>JAQQAC010016209.1:64071649-64089720 GCA_029783875.1 Phataginus tricuspis
TGTTGGGTGCATATATATTTATAATGGTTATATCCTCTTGTTGGATTGACTCCTTTATCATTATGTAATGTCCTTTATATCTCTTGCTACTTTATTCATTTTGAAGTCTATTTTGTCTGATAAAAGTACTGGAACCCCTGCTTGTTTCTCCTTGTTGTTTGCATGAAATATCTTTTTCCATCCCTTCACTTTTAGTCTGTGTATATCTTTTGGTTTGAGGTTAGTTTCTTGTAGGCAGCATAAAGGTGGGTGTTTTATATCCATTCTGTTACTCTGTGTCTTTTTTTTTTTAATAATTTATTTTATTTTAGTATCATTAACCTTGGTGCATTCAGTCCATTTACATTTAGGGTGATTATTGATAAATATGTACTTATTGCCATTGCTGGCTCTAGATTCATGGTTACCAAATATTCAAGGGTTGCTTCTTTAGTATCTAACAATCTAACATAACATTTTTGTTAAGTTATTGTAAACACAGTCTGATGTTTCTTCATTTCTCTCCCTTCTTATTCTTCCTCCTCCATGCTTTATATACTAGGTGTTTTTTTCTTTGCCTTTAGTAAGTGTTTGAATGGTCTGCTTTCTTTGCTATGATTTTATTTTCTCTGGTGACATCTTTTTAGCCTTAGGGGTTCTTCCCTCTAGAGCAGTTCCTTTAAGATATCCTGTATAGGTGGTTTATGGGAGGCAAATTCTCTCAGGTTTCGCTTGTCTGGAAATTGTTTAATTCCTCTGTCATATTTAAATGATAATCATGCTGGATACAATATTCTTCATTCGAGGCCCTTCTGTTCCATTACATTAAATATATCATGCCTTTCTCTTCTTTCCTGTAAGGTTTCTGTTGAGAAATCTGATGATAGTCTAATGGGTTTTCCTTTGTAGCTTATCATTTTTTTCTCGCTAGCTGCCTTTAATACTCTGTCCTTGTCTTAGATCTTTGCTATCTTAATTATTATGTGTCTTGGTGTTGTCTTCCTTGGGTCCCTTGTGTTGAGATATCTGTGGGCTTCTGTGGACTGAGACTATTTCCTTCTCAAGCATGGGGAAGTTTTCAGTAATCATTTCTTCAAAGACACTTTCTATCCCTTTTTCTCTCTCTTCTTCCTCTTATACTCCTATAATGTGAATATTGTTCTGTTTGGATTGGTCACACAGTTCTCTTAATATTCTTTCATTCCTAGAGATCCTTTTATCTCTCTCTGCCTCAGCTTCTCTGTACTCCTGTTCTCTAGTTTCTATTCCATTAACAGTCTCTTGTATCTCGTCCTGTCTGCTGCTAAGCCCGTCGATCACTTGTCTCATTTCTGCATTGTCTTTCCTCACTTCCTTCACTTCCTCCCTCAGCTCTTGCATATTTCTCTGTAGATCCATCAGCATGGTTATGAGTTTTATTTTTAATTATTTTTTCAGGTATGTCATGCATTTATATCCCTTCAGGCTCCCTCTCTGGTGTTGTCTGGGTCTGGGTGAGGTTTGTCTGTACCATATTCCTCTGTCTTTTCATGATGATAGAAGTGATGGCTGGTTCGTGCCACGTATGTCAGCCTGGCTCTTTAAGACTTAGAAGAAAAAGAAAGAAGGAAAAGAAAGAAAAAAGAAAAAAGAAAGAAAGAAAAGAAAGGAAAAGAAAAAAATAACTCCCAAAAGTAGTAGATTCTGTAAGGATGCTGTAGGTGGCGCTGTTGCTCCAGTATTCTGCAGCTGTGGCTGTGCATCTCCATAGGGCTCTTTCTAGGTCTGGCCAGGGTGGGAATTAATGGGAGGCTGTTGTTCTCTGTGTGAAGACTCAGTGCGGTACTTTTTCCCATTCGCCAGCCAAGGGGTCCGAAATTCCTCAGGACTCCTAGCCTGCTGGGCTGAGTGTGCTGGGACAATTTTGTTCCTCTGTTGGGCCCCTTCCTCCGCCTCATGGGATGCCTATTCCTCTCAGGTTCAGATGCAGGCTCTGCGCTGTCCTGTATATTCTGGTCTCTCTTTTAGGAATAGTTGTATTTGCATAGATATATATGCTTTTGAGAGGAGATTTCCACTGTCCTGCTCACACTGCCATCTTCCCAGAGTTCCAGAAAGCTTAGCTTGGTCCAAGTTAAGGGATGGGCCTGATGCCAGCAGCACGTCTCCTTGCACCAGGTGTGAAAACAAGGTAGGATTCAAAACAGGAAGTCCCATGGAAGTCACATTCCTGTAACATGCCAGTGTCCTCTGCTCAAGGTCCAACCTCAAACACTCTGTGTGAGGGATTATGCCACATCGTCAAATGTCACCAAATCCACGGCAGGGCAGCTGCCAATACAGGGCCCTTGGCAGAGCGGCGCTGGCTCGGCCCAGGCACACCCAGCGTGGCAGGAAGCCTAAGAAAGAGGTTTGAAAAAGCTCTTTAATTTGTAATTTCTTTCACCTAAATGCTTCACCTTTCAGTGTTTCTCTGAATATTTAAGCAGTGTTCATATCTGAGAACAGCAACAACACCACCCACAAATATTCATGTCATTCAGATTCTGTTTTAAGGGAACAGGAGTGAGAAATGAGGAAAATATTTTCCAGAGCTTAAATGTTACTTATGAGAGTGAACATGTGGTTGTATAAGTTGGGCTGTATACTGGATCATGAATAACAATGATGCCCATGGTTCTTAAATATTTTTGTATACATTTACAATATTCAGGAACTGCTAAAATGAACAGGCCCTCTGACCTGGACTCATGAGGATTCTCAGAAGAAAATTTAAGCCTTTACTATGATGAGATTGTGTAGAAAATGGGTTTATTGTAAGAAGAAAACAGAACTCAGTTCTTGGCCTTAAATTTTCAACATTTAAGGTCTGGTAGGGAAATATAACCAGTAAAAGACACCAAAAAATTAACAGCAATAAATGCAGAGGAACTAAAGGAGAATGTGGTATAACAAATGTCACTGTTAAAATATATTTCAAGGAGGGGATTACAGTCAATAATGTAAAGTGATATTGAGAGCTGAGTTAGGATATGAACTAAAAATAACTGTTGAGTTAGCCATCATGGATAGAGCTAAAGTGGTAGTATAATAATGGTGCAAGCGAACTTGATAATGGGGGGAATCTAGTAACAACAGTGTTGCTCATGTAATTGTATATTAATGATACCAAAAAAAAATTAACAATGGTGAAACCCAGATTAGTTAAAAATTCAGTGGAATATGAGGAAATTGAGACTACATAATAATTCTTTAAAAATTTTGTGAAGGAAAGAAGAAAGTCATGGCAATAGCTGGATATGGATGTGTGTATAAAGAAAAGTATACATAAAAAAAGTTTAAATTAACATTTTAGTTTGAGATAATTGTAAATTCATTAAGTAGTTGTGTTGGGGGCAGTTGTTTATTTTCCTTGGTTCTTTTCCCCATGGCAACAAAGAATGAATGGCAGAAACATAGTAGTGAAGCAGAGTTAAAGTTTTATTTAAAGTTACTTACATAAAGAGATAAAAGTGCAAGTGTTGGTGTCCTCAGAGAAGTCATGCTGTGAAAGGTTGGGGGTTCCCTATTTTAAGGATTTTTCAAAGGAACAGGGGGTATTAACATGTCAAGTCATCTCAAGATGCTTATCTCTGCTGAAAGATACTAAGTCGCCTTCATGCCAGGGTTCTTGTTTGCAAGAGTTGAAGAATGAACTTAGCAAACACCCATGGTAGGAGAGCCAGGGAGAGGCTTTTATTTAGAGATACAGTGAGAGGAAAGAGCTCCTGGCTCATGCCAGGAGGGGACAAGAGAGCCCGAGGTGGTGTTTTGTCTGGGGAATTTATAGGCAGTTGAGGATTTGGGGGAACTGATAAGGGGCTTAGGGGTGTAGACTTGTTAAAAGTGGTCTTAGGTTGTTTGTCCTTGATGAGACATTAAGTGCCTTTTAGCATGCTAAAGTGAATCTTAGATGATTATAAGTGATTAGCATAATAAAAAATGGGCTATGCTGAGGTACTTTCTTTTATCTGGGGAATATTAACTGATCTCACTGAAGAATGACTCTAGAGCTTAATGTTTAACATGGAGTTTTGGTAGGGAGTTTCCTTGTATGTACTTTGCTCCAACTGTAAATATCCTACCTTACTTTTTCTGGAGGCTCTCACCCTACTCTGACTACACCCAAGGTCCCTTTCTCAGCCTCTCCTCTATTATCAGTACTTCAGGTAATTCTGAAAAATTAAATTAATACAAGAAACTTACTGATACAATTCCTCCCCAGGGTAGCAGCTTCCCTCTGGGAACATATCAATCAAGACCTCCTGCCCTGCCTCAAAGGTGGGCTGAGTTATTGTCTTTTTTCTAAATAACATATTAGGAATTTACTTCCTAACTTCCTGGCTTTTAAAATGCAATCTTAGTTTTAAGATGGAATATTTCCTGCCAGATTGCCAATTACTTGAACAGGGGATGGAGGAGGAAATAACAATGTATAGGTTAAGTTAAAGAATAAGCTGGGCCTTTTCAAGGCGAAAGTAAATATTACAATGGCATGATCTAATTGACACAATGAAGTCATGGGCTGCACTCAGATACTTTTCCTTAACTGGGGAATTGGTGAACATTCCAAGTTACTCCTGGCCTTTGGAGATTCAACTGATTAACTCATTAACTCTGAGACTTTTCTGGCTCTCTAGTTTTACGTGGTTAACACTTTGAATCCCTTCTAGTGCACTTTACTGGCCATATTCACCCTCCACCCCATTTATATCTATTTTTCTGCCTAACAGTTATAAGAAATAATATAAAGAGAAGCTATGTACCCTTTATGCTGTTTCCCATCCATGGTAATATCTTGCAAAACTGAAATACAACACAGCTAGGATATTAACATTGATACAGTCAAAATACAGAAGATATCTTTTCACTGTAAGGATACCTCCTGATAACCTTTCATAAGCTTCCCTTATCCTCTCCCCCCATATTTATCACTTCTGGAAATTTCTAATCTGTTATCCATTTCTGTAATTTTGTCACTTTAAAATTATATCAGTAGAATCATTAGTATATATGTAACCTCTTGGAATTGACTGTTTCACTCAGCATAATTTCCTGGATACATATCCACATTATGTGAATCAAGAGCTCATTCCTTTTTATTGCTGAGTAGCATTCTATAGTGTGGATATACAATTTCTCTAACTACTCACCTGTTGAAAGATATTTAGGCTGCTTCCATTTGGAAATGTTATAAATAAAGCTGCTATGCAGATTCAGGTACATATTTTTGTGTGAATACAACTTTCCATTTCCTTCTGATAAATGCCCCAAAGTACTGGGTTTTATGACAATGTTGTATTTTTTTATAGGAGACTACCAAACTATCTTTTTTAACTGGCTATAACACTTTATATTTAACCCAGAAATATATGAGTTATCCTATTTATCTATATCTTCACCAGTATTTGGTGTTGACTCCATTTTTTAATTTTAGCTATTGTTATATCTCATGCTGGTTTGAATATGCATTTCCAAAATTGCTAATGATGTTGAGTATCTCTTCATGTGCTTACTTGTGATGTGTCTACCATCTTGGTAAAATACCTGTTTATATCTTTTGTACACTTTCTAATTGAACTTTTAATTGTGGATTTTGCGCAGCTTATTGCTGGGCCCTGCTGACACCAGGAATGGAGAAAAAATAAAGTGCTGATTAGCGCCAACTTAAGCCACTTTCTTCAGTCTCATTCATGCCCAGTGGGGCTGGGGGCCTGATCCTCAGAGTGATATCTAGGGTTTATTTTTTATTTATTTATTTTTATAGAGAGATGTGAGCATATGAAAATGTTTATGAGAGAGATGCAGCTAAGAGAGAAACTGAATATACAAGAGCATGAAGGGGAAATGTTTTTTATGGGCTTTATCAGAGCATTTATTAGCCCAATGTGCTTTGTGAACCCTGGGGTAGGGATTGCTAAAGTATGTGTCAGTGGAAATCTTTAGTTTAGATTACCGAGAATGTGAAATTAATAGATTTCAGAACATGGAGAAATTGACCTCAGATAAGTGCTGTTATAACTCTTGTAATGTACATGAAGCAAGGGTCTGTGCAGATACAATAATGTTGATACTTTTGATAGCAGCAAGTTAAACAAAGACTTCTTTTTTTAAACTTCTCAACAAATTCTTACATGTACAGTACAGTATTGTTAGGTATATGAAAGAAAAGTTTCTGCCTAATGACTTAAATTTAATTATTTGAAGTAAATGTGAAGGCAATTTGTTCAATGTCCACAAATAAGGGATGATGCTGAGGAGCCAGTAATGGAGACCAAGAAGCAGAAGGCACAAAATGAAGGAGGTGCTTCTGAACAATGTAAATCCAAGAAAGACAAGAATTTCCAGGTGGTATAAAGAGGTGAAAAATAAAAACACTGAGAACTGGATTTAGCAAATAGGAGGGGGGTCCTTGAAGACAGATTTATACAGAATTTATATATATATATTTATATAAATTGTTTGGGAGATAATAAAAAGGTAAGATAAACAGTTGTTTTAGACTTTAAATAATGTTTAAGTTAATTACCCCCTAAATAGTGGGGAGTAATTGAAAGTCACTGAGCCAAAAATGTTCAAAGTGGATTGGATCAAGAGAAGACAGAAAAGAGAGAAACTGATTGACAGCTTATTATATCAATCTGAGTTGAATTCAAAGAGGGCCTGAATTAGGGCAGGAGCAGTAGAAATGGGGAATGAATGGACATGGCAGAAACTGGTGGCTAATTGGCAACTTTCCAGTAATACTTCATTCCTCAGATATAAAGATTAGAATGAAGGATAAGAATGAAGTAACAGTAACAATAAGGTGTACTTCTCCAACTATAGATTTTTCTGATATAGCTACACTTTCTATGTGACATAACAATGCTGTGTTTTCTGGACATCTCAGTGTACTTAAGTAATGTTCTGTACTTTAGTGTTTTATATCCAAATATTTTAGAGAGTTTGACATAGCAATACTTCTTTTTATAGTTATAGTCACCTTTCCAAGGTCTCAGGCATGAGAACAAGTATTTGTGTTGTATTACTATTACTAATACTAACACAGGTCTCTGCCTATAGTAGGTGCTAATAAACAAATGTTGCTTTATTTACATAACAGTCAATTTTACATGACCACCACTTTGAGAGACAGAGATGGTATAATTTGAACACATTTCCTTAAATAGAATATTTAGAAATGCTTGATGAGGAAGTTGTCTGAAGTCTGTCCTTGATTCCTTTAAAAATTAGTTTACTATCTGTGGGATACCCTTTCTTTCAATTCCAATATTGTCACATTTAGAATACACTCACAACAAACCTTGAACTTATGATTATTGCTTTCTGTATATATTGGAGCAAAAAAAGAATGTGAGTTTATTCACTATGTGGGAAATTCTAAGATAAATATTGCTTGCCCCAACACTAAAGAATTTTGCTTAGTGGTAATAATTATTCATTCGAATAGCTCCCTACTGGACCAGGAGCATTTATCTTCTGAAATTGACAAATATTTATTTTTTACACATTTCCATTTTTGTAACAGATAAAGCCCAGAAGGGAAAGAGCACCCAGAGACATTTTGGGATGATTCCATATATGTCACAATTTTCAACATTTGGGCAGGTTCTCCTGTTTCTCCTCTATGGATGTGGTTTGCTTAAGAAGTATCTTTCTTCCATCCTGAGCCCTTCTGCAACTATAAAGGTCTGCGAGGTCTCTAGCTTTCCCTTAAGTGATGACAGATTCTGACCCTCATGTGGGCCACCAGAATTGATGAAGCATGAAGTCCTTTTCATTTTTAAATATTCTGTTCAAATATAAACTGAATAATATAAAGAAGGTATAAGAGTATTATGAAAATGGAATAATTAAAATATTTTATATAAATTCCTGGGAAAGCATGAAACCTAGTAACTATTAACAGCATCTAAGGAATGGTGATGTGCCCAGGTTACAACACATCAGATCTAGTCTTTGTCTCCTGCTTCCCAATTCTGATTTTTTCATAAGGATTAGAAAAAGAAGTAAGCAAATTTAGTGTTCCTTTTCCACCAGTCTTCTATATTTCTGTTTTCCTGTTGGAAATTGGACTAAAATTATAGTAAATATATCAAGGGATTTACAAAAATCAGATTAACGTCCAAAGAATTAGTTTAAAGCTATTGATGGTAATTTGAGATTTATATGTGTGTGTTTGCTTCAGTTTCATCTATAGAATAGAGGTAATAATAACCCTGTGTACTTCACAAAATTGTGATTTTCAAATGAAAGAAAATGTATGGAAGGGACTTATGAACTAGGTGCTATACCAATCTGAGTGATCATTATTTTCATTGTGATATAAAGAAGATGGCGTGTTATGAATTCACAAACAGGGCGTGCAAAGTAATGATGAAGGCTATGTTTAGATTTGATACCATTCCACTTCCTATTTTTGTCTCTATGCGTTTTTCTGCCTCTATCTCAAGCAAAATTACATAGCTATTATATTTTGAAGACCATATTTTTAGTGCCAGAGATAAGATGTTTGACTGTCTCACTTTGGCACAGTGATTAAGATAGTGAGTCAAGGGTTACATACATCTTAGATATATACATCTTAGATGAGAATCCATGATCTATCATTTACTAGCTATTTATTATAATACACGTTACTTAGCTTTTTTTCCCTTAGTTTGTCTATAAAATGGTAACAATAATAGTGTGGGTAAAATTGCAGTATTTCCAGAATCTCTCATTGGCCTTAGTGCATCTCCATATCAATAGGTGTTTCCAAGGGGTGGAGAGAAATAGTCCATCTCAATGTCAATAGGTGATTACAGAGGAGGTGGGAGCAGGTGTGCATCAGGACCAGCGAGGTTTGGTGGGGTCCTTTCACAGCCAGGTCACAAGAGACACAGGTGAGCAGAAGTAGATGACTGATTGTAAGCAGTAAACAGGTTTCTCCAATTTTATTTCTCCCTTTCTCTGATTTTGACGTCAAAGGTTATTTGCCCTGGGATGGGAACTTATTTTCTCCCCCTGGAGTTACACCGGGTGATAGTTAGCAGGAACTCTGAACCCTAAATCTGTCTTCATGGGTGTGATGCTTGGGCAGGCTGCCCCTAAAGATGGTGGAGAGACACTTGGAAACTCCCTTGTGGATGGTGGGGAGGCCCCAGCTGCTGCAGTAATGGAGGGTGCAGCTTCATCAGGGAGGCCCCTATTTGTGGGGCTTCCACTTGAGGAGCCTTTAATGGGGAATTGGTCTAGCGTAAAGTGACTCATAGATGGGAGTCCCTTACAAAGAACTGGGGAAGGGTGGAGACACCAGAAATTGTGGAATTAGCCCTCTGTGAGATAAAAGATTGCTTAGAGGCCATAAATGGCCATATGGCAGCTGGGATTGTGGGATATTTCTTTATTGAAATATTGGAAAAGATTATCAAGAAGAGAGACACACTTCTGTGCAACTGGGTGATGACCTACTTCAGCCTCACTTTGAGGAGCTGGGCAATGACCTATGAGATACCTTTAAGAAAGAGAGACAGTTTCTGAAAAGACCAGTTACACTCCTGGAAGATACATTAGTAGTGAGAAAGGAGGCAACAGGGGAATCTCCATTGCAGAAGGCTGTGGGGGAGTGGGAGGCAGAAGGGGTGTCTTTAGCCCCAGATATGGTAAAGGAGATGTCAGGGAAGGATGATGGGGTGGAGCCTAGGGTAGAACTACTGCCAAGGCCACTGCTTGAGGAACCAGCCCCTCCTGTAATAAAGAACACCTGGTTTTAATTAAGAAAAAATGCAACCACAGTCTACTCTGGGGGAGGAGGAGCATCCTACAAAGTTTGTGGAGCACTCTATGCTCCACTCCTATACCCAGGATGAGCTGGTGGACATGAGCATCTGGTTTTGGCAGAAGCTGTTAGGGTAAATCACCCTGATTAAGCCAAACATCCTTGATGGCTGCTGTCAGCCAATTCAGAAGCACCCGATTCCCTGAGGTGTGATGGTCACTCTGCAACCACAGCCACAGGGAAGGGTTAGTCGTCAGGGTAGAAGGGTGAGCCAGTCTACCCATTTCAGAACCCAACATAACAATGATTTGCATCCCCATATGCCATGTAGGTAGAGATTCCAACAGTTTCAGTGCTTATTGGGTGCAGTGGCATATACCATTGGAAAGCAGGAAGAACTTGCTTTGGAGCTACTGGTACTGGAGGGTCCTTATCAGGAGTGAACAGCCCCTATACCTGAATATGCTTAGTATACAGACAGCTCCAGTCATGGGCAGCCCCCAAAGTGGAGGGCTGTGGCTTAACATACTAAGACTGAGAAAATATGGATGAAGTATCGAGAGGGGAAGAGCAGTCAATGGGCTGTGTTGTGGAGACTATGGCCCGTGATCACCCAGAAGCCCTTGCCTATAGTTGTCTGGACTGACAGCTGTGCCATCTGTAGGTGTTTGACCTGTGGCTAACAACATGGTACTATGATAATTGGATGGTTAGTCCCCAGCCCCCTTGAGGGCAAGAGCTGTGGCAATACCTATGGTCTTCTGTTTACACTAAGTTAGTGTATATCATGTGACTCTCCATTTGCCTTTGGCATCCCCAAGGAATGATGAAGCAGATATATTGGCCTAGGTGCATTGTCTAGGAGGAAAGTCTTCCTCTAATGTAGCCCAATGGTTATATCAGCATTTGTTGCACACTTGGCAAAAGACAATCTGGGCTGTAGCCCATCACTGTGGCTTGCCATTGTCCCCCCCAAAGCCTTGATCACTGTGGATAAGCTAACACACATTGCTGCCTCTTCTGTACAACTGTATGTACAAACCAAAGAGGAGTTATTGAAGCCAGGTTATGTTGAGCAGAGCAATATCCTGCTGCCAGCCCCAACTGTACTAAACCCTGGAGACTCTGTTGAGTGGATGTGGCCATGAACATTCTGACACATGGACCAGTGATATCTGGCCATTCTGGCACCTTGAAGAAAAAGCCTTGAAGCTGCCCTCCTGTGTGTTCCTGGAGTAACAGCAGAGTGGTCCCCTAAGATAATGATAGTGTACCCAAAACAGTCATGAGTTAAGAGTATCTTATTGGAAAGTTTTATTTCATCTTTATGGCCAGTGCATATACCTCCTGTAGCCCTATGGACTGTCCATCAATAATCCCCCCAGGAAGAGGAGTGAAGTTTGGTATACTAGACCTGAATGAGATCCCATTCCTCATCTTATCTCCATTAAGGTTATTTTCTTCTACAGTCTCCGTGGCCTGGACCTGCCCCCTGGCTGCAGCTGCCACGTGATGAGTGCACTGAACTCCCTACCTGTTCAGCTTCTGGCCTCCTATGGAATGAGTGAGCTATGGACTTAATCTGCATAGGACTTTGAACCTAGCTGAATCCTCCCACTTGAGGATTATGATTTTATTGCTGTTGTTATTGTATGTTAGTCTGGTTACAGTTCTCCAGATTTCTCACACAAGGACCATTGCAGAATATGGGGAGTGAGTAGATTGTGAGGCAAAATTTCTGGAGGGTTTGGCCTTGGATAAAATTGCTGTATTTCTAGAATCTCTTCCTTGGTCTTAGTGCATCTCCATATCAATACGTATTTCAAGCAGTGAAGATAAGTAGTCCATCTCTGTATCAATACGTGATTACAAGGTGGGTGGAAAGCAAGCACTCACTTGGACTAGAGAGAGTTGGTGGGGTCCTTTTGCAGCCAGGTCATGAGAGACATGGGCAAGCAGGAGTAAAACAACTGTTTGTAAGCAATAAACATATTTCTCCCAATTTATTTCTCCTTTTGACTTCAAAGATTATTTGCCCCAGGGTGGGAACATATTTTCTCCCCCAAATTTTCAATAGTATCCACAATGCGATTGTTGGTAGAGTTAATGCATATAAAGAAATTTGAAGAGTCTGTGACACATAATAAGGGTGCTCAGTAAATATTAGTTATTATATTTCCCTGTGACTGATTATAGGTGATAAATGTGTTCACACAGGTATCTTTGTCCTTAAATAGAGAACACTGCATGGTTGTCTGAATTAGGATTTCTGGCACATAATAGGCACTCACCAAAAAGTTATTGAACGAATTGAAAAGCCTGCTGGATCTATCAGAATACATTTCTAGTGGTAGACTTCTCAGCACTCTATAAGGAAGAGAAAATGTTCTGGCCAAGGTTGTGTCAATGAGCCTTGCATCTCATGATTCAGGCAGTTTCCTAACTAAGCCATAGTATCAGCCTTAATCTCCCAAAAATAATGGAAGAAATGCTAATATAATCCTGAGAATTATCCATCCCTGTGTCTATATACTAATTTTTCAGAATATGTAGAGATTTAGGAGGCTCAGGAATGCTTGCTTGCTTTTCAAGTGGCTTACAAGTAAGATTATAAAGGTCCTTGGGCATGCAATAACTAGAATGGTATTTCTCAAAGAGTAATCTCTAATCTGTATACTGTTTTTATCACAATTATGTCTGTTGCATATTAAAAATTCAAAATCTTGGACCCACCTGAAGAGATGGAAATTTTGGTCACCTGTGACATCAGTGAATGAACCTGGAGGTCAAAATGCTCAGTCAACTCTTAGGCCGGAGAGACAAATACTGAATTATCTCATTTATAGGTAGATTATAAAAAAAGTCAAACTCACAGAAGCATAGATTACAATGATAGTTAACCATGGGCTGCAGGGGTGGGTAAAATGGGTAAATGTTGGTCAAAGGTTACAAAGGTTGCAGTTATGTAGGATGACTATGTCTAGACATGTAATGTACAGCATGATGATTATAGTTCATAATACTGTATTGAATACTGGAAATATACTAAGAGAGTAGATTTCAGGTTGTGACATAAAGAAAATATGGCTTGACTGTAGTAATTATATACATAATATATATAATTATAGTATATATGTCAGGTACATAAAATATATATAAGTATATATAATTATAATATGGCTAGTTGTCATATTATCAAAATATTATATAATTAAATATAAATATTAGTAACATATAGTTATATAGTAAATAAAGTTTATATATATGGTTATATATCTTTATACATTCAATATAGATACATAGTTATATATGTTATTTATATGTAATATATGTAATAAATATACATAATGCTGTACAACTTAAATATATACTATTTTTATTTAAAAGTTAAATATAGAGAAGAATTAAGAATTTTGGAAATTAGGCCCAGAAATATGTCTCTAAAAATAATGTGGTCACTAAGTGAAATAAGAATTGTTTTTACCAGATAGGACTGTCTGGGACTAATAACTATCTTCCACTGATAACTCTTCATACTCAACTTAAGAAATACATTTTTGTGTTGCCCCACTGATTTTACAAAGTATTGTTAACTATTGACCAGATCGTTGGTTACATTTAGTTTATGCAAAGGATTGCTTTGAAATTCCTTAATAAGATGTTGTTCCAGGTACCCCCAATTAACTGCATTTGCAAATTTAAAATAGTAACTCATAATATCTAACAATGATTAATTTTCAGTTTTGAACACATACTCAACAATTTTGATGCAGATAATTTGAAACCACATTTTGCAAAACACAACATCGGAAAAAAGGAATGCATTGATCTTCATTGACTTTTACTCTCACCTTCCCTTTTTTGTATGGAAATGTAGGAAACACAATGATCATTTTTCAAATGCAGTCAGAGGTCTTTTAATGTCTGTCAATAAGGTCTCACTGCATATGCTCTCAACCTGTAAACATAGAGAATTATGCAGGACTCTATGAAAATGTGTTATCTGCCAAGTGATTCAACATGTTCATGCTTCCAATAATCACAGTATGAAAACTAATGGCTCAGGCTCTGAAAGAATCCTCCTTTTTGGGCTTTGGCACAATCACACTGTATCAAAGAAACAAAAAAAAAACCCAACATTATTTGAACACATGAAGATTTTAGGGGATGACTCATACTGTTGATATGTCATAAGAATAAAGTACATGCTGTTCACTATCCATGGAACAAGAAGGAGCAGGCAGGATTAAATAGGATACATTTTAATACAGAGTAGCAAAATATTAGAAGAAAAATCCAACCCCCTAAATGAACAGTGTACATCCAAGAGCCTCAGATTGAATTAATTGATTTTTCTTTCTTAAACTGCCTCTATTTAAAATAATCTTAGGAATGCATTGACTCTCTGATACAGTGAAAAAGTAATTAGTTCAGATTTCAAATCCCCCTAGAATTCATTCATTTAAACACACATAAAACTACACTAAGGCATAGCACAGCCATTTTTTTGTGTTAGAAGATCAGAAAAATCTCAGCAATTGAAAAATGAGTTGGAAAAGGGATCCATTTCTCCCAATCCATCCCAAATATTCCTTCAAAGAGGCACAAGTATGATTCACCATTGTAAGTATAGAGAAATCTATCAAGAAATAATTTGTGCTAACCTGGCAACCATGTTTGTTTGAATGTTCTTTAAAACGATTTGAAACCAATTGAACCATGCTGGATACATCAGATTGTTACTGGCTGAGATGCCAGTTTTCCCAGTATAATGCCTCGGAGGTGAAAAAGAATTAAGGCAGCAGACAAGAGTATGGAGCAACCAGAAAAATTTTTAATGAGGAGTGAAAAGAAAAGAATAAAAGGCTCTCTCTAAATGGGAGGGGCTCCAAGAGTGGAGGTCATTAGAGTGGCAGTGTCTAAGTTTATAAACTAAAAAGAAGGAAGTTTATAGGATTAACAGTGGCTTGTTGCTAAGAAGACCCCTTTGTTTTTCAGGCTGAATTCACCAGATGTTCATTATGTAGCCCCTTGTTTCTCACACTGAATTATCTAGATGCCCTGGATGTGGCCCCTTGTTTACAGTGAAGCCTTGATGCTAGTTCCCTCCTGACTTCCCATTAATGGGGACATAAATTCTAAGGATTCCTGTGTTCCACTAATTCCTGCCTCAAGAAGATACAGAAAAGGGCTTGATTTCCTGCCCAAATACATTTCCTTTGTTCAGTGTAACTCTGGAGGGAAAATAAGCTCCCAGCCCAGGGAAAATTACCTTTGAAGCCAAAATCAAAGAGAGAAATAAGTGGGAGAAATGCATTTATTGCTTACATGTAGTTATCCACTTCTGCCCACCTGTGACTCTTGCAAGCTGACTGTAAAAAGGGTCCCAACCAAATCTATCTGGTCCAGGTATCTCACTGCACCCACATTTGTAATCACCTATAGATGTGGATATAGACTACTTCTTTCCACACCTTGGAAACACCTATTGATATGGAGATGCACTAAGGCCAGGCGGGAGATTCTGGAAATATTTCAATATTACCTATATCCCATTCTTCAAGAAATCTAGCCTCTCAATTTACTCACTCCACATCTTCTGCAATGGCCCCTGTGTGAGAAAACTAGAGCACTGTAACTGGACTAATAACATACGATAAAAACAGCAATAAAATCATGATAATCCTCAAGGAGGTGGATTCAGCTGGGTTCAAAGTCCCATGCAAATTAAGTCCGCAGCTCACCCATTCCACAAGTGCCAGTAGCTGAATGGGGAGGAAGTTCAGTGCACTCATCACACGGCAGGTGTAGCCATGATGTGGGTCCAGGCCACAGGGATTGTAGAAGAAAATTAACTTAAGGGCAATAAGATACATGTTTCAGTGATACCAGTATAGGCAAATCTTTTCCATCAGGTAAGATACATGCAAGAGAGTGGTGCTGTGATAGGACAGTAGCAGTAATGGGATCTTGTCCTAGCCTAGTATACCAGATATTTCCACCTCTCCCTGTGGGATTTACAGATGGGTCAGTATATGGGTCTATTGGAAGTATATGCACTGGCTATAAAGATAAAACAAAACTTCCCCATAACATGCTTCTACCTCCCATATATTTTGGTTACACTATCGTAATCTTTGGGGGCCCCTCTGCTGTTACTCCAGGCATACACAGGAGGCCAGCTTCCAGCCTTTCTCCAAGGTACCAGAAGGGATATCCATCACTGGTCTATGTGTCATAATGTCCATGGCCACATCCACTCAACAGAGTCTCCAGGGGTTATTGTGGTAGGGGCTAGCAGCAGGATTTTGCTCTGCTGGCCATATCCTGGCTTCATTAATTCCTCTTTGGTTTGCACATACAGTTGTATAGGAGAGGCAACATTGTGTGTTAGCATATCCACAGGGCTCAATGCTCCTTTTTGGGGTTTCACATTCAAACACCATAGCTCTGCCCTTGAGTGAACTGACCAGCCCCATAGAATTTTGGTGTCTGACTTCAGGTCAGATTTCAACAAACCATTGTACCTCTCTATAATGCCTGCCCTGGTAGGGTTATATGGTACATGAAACTTCCATTTTATTTCTAATTGGTACACCCATTCTTGTAACACATGCCAAATAAAGTATGTGCCTTGATTACCCTCAATCACCTTTGGCTGGCCATAGGCTGCAAAGATTCTCTCTAGGCCACTTTTGATTGTTTGTTGGTTCACATAACATGCAGGAAAAGTAAATAGTACAGTAGCTGTATCCACACAAATCATGGTATACTGATATCCTTCTAATATGGGCAGAGGCCCAGTATAGTCTAAAGGTTTTCACCCCTTTACTATTGTCCGGTGTTGCTATGGGACTTGATGTAAGTCCGTCTTTGAGCACACAAGACATTCTTTCCAGGCTCCACTGATGTCCTCAAATGTCTATGTAGCCTCCCTGATGGGCTACAGCCAACATTGTCTTTCCCCATGTACAGCAAATACTGATGTAACCATTGGGATACATCAGAGTCAGGCTTTCCTTCTAGCCAATCCACCTGGGCCAGTGTGTCTGCTTCATCATTCCCTGGGGATGCCAAAGGCAAACAGCCAGTCACAGGATACATGATAATTTAGTCTGACCAGAGGTCCATAGGTCTTGCCAAAACTCTTGCCCCCAAAGGGGCCAGTGACCACCATCCAGTTGGCATGGTACTATGTCAGTAGCCACAGGGTCAAGTCCCAATACATGGCCCAGATATCAGTACAGACAATGATAGCGGAGGGCTACTGGTTGATCATGAGCCATACTACCCATAAATCAGTCAATTGGCTGTTATTCCCCTGTCCATACTCCATTCATATTGTCTCAGTCTTAGGATGTTAAGCCACAGTCCTCCACTTTGGCAACTGCCCATGACTGGAGCCATCTGTATACCAAGCATCTTCAGGTATAGGGGCTTTTCCCTCCTGATAAGGACTCTTGACTACAAATGTCTCAAAAGAAAGTTCTTCCTGCTTTCCACCGGTATATGTAACTGGTCCCAATAAGCGTTGGAATTCTCCACTTAAGGAGCTAGTTGAGAGCGTTCTACCCTCCTGAAAATATGTATCACATTTGGACAGTGTGGGTGTCTGTGCCACACCACTCTGTGGCCTATGGGTCCTATCTCTTGCCCACCCCATGATGGGATATGAGGTTATTATCATTGTCAGTGCTGTTCCAGTGATGGGCTCCATTGCCAGTAAGGCATGGTGTACACCAGCCAGTTGCTTCTGTGTCAAGGTGTACCAGACCTCTGCTCCTTTCCATAGTTGTGAAAGAATTCAATAGGTTGGCATGTCCATTCAAGCTGCTACCAAGGACCCCATCCATTACCAACTTCAGTTACTTGAACATCTATGTCAAAGGGCCTTGATGAGTCCATTACACTCAAGGCCTTTATGGCTTTCACTGATCACTTACCAGCAGTAAAATTAGCTGTATATGTTTCATCCCAGTCCCACCTGATTCCCTTTCATACCAACTGATGAAAGGGCTTCAGGATTTGTACCCAGTGCTGGATAAACTCTCTCCAGTAGCCCAAAAGACCCAAAAACTTTTGTAATACTGCTACAGTGGTAGGGATATAGAAAGTCTGGACCTTGTATATTACTGCTTGTGGAATAAGTTTAATTTTACCCAACCAGACAACCCCAAGAACTTTGCTTACAAACCAGGTCCCTGAACCTTGGTGCTTTTCACAGCCCATCCTTTCTTCTGTAGATGTTGCAGCAGTCTAGAAACTACCCTTTCAAAATCTGCAGGACAATAAGATGTCAGCATAATAGCCT
>JAQQAC010016209.1:64096265-64293452 GCA_029783875.1 Phataginus tricuspis
CCACATCCTCGCCAACATTTGTTGTTGTTTGTGTTTTGGATGTTGGCAATCCTCACTGGTGTGAGGTGATATCTCATTGTGGTTTTAATTTGCATTTCTCTGATGATTAGCAATGTGGAGCATTTTTTCATGTGCCTGTTGGCCATCTGAATTTCTTCTTTAGAGAAGTGTGTATTCATGTCCTGTGCCCATTTCTTAATTGGGTTATTTGCTTTTTGTTTGTTAAGGTGCGTGAGTTCTTTGTATATTTTGGATTTCAACCCCTTATCAGATACATCATTTATGAATATATTTTCCCATATTGTAGGATGTCTTTTTGTTCTACTGATGGTGTCCTTTGCTGTAGAGAAGGTTTTTAACTTGATATAGTCCCAGTTGTTCATTTTTGCTTTGGTTTCCCTTGCCCGGTGGGATATGTTCATGAAGAAGTCGCTCATGTTTATGTCCAAGAGATTTTTGCCTGTTTTTTCTAAGAGTTTTATGGTTTCATGACTTACATTCAGGTCTTTGATCCACCTTGAGTTTACCTTTGTGTATGGGGCTAGACAGTAGTCCAGTTTCATTCTCTTACATGTAGCTGTCTAGTTTTTTCAACACCAGCTGCTGAAGAGGCTGTCATCTCCCCATTGTATATCCAGGGCTCCTTTATCAAATATTAATTGACTGTAAATGTTTGGGTTAATGATTGGATTTTCTATTCTGTTCCACTGGTCTGTTGGTCTGTTCTTGTGCCAATACCAAATTGTGTTGATTACTGAAGCTTTGTAGTAGAGCTTGAAGTCTGGGAGCGTAATTCCCCCTTTTTTATTCTTCCTTCTCAAGATTGCTTTGGATATTTGGTTTTTTTTGTGGTTCCATATGAATTTTAGAGTTATTTGTTCCATTTCATTGAAGAAAACTGTTGATAGTTTGATAGGGATTGTGTTGAATCTGTAGATTGCTTTAGGTAGTATAGCCATTTTGACAATATTTATTCTTCCTATCCAAGAGCATGGGATACATTTCCATTTGTTAGTGTCCTCTTTAATTTCTCCTAGGGGTGTCTTGTAATTTTCAGAGTACAGGTCTTTCACTTCCTTGGTTAGGTTTATTTATTCCTAGGTATTTTATTCTTTTTGATGAAATTGTGAATGGATACCACTAATCTTCAGGGAAATGTAAATCAAAAGCACAATGAAATATTACTTCACACTGCTCATAATGGCTAGTGTCCAAAAAAGAAAAAAAAAGAAAAAGCAAATACATCAAGGTTTATCAAAAAACAAAATCAGAAATACCATACAACCCAATAATTACACTTCTGGGAACTTACCCAAATAAAAATATTATTAATCAAAAATATACATGCATTCATATGTTTATAACAGCATTATATGTAATATGATGTATAGATTATATAGAGAGAATATACATAGAGAATGAATAAATAAGATGTGATATATATACATATATAATTATTATTGACTGAATATTATTCATTCTTAAAAGTAACCTTGCCATTTGTGAAAGTATGGATAGATCTAGAGGCTATTATGCTATGTGAGATTCTTTAGACAGGTAAAGGCATATTCTTTATAATTTCCTTTATATGGGTGTAGGGAAAATGAAATTTCCTATATCCAGGATCCTCACCTGAGGCTAAACTACTTGATAATGTAATTGGCCTACAGCTAGGCTAATGCTTACACACCCACTTGCAATGAGCCATTATAGTTGTTGTTACTATATAAATAGCTCCATCCAGTGCTCTTCCTGGAGGAAGAGATGAAGATGGATTGAGAATATTCCAGAGGCTGATGTGATTCTAGCACTCAATCTGCCACCATGAGAATAAATCTTGGTATAAACCCCTTTACCTCTAACATTGTTGTTACTCAGTCTCACCAAATCCAGAGATATCATGCCTGGGGCAGTCACCCTCAGCTGAGTCAGTTAGTGTAGTCACCAGAATGTGCTTAAGCCTGAAAAAAAAAAGGAATGAGCTGCCCTCATGTGAGGGGTACTTCATGGGCTGCCCCTACAGATGGGGAGACAATCAGGTATCTCCCAAATGGGTATTTGGTCCAAGGTGGCTTGCCTCCTAGAGAAGTGGGCCCCTCCCAAGGACTGGGGGGACATGAAGGTGATGTTTGAGGCAGTAGAAGAGGCCCTCTGCAAAACAGGGAAATCCTTAATGAAACAGCATGTCCATAAGGCAGAGGGAACTGTGGGTTGGCTCTTTCTCACATTGTTAAGAAAGGCCATAAAAGATAAGAATTCACTCCTGTGAGAAGCCCAAGGAAAGATAAAGGTCATGGAATAAAAGTTAATTGATGATTGAGATGACATCACTGTGAGGTGCTATGGAGATTGTAAAGGATGTAATGGTAACACAAGAAGATACTTCAGAAGAACACAGGCTGTGAGGAGCTGTGGAGCATGTAAAATATTTGTTGAAGAATGAGATGGTGTCACTATGAGGCACTGTGGAAGACATAAATGCGATGAAGGGGAAGAACATGCCCCTGTGAAAAGCACAAGAGGCAGCATGAGAACTCAAACTACAAGGTGCTGTGGAAGAGGAAAAAGATTGCAGAAGGAAACAGTGTTGCTACAAGTCTCTATTGAAGAAGTAAAGGCTATGAAGAACAAGGATGTACTCCTGTTGGAAGCACAAGAAGAGGCAGCACGAGCATGCCAGCTGTGAGGTATTGAGGAAAGGTAAGAAAGCTGTTGAAGACTGAGAGAATGTCACTGTGAGGCACTGTGTAAATGGCAAAGGATGTAGCAGAGGAGGCACTCTGTGGAGTGAGAGAGCTGCTCTCAGCACTGGAAAGGGTGGAGGAGCTGGGGAAGAACAAAGATGTAGAGATAGTGCCAAAGGTACCAACTCCTCCTCTATTGAAATTCCACCCAATTTTAGTCAAGAAAATAAAGATGCAGCAACCATGGGCTCCTCTTGGAAAGGTGCAGCCCCCTCCTCAGGTCATTGAGCACTCTATGCTCTTTTCTTATACCCAGGTGGAGCTGGTGGATTTTGTCTCCTGCTTTTGGCAGAAAGCAAAATATCAGCTTGGCTCCTGTGCCTTTGAGATGCAGGGGTGGATGGGATCATTCTGTGTGCATCAGAGATGGGAAAGCTGGCTTCCCTGACAATTCATCCTGCCTTTCAACAGTGACTGCAGAATTCACAACAGACCCCAGGGAATTATTCACCTCTGAGTGGGTAATAGACATACTTAGCACAGTATGGCCCAATCATGGTAACTTACCATCATCCCCCACTGGATGGCAGACATATGCTGAACTTCGACAGGTGTTAAGGGAGTTAATCATGAAAAATTCCATTTACAACCCTTTAAATTATGGCCCTGATGAGGAGGTGTTTACAACAAGGATGAGGGATATGGTCCTACAAATAGCTCCTTCATCTCTCTTTGGGCCCTTAGTGGCAATTATTACCCCTCATTTAGGTCAACCAATGAATGCAGCTACCTATACTATGTCAGATTTTGGGGAGGCAGAAGTGACATGGGCCTGGCAGTACAGTGCCACTACTGAGAGGAAGAGTCTAAAGGGCCCCATGAATGTCATGAGGACAAAGATGTGGGCTGATTTAATAGGAGCAGGAGGGACACAGGGAGAATTTGGATAGGAAGTCAAATAGAATCTTACTGGAGCTGTGGCAACAACTGAAGCCAGAACAACAGTTTCAGCTGCTGAGTACCAAAAAGTGGAGGCAGGAAATAGAGGCACAAGAAGACAGAGGCCTGTGTGCCTGCAAAATTTCCTGCTGCAGAGTGAGACAAACTCACCTGAAACAGTACAAGACAATTGGGCAATATAGTTTGACTTAGGCAAGGATCAATACACCTGCCTTATAGGACCATATGGGGACTGGATGCCACATGTTGAAATATCAATTCATTAGTCCCTAGTGATTGTACCTCTCCGGGCTCTGGCAGATACAGGAGTTGAATGCTCATTGATTTATGGCAACACTGAGTGGTGTACTGGAACCTCTGATGTTATAGATGGCTACAAGCGTGAGATTATTAGGGTGAAACAAGGCTGAAAACCATTGGGAATAAGGAATATATCCTCAAAGGAGTACTGTGCATATCTCCCCCATACCTTAATATAAATTACAGGATCTAGAGATGTAGATCATTGCAGGTGAGTTCAGGCTGAGAATACATGTTGTGAGGGCCGTTCTGAGGGAACATGCTAAGCACCCACCCATAGCTTTGCCTGTGCCTTGGTGGGTGACTAATGCCAAACAATACAAATTGCTTGGAGGGCATGAATAAATTTGAGAAACCCTCCAGGAACTGGAGAGAGGTGGTATTATAAAGCCCACCCATAGCCCTTTAATTCCCCCGGGTGGCCAGTATAAAAGCTGGATGGGTCCTGCTGTATCACCATGGATTACAGAAAACTTAATAAAGTCATAACCCCTCTGCATGCTCCACTCTATCTATTTCAGGCCTTATGAACACCCTCAGTCATGAACTATGGACTTATCATCATGTTGTAGATCTTGCTCATTCTTTCTTTTCCACTGACATAGAACAGGAAAGTCAGGAACAGTTTGGCTTCATATTGGTAAGATGGAAATGGGCTTTCATTTTCCTTCCACAGGGATACCCCCATAGCCCTATTATTTATCACAGAATTATAGTTCAGGACTTGAAAAATTGGGTAAACAGGCAACAGTGTGGCTGTTCAATTATATTGATGATATTACTCTTATTTATGATTCTCTTACAGATCTAGGAGGTTCAGCACCTATACTGCTGCAACATCTACAGGAGAAAGGGTGGGCTGCAAACAGAATCAAGGTTCAGGGACCTGGTTTTTCAGTAAGATATTTGTAGATCGTCTGTTTGAATAAGACTATAGTTATCCAAGAAGCTGTCATAGAAAATGTGCAGGCCTTCTCTATCCCCACAACTGTTGTACAATTACAAGAGTTTAGGGGTCTTTTAGGCTACTGGAGGGCTTATCATGCACTTAGCACAGATACTGAAGACCTTATACTGTTTGGTATGAAAGGGAATCACGTGGGACTTGAATAAGACATGTGTATCTGCTTTTACTGCTGTGAAATGGGTGCTCAAGGCTGTAGGCTTTGGGTGTGTGATAGACCCATCAAAGCCCTGTAAGCTGGATGTTCATATGACCAAAGGCAGTTATGGCTGGGGTCTCTGGCAGCAGTTTGAATGAACTTACCAGCCTATTTGACTCTGGTCACAACCCTGGAAAGGAGCAGTGGTACTGTGCACCTCAATAGAGAGACAATTGGCTCCCAACATTGCTGCCTATGGGTCCCATCACCAGAACAGCCCCAGTAAAGGTAATAACCACCAATCCCATAACAGGTTGGGTATGAGACTGGACCCAAAATCCATGTACTGGCATGACACAGATGCCTACAGTAATCAATAACTGCATAACTACAGCTGCATAGCATCCTCTCTATTAGCCCCTTGATGGAAGAACTTCAATGCTTATTGGGGCCAGTGACATATACCAGTGAAAGGCAAAAAGAATTTCCTTTAGAGCCATTAGGAGCAGAGAGCCCTTATTGAGAGGGAAGAGCTCCTATACCTGAAGTTTCATGGTACACAAATGGCTCCAGCCATAGGCAGCACCTGAAATGGAGGGCCATAGCTTTTCATTCTAAGACTGAGACAATATGAGTGGAGGATGGTGAGGGGAAGAGCAGTCAATGGGCAGAGTTGCAGGCCGTGTGCCTTGTGATCACCCAGGAGCCCTCCACAATAATTGTCTGTACAGACAGCTGGGCCTTCTATTGAGGCTTGTCTCTGTGGCTATCAATGTGGTACAACACTCACTGGTTGGTTGGTTACTGACCCCTTTGGGGGCAAAAGTTGTGGCAAGGCTTATGGGCCTCTGGTAAGACGAAAACAATTATAGTATATCATGTGAGAGGCCATTTGCCAATGGAATCGCCAGGAAATTATGAAGCAAATAAGCTGGGTCAGGTATGTTGGCTAGAAATAAAGCCTCCTTCTGATGTGGCCCTATGGTTACATCAACATTTGTTGCATGCAGGGCAGAAGATAATGTGAACTATAGCCCATCAGTGTGGCATACCTTTGACTTTTGAAGAAGTCCACAGAGGCCAGGAGTGTTTTGTATGCTCTAAAATGGCCTTAAACTTAACCACACAGCAACCTGGGACAGAAGCTAAGTGGCTAATGACTGTCTTCAGGTGGCACATAGATTATGTTGAGCCCCTGCCCATGTCAGAGAGGTATCAATATTTCGTGACTGGTATAGAAACACTGCTGCTGAAAGCCTGGTTCTTTTTACTGAACATTGTAGAGACCAGAAAATGACCAAAAGAGGCCTAAAGGGTCTCCTTGCAGCTTTTGACCAACTGCAGGTAATTGAGAGTGACAAAAGGCACCCATTTTACTTGATATGAACTACAAGAATAGGTCCAAAAATTAGGGATAAAGTGGAAATTTCATGTATCATATAATCCTACTGCGACTGGCATGAGAGAGAGAGGAACAATGGTTTGTTTAAATCTGGTCTGAAGTCAGACAACAATAGTCTACAGGGATGATCAGTTCACTTACAGACAGTGCCAAGATGTTTGAATGAAAAGATCTGGAAATGGGCACTGAGCTATTCACATTGCTGCTTCCCCTAAACAAGTGCAAGTACAAACCAAGGAGGAGTCATTGAAGCTGGTGTTTTGCCACCAGAATATCTTGCTACCGGTACCAACTGCAATAAGCTCCAGAGACTGCTCAGTGGACAGGTCTTGAACACTTTGACACATGGACCAGTGATAACTGGCCCTCCTGGCACCTTGGGAACAAGGCCTGGAGGCTGGCTGGCCTACTATGTATTCCTGGATTAACAGCGGAGAGTCTCCCAAAGATCATGGTAGGTAGTGTAGCAGTATACATAGACCCCTCAGTAACCTCCACAGGGAGGGGTAAAAATATGGTATAATAGACCTGGACAGTATCCCGTTCCTACTACAGTCCTATCACAGGACCACTCCTTTGCATGCATCCTACCTGATGGACAAGATTTGCCTATATCAATGTAATTAAAACATGTGTCTTATTACCCTTAAATTTAATCTCCTCTAATATGTTTCTGGATTGGCCACACACCCTAATAAAAACTGCTACTTGTTGAGTGCACACAGAGCTCCCTATCAGTACCACTAATGGCCTCCTGTGGAAAGTGCAAATCATGAACTTGTATCGATTTGAATACAGCTGGAATGACCACTTGGTGGCAATTGATCTTCTAAGGCTTGAGGATAACTATTATTATTTGCTGTTACAAGGTTCAAGCTTTCTCGCACAGGGATCATTACAGAAGATCAATTTCTCCCATGGAAAGTGTGATTCCATGAACTCCTCTGATAGAACTGGTTTGAATACAGCTGGAATGACCACTTGGTGGCAATCAGTCTCATCAGACATGAGCATATTTGAGATTTTATAATTAACAATAATTATATATTTTTTTATCTGTATCATAATTTTTGTTACTTGTATGTTGCTGATAACCTCTGTTACTGTTGTGAAATCTGGTTACAATGTTCCAGATTTCTCGCACAAGTAGCATCATGGATTATTGAGGGCAAGTAGATTGCAAGATGTGAATCCTGGAAGGGTGGAGTGTAGAGAAAATGTAGGTTCTTATGGCCAGGATCCTCAGCTGATCCTCAATTACTTGATGATATAATTAGCCTAGTGTGTATGCTAATACTTACACAGTCATTGGTAAGGAGCCATTATTGTCTGTGTTACTATATAAGAAGCTCCACCCAGTGCTCTGAATGGAGGCAGAGACAGAGAGAGATATTGAATGCCCAAGAGGCAGACAGGATTCCAGCAGTGGACATGCCACCATGAGAATAAAACTTGGTATAAACCCTTTTACCTCTAACATTCTGTTTTTATTTGGTCTCACCAATTACAGAATGAACTTTCCTGGGGGCAAGTACCCTTAGGGGAGACAATGGGGAATCTGAGAAACAAACAAATGATCAAAGAAGCAAAGAAGGAGCAGATTGATAAACACAGAGAACAGATGTGGTTATGATACGGAAAAGAAATGGGGGTGGATGAACGAAATGGGTGAAGGGTATAAAGAGGTACAAAGTTCCCATTATAAAATAAATTAGCCACAGAGATGAAATTACAATATAATGAATATAGTCAATAATAATTTTATATCTTTGTAGTTTGACAGAAGGTAACTACACTTATTGTTTTTTTGTATCTATATTCATGATATATTTTTCTATGGTTTTCATATTTTGTAACGTCCTTATTTTTATTAGTAAAAACTGGCTACATATTTTGAAATGAGAAGTGTTTTCTCCCGTTCTGTTTTTTTGGAAGTGTGTGAATACTTGACAGAATGTCTTCTTAAACTTTTTGGTGGAACTTACAACTGAAGCTTTTTTCCAATTTCCATTTGGTATTGAACTTTTGTTACAGGGTATTTTTTTTTTTTACAATTTATTTTGGTATCATTAAGCTACAGTTACATGTGCAATATGATGGTGATTAAACTAATCCCTTCATCAGGTCTCCCCCACCAACCCCATTACAGTCACTGTCCATCAGCATAGTGAGATGCTACTAAATCTTAGAATGATACTAAGATTTAGTTCATTTCTTTTGTTATCTGTCTTTTTTGTACACAGTTGTTCACATTATAATCTTATGACATATTTATTTCTATAAAGTCATTAGCAATGACTTCTATTCCAATTTTGATTTAAATAATTTAAGTCTTTTGTCCATTTTGTTTGATCATCTGTCTAAAGTTTTATTGATTTCTCTGATCGTTTCAAAACACCATCTTTAGTTTTCATTGTTTTTTCTACCAATTTTCCATTTTCTATTGCATTAATTTCCACACTAAACCTTACCTTCTTTCTACCGTTTACTTTGGTTTTAGTTTGCTCTTATTTTCTAGAAATGCAATATAGAAAGTTATGTTATTGATAACAGATATTCCTTCTTTTTCTATTGTACAGATATTTAGAGTTATCAGCTTTCCTCTATGCATGATTGTACTTATATCCCATAAGTCTTGGTATGTTGTGGCCTAATTCTTATTTATTACAATATATTTTTCTAATTTCCTTGTGATTTATTTTTTCATATATTGGGTAATTAGAGGTGTTTTGCTTCACTTCCATGTAGTTTAAAATTTCTCAAATATATTTTTATTTAACTTTTATTCTGTTGTTTCCAGAAAACAGTGTACAACTTTAATGCACAAGAAAATATATTTAAAAATAAATTTCTTCATAGAATTTTTAAAAGTAACCTTCTTATAATTCACTGCTCTCTTCTCCTTGAGGATTTGAAATAGTACATGTTGCCATTTCCTTAGTCTAATACAGCTATGCCCCATACACCTCCTTTTAGTTGTTATTTCAAAATATATTACTTTTTTTGTATTTTATAGCTCCAGCAATACAGTTATACACATACTGTTTTATACAGTTGGCTTTAAATTTAATTAAGAGAAGAAAAGACACAGGGATTAGAGATGGCGGCACGAGAGGTGAGACAGAGGCTTCCTCTTAAAACCACATATAATATGAAAATATAATTAATACAACTACTCCTGAAAGAGCAACAGGAAAGATGACTGCACCAGACTGCATACATGTAGAGAAAAGAGCAGACCTCACAGAACACGGTAATGTACCAAAGCTCTGGCCTGGAGGGACCCAAGCCCTTCTGCCACCCCAGATCATGGGCGGGAGGAAGAGAAATGGAGTGGGGAGAGAGTGGAGGCCTCAGACTGCTGAATATCTAACTCTGGACATTGACTCTGGGAGCACAAACCTACATTTAATGGTGCTTGAATGGTACTCTCATGATTAGAGGGATGGAAAGCTAAGACAGGCAGTTTTCCTGGAGAGACTGAGATTCCAGCCACTTGTGGAAACCATGGATCCATATCTGTCTGCTCTGGGACAAAAGAAAGGTGGGCAGTCCGAGAGACTTCCTAAAAAGGAAGCCCTTAGCAAGAGGGCTGCTAAAGGGGCAAGGATTGCACAGAGCTTACTGCTTAGGAGTAAGGACAGGTAGACAAAACTGTCTGGGTGCACTCTGCCCAGCAGGTTGGGAGCTTTCACAATATTCAGGTGCTCCAGCTCCCTGGAAGGCTACACAGCTCCAAAGAATCCCTCCTTGATATGCAGCTTATTGCACCTTTCTACCAGCCAGCCCCACCTAGATCAAAAACCAGGAAAACCTACCCTGGCATTAGGCCAGCCAGAGGGAAGATCTGTCTACAGAAACTACAAACACAAAACATACAGGCTTATACCTGTGTGACCCACCCACTGGTTCAGGCAGTGGAGTCAGGCATAGCAGCCAGGAAGCAAGAAACAGCTATATCTTCCCCCAAGGCACCAATACCACTCCCCTGCAAACCCAGACATCGATTCAAGGGCTGAACAGCTCCAGAGAGAAGTGCTTATGGGCACTAGAGGGAGCCATATACAAATATGAAATGGCAAAGGAACCTAGTTCATAATAAAATTATTAATACAACTCCTGAGAAACATTTAAATGACAACGACCTCCAGACTCTTCCTGAAAAGGAGTTCAAAATAAAAATCATTAACATGCTCAAGGAGGTATGGAAAGATATTCAAGAACTCAGGAATAAATTCCAGTCAGAGATCCAATCATTGAAGAGCACCATGGAGGGTATTAAAAGCAGATTAGATACAGTGGAGGAGATGAAACATCAAATAGAAACTAGAGAAGAGGAATACAAAGAAGCTGAGGTACAGAGAGAAAAAATGATCTCTAAGAAAGAAAGAATATTGAGAGAACTGTGTAAACAATCCAAATGGAACAATATTCGCATTATAGGGGTACCAGGAGAAGAAGAGAGAGAAAAAGGGATAGAAAGTGTCTTTGAGTAGGTAATTTCAGAAAACTTCCATGATCTGGGGAAGGAGACAGTCTCTCAGGCCATGGAGATGCACAGATCTCCCAACACAAGGGACACAAGGAAGACAACACCAAGACATATAGTAATTAAAATGGCAAAGATAAAGGATAAGGGCAGAATATTAAAAGCAGCCAGAGAGAGAAATAAGATCACATACAGAGGAAAACCCATCACACTATAATCAGACTTCTCAGCAGAAGCCTTATAGGCCAGTAGGGACTGGAATGATGTATTTAATGCAATGAAGCAGAAGGGCCTTAAACCAAGATTACTTTATCCAGCAAGATTATCATTTAAATTTTAAGGATGGATTAAACAATTTCCAAATAAGCAAAAGCTGAGGGAATTTACCTCCCACAAACCAACTCTACAGTGTATTTTGTAGGGAGAGCTATAGATGGAAGTGTTCCTAAGGCTTAATAGCTGTCACCAGACGTAATAAAACCATAGTAAGGAAAGCAGAACAGCTAATTACTAAGAAAATGCAAAATTTAAAATACCTATCTCCAAATTCAATCAAAGGATAGACAAAGAGTACAGAATATGATACCTAATATATAAAGAATGGAGGAGGGAGAAAAAGGAGGAAGAATAAAAAAGAACCTTAGATTGTGTTTGTAATAGCATCTTAAGTGAATTAAGTTAGACTTCTAGATAGTAATGAAGTTAAACTTGAACCTTTTGTAACCAAGAATCTAAAGCCTGCAATGGCAATAAGTACATACATATCAATAATCACCTGAAATGTAAATGGACTGAATGCACCAATCAAAAGACATTGAGTCACTGAACGGATAAAAAGCAAGAGCCATCTATATGATGCCTACAAGAGACTCACTTTAAACCCAAGGACATACACAGACTAAAAGTGAAGGGATGGAAAAAGATATTTCATGCAACTAATAGAGATAAAAATGCAGGAGTTAGTGTACTAGTACCAGACTAAATAGACTTCAAAACCAAGAAAGTCACAAGAGACAAAGAAGGACATTACATAATGATAAAGTGTCAATCCAACATGAAGATATAATCATTATAAATATCTATGTGCCCAACACAGGAGCACCTACATATGTGAAGCAAATACTAACAGATTTAAAAGGGAAATCGAATGCAATGCATTCATTCTAGGAGACTACAATACTCCACTCACTCTGAAGGATAGATCAACCAGTCAGAAATTAAGTAAAGAGACAGAGGCACTGAACAGCACATTAGAGCACAAGGATCTAAGAGACATCTACAGAACTTCACACCTAAAAGCAGCAGAATACACATTCTTCTCAAGTTCACATGGAATGTTTTCAAGAATACATCATATACTAGGCAACAAAAAGAGCCTCAGTAAATTCAAAAAGATTGAAATTGTACCAAACATATTCTCAGATCACAAAGGTATGAAACTAGAAATAAATTACAAAATGAAAATGAAAAATCTACAAACATGTGATGGTTTCACAACATGGTCCTAAATAACCGATGGATCAATGAATAAATAAAAACAGAGATCAAGCAATATATGGAGACAAGTGCAATAATTCAACTGCAATATCTGTACGATGCAGTGAAGGCCTTGTAAGAGGGAAGTATATTGCAACACAGGCCTACCTCATGAAAGAACAATCCCATATGAGCAGTCTTAACTCACAATTAAAGAAATTAGAAAAAGAAGAATAAATGAGGCCCAAAGTCACTAGATGGAGGGACATAATAAAGATTAGAGCAGAAAAAAATAAAATCAAGAAGAATAAAACAATAGAAAAAAATCAATGAAAGCAAGAGCTGGTTCTTTGAGAAAATAAACAAAATAGATAAACTCCTAACCAAATTTAATAAGAACAAAAAGACAGTCTACTCACATAAGCAGAATCAGAAATGAGAAAGGAAAATCACTACAGGTACCACAGAAACACAAAGAATTATTAGAGAATACTGTGAAAAATTAAATGCTAACAAACTGGAAAACCTGGAAGAAATGGACAACTTTCTAGAAAAGCACAACCTTCCAAGGCTGACCGAGAAAGAATCAGAAAATCTGAACAGACCAATTACCAGCAATGAAATTGAACTGGTAATCAAAAACCTACCTAAGAACAAAATTCCTGTACCAGATAGCTTCACTGCTGAATTTTATTAAACATTTAGTGAAGACCTAATACCCATACTCCTTAAAGTTTTCCAAAGAGTAGAAGAGGGAATACTTCAAACCTCATTCTATGAGGCCAGCATCACTCTGATACCAAAACCAGGCAAAGACACCACAAAAAAAAAGAAAATTACAGAACAATATCCCTGATGAAAATAGATGCAAATATGCTTAACAGAATATTAGCCAACCGAATTCAAAAATACATCAAAAAGGTCATCCATCATGATCAAGTAGGATTTATTCCAGGGATGCAAGGATGGTACAACATTCAAAAATCCATCAACGTCATCCACCACATTTACAAAAAGAAGGACAAAAAACACCTCATCATCTCCATAGATGCTGAAAAAGCATTTGACAAAATTAAACATCCATTCATGATAAAAACCCTCAACAAAATTGGGACACAGGGCAGGTACCTCAACATAATAAAGTTCATATGTGACAAACATACAGCAAACATTATACTTAACAGCAAGAAGCTTAAAGCTTTTCTTTTAAGATCAGGAACAAGACAAGGATGCCCACTCTCCCCACTTCTATTAAACATAGTACTGGAGGTCCAAACCATGCCAATCAGAGAACACAAAGAAACAAAAGGCATCCAGATTGGCGAGGAAGAAGTTAAACTATCCCTTTTTGCAAATGACATGATACTGTCCATAAAAGTCCCTAAAGAATCAACTGCAAAATTACTAGACCTAATATCTGAATTCATCAAAGTTGCAGGATACAAATTTAATACACAGAAATCTATGGCATTCCTATACACCAACAATGAACTAGCAGAGAGAGAAATCAGGAAAACAATTCCATTCGCAGTTGCATCAGAAAGAATATATACCTAGGAATAAACCTAACCAAGGATGTGAAAGAACTATAGTCTGAAAACTACAAGACACTCATGAGAGAAATTATAGAAGATACCAATAAATGGAAGCATATCCCATGCACATGGATAGGAAAAATTAATGTTGTCAAAATTCCCATTCTGCCTAAAGCAATCTACAGATTCAATAAAATTCCTATCAAAATACCAACAGCATTCTTCAAAGAACTAGAAAAAATCGTTCTAAAATTCATATGGAACCACAAAGACTACGAATAGCCAAAGCAATGCTGAGAAGAAAGAATAAACCTGGGAGGATTATGCTCCCCAATTTCAAGATCTACTACAAAGCCACAAGAATCATGAAAATTTGGTACTGGCACAAGAACAAAGCCATAGACCAATGGAAAAGACTAGATATCCCAGATATAAATCAAACCATATATGGTCAATTAATATATGATAAAGGAACCATGGACATACAATGGGTAAATGACAGCCTCTTCAACAGCTGGTGTAGGCAAAACGGGATAGCTACATGCAAGGGAATGAAACTGAATTATTGTTTAACCCAATACACAAAGGTAAACTCAAAATGGATCAAAAACCTAAATGTAAGTCATGAAATCATAAAACGCTTCAAGGACAACATAGGCAAAAATCTCCTTAATATAAGCATGAGCATCTTCTTCCTGAACATATCTCCTCGAGCAAGGGAAACAAAAGCAAAAATGAACTCATGCAACTATACCAAACTAAAAAGTTTCTGTATGGCAAAGGACACCATCAACAGAACAAAAAGTCACCCTACAATATGGGAGAATATATTTGTAAATGACATAGCCGACAAGGGGTTAACACCCAAAGTATATAAAGAACTTACACACCTCAACACCCAAAAAGCAAATAACTCGATTAAAAAATGGCAGAGGATATGAAGAGACAGTTCTCCAAAGAAGAAATTCAGATGGCCAAGAGAGACATGAAAAGATGCTCCACATCTCTAATCATCAGGGAAATGCAAATTAAAACCTCAATGAGATGTCACCTCACACCAGTAAAGATGGCCAGCATCGAAAAGACTAAGAACAACAAATGCTGGTGAGGATGTGGAGAAAGGGCCACCCTCCTACACTGTTAGTGGGAATGTAACCTAGTTCAATCATTGTGGAAAGCAATATGGTGGTTCCCCAGAAAATTAAAAATAGAAATACCATGTGACCTGGGAATCCCACTCCTTGGAATTTACCCAAGGAATACAACTTCTCAGATTCAAAAAAACATATGCACCCGTATGTTTATTGCAGCACTTTTTACAATAGGCAAGATATGGAAGCAACCTAAGTGTCCATCAGTAGTTGAATGGATAATGAAGAAGTGGTACATATACACAATGGAATACTATACAGCCTTAAGAAAGAAAGATTTGCAACAACATGGATGGAGCTGGAGGTTATTATGCTCAGTGAAATATGCCAGGCAGAGAAAGACAAGTGCCAAATGATTTCTCTCATTTGTGGAGTGTAACAAAGAAGCAAAACTGAATGAACAAAACAGCAGCAGACTCAGAGACTCCAAGAATAGAACTAGTGGTTACCAAAGGGGAGGGGTGTGGGAGGGCGGGTGGGGAGGGAGGGGTAAGGGGATTGATGGGTATTATGTTTAGTAAACATGGGGTGGGGGATAACAGGGAAAACAGTGTTGCACAGAGAAGGCAAATAGTGAATCTATGACATCTTACTACACTGAATGACAGTGACCGCATTTGTGTATGGTTGGGGACTTGATAATATGCGTAAATGTTGTAACCACATTGTTTTTTCCTGTGAAATCTTCGTCAGAGTGTATATCAATAATATCTTAAAAAGAAAGAGAAGGAAAGAGATTTGAATTTGCAGTGTCATTCAGAATTATATGATTACTTTAACTGTTGCTCTATTTCTTTTGTGTCTATATACTCAGATTAGCATCTCGGTTCACTTAGTTTAAGCCTCAGGAATTTCTTGTAGTATCTCCTGTAAGACAGACATGTTACCAACACAATATTTAGTTTTTTTCTGAGAATTTCTTAATTTGCCTTCTTTTTGCCTTGGCTTTGGGAGATATAAGATTCTTCATTCACCATTTCTTTCAAGCAGTTTGAACATGTTTGTGACTTCCATTGCTTATAATGACAAGTCAACTGTTTTTCTTGGTGTCTGCTCATAAAAATTAGTCATTTTTCTTTGATTTTTACAAATTTTTCTTTGTCTTTGTCATTCATTATTTTTACTATGATGTTCCTGGGTGTGGATCCTTTGCATTTGTCCTAGTTGGGATTTACTGAGCATCTTGGATGTATAGATACTATTTTTCATGAAATCCTGGAAGATTTTTTCCATTGTATCTCCCAGTATTTTTTCTGTTCTTTTCTCTGTATACTCTGGTACTTACATATTATTTAATTGTAGTGAATAATGAACTAATTGATAGCTAGTTATTTTATTATTTTTAACAATGTCATGATATAAATTGCTCCACCTGTCATATTTACAGGAGTAATTTTTAGTTCAATTTTTAGGTTACTTCCTGACCCTAGGAGGTCTCTTTTTAGTTATTACCTTCCTTGATTTTCTCCAGTGAATTACCTGGCCTATAATTTAGTTTGTTCTTATTAATTAAGAAAAGCTATTGTTTGTGAGAGAACCCATAGACTAAATTTCCCACACTATATTTCAAATAAAATCAATCCTTTGGAATAAGCTTGGATATTTTCTATTTTTGTGATTGGTTTCTTCTCCTGGGAAAAATCACCAGCCACTCTATCCAGTGCTGGGCAGAGCAATAACCTCTGGTCTTCCTTTTGTAGCTTTCCATGTTCATACTATTGGCCCTCATAACAACCTAGCATGAAGGCACTTAGGACCCCAGCCTTTTACCCTTGTGCTAAAATAGGTGTGGTTAAGGTGATGGAAGGTAAAACCTAAGTTAAATGCATTCACAAGGAGTTTAGTTTCTTCAAATTGAAGTTACAAAGGATAATAAATGCTTATCGGCTAGCCCTCCTGGTAAGATAATGTGTCCTTGATTGGGATATAATGATACAGAGATCTTTGTCTTGTCTGCCATCCCCAAAAGGAGTAGGGATTTTATCTGACTTGGGAAGTGGGGAGGGAAGGATCAGCATATGGGTCAAATGCCACAAACTCTTATTGTTCTTACTGATGTTTTGTATATTTTCATGAATAAATATTTCTTCATTTTCTGAAATTCCTTAGGAAAATATAAAGAGGCAATGAGTAAAAGGACTTCTAACACCTACGTTTGTATAACTTGGAAGTGCATACACAGAGTTCCTCATGTATCATTCCAAAAGTTAAGCTCAGAAGTTATAACTTTTGGAAGAAGGGTCTACAATGGCAGTGCTGGAAGATCTTGCATTTACCTCTTCTCATAGACACACCAAATATACAGCTGCATATGGACCATTAACCTCTGACAAATATATGAAAACTAGAGGAACTGTTCCTTTATGAAAAACGATCACACTGAGGTGGCAAGGTGACTCAGAAAAACATTGTCATAAAAAATTCCACCCCTGATATGGTGACAAACAATAAGGATGGATCTCACCAGTCTGTTGCTTCACCTGGAGAATCAAAGTGTTGAACCTCTATAATAGGCACCCAATCTTTGGGATCTGCACCAGAGAGATGAGCTTCCAAAAATGTCTGGCTTAGAAAAACCAATGGGGCTTATGTGCAAGGAACCCAAAGTACTACAGGAAACCGAGATTCTCCCTTTAAAGGACTTGAGGGTAGAATCCATCACCCTGGGATCCAATGAAAAAGCATAAATTTGAAAACCTCCTGGACTGTATATAAAAGAAATGTTTCCTTATCTGGGGGCATCTGCTAGAGGGGCAGAGGACAGTTGGGGCTCTCCCTTAAGGTAGAATCATTGGTTAGTTTTACATCCACCACCTCTCTACTAGTGCAGGTTAGAATACTCAGGCATAGGACCTTCCTTCTGACTCACTGAAATGGGAATGGGTGAGAGCACTCTTTGCATTATCCATTACCTTGTTGAGACCAGAAAGCGTGAATAGTCACAGCAAGCATAAACATCCACGGCATTTTCCCACTACCTTGCTAAAATCAGTAAGTATGGGCAGTATGACACTCTCCTGCAACCAGACTGGAGCAGGCAAGAATAAGCAGCCATAGAATTCTTCTGCTTCCAGTGTGGGTGTGGCACATATGTAAAGACAGAATATTCTCACACATCACTGATGTCTGTGGACTTGTGCAGTCAAGGCATTTTCCCACTGCATTTATGAAGCTAGAAAGCATGCCCCACCCCTTTACAGTCTCTAGATGCCCTGCCAAAGCCAGTAGGAAAGTACACACCATACAGAGGAACCCCTTCTTTGCCTGGCCCTATTACCTACAGGGGCTAATGTTTCTGAAGCCCTAGAGACGATAACAATTGGAAAGTCAGTTCTTGGAAGGCCCACACTCCAGGGCATTACAAAGACAGCAGACTGAAACATGACTCTAGACTTCCTGTGAAAAAAGCCTATTTACTTATTCTGTTGCTTCAGCTTGAGGGATAAGAGTCAGGTTTCCCACATATATGTAGTCAATGGAGCTGCTCCCAATGGAACATAAGTAAGGAAACACCATCCTTTCACACCCCTTGGTCTTGCTACATCTCAACAGACCCCCTATGAAGAAGTTTATACACTCATATGTAGCCCTAATTTTTCTAACTTTCATCTAGAGAACACCCCTGGATCTCCCCAGGCAGGTGCCAGAAGCGTTTTATGATTGTAGTTCCATAAAACTGTATATACTTGCATATTTTAAAAGCTGTTGCTTGAAGGTCTGCCTTCAAATCAAACTGAACTAGGAGATAAATGTGATTCCTCTGCTTGGAAAAATGAAAGGCCTTGACATATCCTCAGCAACAGGGACATATTGAGAATATGTCAGGCTGTTTAGATGATCATAAAATGTTTAAGGGACAATGAAGATCTAAGGTAAACAAGAAAATTCATCACATGTGCAAGATCTTTTCTCCAAGACAGAAAGAAGTAGCTACTTTGCCTTGTACATAGAAGCATACAGAGTCAATAAAAATGAATAAACAAAGAAAAATTCCAGAGAGAATAAGGTAAAATATCAGAAAAGCACCTTAATGGTGTTTAGATAAATAATCTACCTAATAAAGAATTCAAAATACTCATCATGAAGATGCTCACCAAACTCAGGAAAAGAGTGGAGTAACACAGAGAGAATTAAAACAAAGAGAGAAAATATAAGAAAGTACAAAACAAGTCATAGAGCTGAAGAAAACAATAACTGAATTGAAAAATGCTTTACTGGAACGATTCAACAACATAGGCAATAAAAGAGAAGAGATCAATAAGCTGGAAGATAAAGTATCAGAACTCACCAAGAAAGAGCAACAAAACAAAAATTTATATTAAAAAATCTTAAGTGACCTATAGTACAACATCAAGCAGAATATCATTCACATTATAGGTACCCCAGAAAGAGAGGAGAGAACAAAAGGAGCAGAATACTTTTTGAAGAAATAAAAGTTGAAAACTTACTTATCCTGGGGAAGGAAATAGATATCCAAGTCCAGGAAGCACAGAGAGTTCCAAAGAAAATGAACCCGAAGAGTTCTACACAAAAACACATTGTAATTAAAATGTCAAATGGTAAAGCTAGAGAATCTTAAAATCAAGAAAAGCCATTTGTTACATACAAAATAAACTTCATAAGTCAATCTGCAAATTTTTTGCAGAAAATTTGAGAGTGGAAGGCATATTCAAAGTGCTGAAAGGAAAAAAATTTCAACCAAGAATACTCTGCTTAGCAAAGTTATCATTTAGAATTAAATGAGAGGTAAAGAACATTCGAGATAAACAAAAGCTAAATGAGTCTATCACCCCAAAACTGACAAAATAAATGTTAAAGTGACTTCTTTAAACTGAAATGAAGCTACACTCATCAACAAGAAAATAATATGAAAGCTAAAAATGTCACTGGAAAATAAACATATTAAAAGTATTGGATAAAACACTTAAACTTAAATGAAGGATAAAGGGAAAACTAGAAAATTAACAAAAACTACAATAATTAGTTAAATATACGTAAAATAAACATAAAATGTGATATCAAAAAAATGTAGGGGTGTGAAAATAAAGTTTTGTAATGTGTTCAAGTTCAATTTGCTATTAACCAAAAATGTTCTTTTATATCCATAATATGTTATATTTGAACATAACAATAAACCAAAAGCAAAAAATAATAATAAATACACAAAATAAAATGAGAAAGGAATCTAAGTATAACAGTAAATTAAGACATCATACCACAAGGGAAAACAAACAGAAGAAAGGAACAGAGAGAAATAACAAAAACAGCCAGAAAACAATTAACAAAATATCAATAAGTACATTCTTATCAATTACTTTAAATGAAAATGCAATTTTCTACTCATAAGCCCATTGAGTGGCTGAATGTATAAAAAAATCTATATTCTGCCTATAAGACATTTCAGACCTAAAGACATTCACAGACTGAAAGTGAAGGGATGGAGAAAGATTACCATGCAAACTGAAACCAAAAGAACACTGGGGTAGCTATACTAAGCAAAATAGACTTTAAACAAAGACCACAAAAATATAATGTCAGTGGAAAGATAAGTAAAGTGACTTTAAATAAAGAAAAAGTTTTATTTGAGCCAAATTGGTGACTAGCATTGAAAACACAGATTCTATGAAATAAAAGTTGTGTTACAAAGATCTATAAGCATATAAAGGTTTATATCTTCAAGGAGGCATGGAACAAAGACAGAAGGTAAAAGGGGTACATGATGTTATGCTATGTGATGCTATAAAATAATGGTTAAGATTGATATACGTCCTGATGCCCAACAGCACTAAAGGGAAGGGCAAACATCCTTGCTTATCTTATCATATTGGTGCTAACCAGAAAATTCCTATTTCTGGGGGAGGTTGAAACTGCAATTAGGTGAGGTGAACAACCCTGGTTTTGTGATGTGGCCTAGCATAAGTAATGCCATATTGGGTCTATGGTTTTATTTTTTAACAATTTCTCCCTTTTGATTAGACTCTCTCCATAACTGAGAGATGTGATCAAAATTGAAGGAATGACTGCAACTCTCAGTAACCACTATATAATTCTCACAGATTTTGAATATCCTTTGTGGGGTAATTACAGGTAATGATATTTTTGCTCTATTTCTATACTATTCACAGGTCATCATTTTAACCTCATGATCTTTAAATGTGTCATTCTCTTTGCTTGTTCTCTGATTTTCCAGTCTCAAGGAGATCATCTGCTTGGTAGTTAGTGGTTGCAAACGCACATTTAAAGTTTTGAGAAAATGCAATGTGCCAGGGAGATTATTATGATTATTATAAACAGGATAATTTACAGTGCTTGGGGTGAACTTTTGAACCAAAGACACAAACCAAGCCAAATGGTTTCCTCAGTGATCTGTATCCAAGCTTCAACCTTCCCAGAAGTGTTGATCTAGGTACAGCAGGTGGTGTGGCCCATAGCGCAGATACTTCTTGTTTCATTAAAAGATATTGAAAGGATATTCCATTATCAAGTACATTTTTGGCCAGAGTGTATAAAGATTTTTTTGGGCAGTTATTGCTTTAGCAGCAGATTCTGCAAAATCTTTAAGAATTAAGAAGGAGGTCCTTATCATAGCATCAGCTGTATCTATCCCTAACCAAGGAAGTAGAGATCTTCCCAGAAGAAACCATAAAAACTTACTGGTCAGTCCTTTCTAACTAAAAAATGTAAATTTAGGGACAGATTTGTTTGTATCCTGAAATTAAAGGTTGTTCTAAATTCCAGAGGTTACCCCCATTTAGCAATGGCCTGGGAAATATTGATATGGATGTAATCTCTCCAGGCCATGCCAGAGTAAAGAAAAGAAAAAGAAGGGGAAAGCTTTCATGTTTAGTTCAAGTATAAAGTCTTCAACCCTTGTCTGTGGTAGAAGCAATCTACACTTTGATGTCAGCTACTTCTCTTCTTTGTTTATCTGATTCAGAGGAATTCATTTGTTGTAAAAGAACAGGTCTCAGGTGAAGCATTCTTTTGCTGTGAGATGTGTACCCAAGACTCAGTGCCTTTTTATTTTGCAGTAGTGTCAGTGGTCAGGAGCACTTGCTAAGGACCCTTCTAATGGGAATCAAGGTCTGTCTTACTCTGAGGAGGTTTCCAGACTACCCAGTAACTAGTATATATACTGTGATCAATAGGATCCTCTGAATTGTGATCTGGGAAAGACTCTTTCACCTATGATGATAGGCTTGAATATAGACACTTGCAGATTAGTATAAGAAAACAAAAGATTAGGAAATGATTGTATACCAAAAGATGTTGAACTACAAATGACTATCTCATGTGGAGCAAGTTTGTTTCCAAAAGGGGATATGGTGAACAGTCAGCAAGACCAAAGGCAATAACATAGGCCATGAAAATCCAGTAGTTTTACAAGGTTAGAAATTTTAACTTATGGATCCCATTAGTTCTCTCAAATATATCTGATTTGAGGAAGTTCACAAGGTTTTTGTTGAGGATTGTATAATTTTCCCAGTGAAGTAGATACCTCAATGATTATTATATCAGGTACCTTACTCCAGTTGATTGTGTTCAAGAAATCCAAAGAAGGGAGTTTTGAGGTCTATGGGAACCAAAATAGTTTTCCTTAAATTCACTATAGAATACTAAATCCCCAAAAATGGAGTTTTCTGGGGAACCAAGAACCAAGCAGAAATCTAAGGTTTCCTACAGACCTGGCTGTTCATTTAATTTACTATCATTGTTTGCTCATCTTAATATCTCTGATTCAGGAAGAAGCAGTTGCCATGTCATAAGGATATTAAGAATCGAAAAATGTGTCAAGAACAGTTATTTATTGCAGAAGCAGGATGGATTTTCTTTACATGTGCCACAACCGTTGTAGTCTATTGCTGCTACCTTTGCATGAAAGTAAAACAGGGCATTTCCCTGATACTTAGGTTATAAGAGACAGCAATTTCAGAAGGGAAGAGACTATTAAAAGTGATAACATTATACCAGAACATTATACCAGATTTCTATGGATTTCACATAATTTCTTGAACAGTTTGTTGAAAAGAACACACAAATAATCTCAAAAATTTCTAGGCTTTTAACAGAGAGAATAAAACATGCTAATGGTGAACCAGTATACCTTTGATACTAAAATTCATTCTTAACCATTTTAATCTTAGCCACGTGGACAAAACATTAAAATTATTTTTAATGAGTCATTTTTTCACAAAATTTCTATACTTCATTTTAAATTTAGATTTTGTCCTATATTTTCCCTCTTTACGATTGGCAGACATAGGGTGGGGGGGCACAGGGGGTCTGTACAGCTCAGAGAAGACAAGTAGTGATTCTCATCTCACCACGCTGATGGACAGTGACTGTAATAGGGTTGGTGGGGGGACCTGATGAAGGGGGTAGTTTAATCATCACAATATTGCTCATGTAATTGTAGGTTAATGATACTAAAATAAAATAAATTGTAAAAAAAAAAGCAAAACAAAAAAGTCAAAACTAAAAAAAAATAAGAATTCTTAACTTTAGGACATATTTTTTCTTTCAACAAAATTCATTTTAATTACTCCTACAGTCTTTTACTGCAAGTGCATTACTACTATCCTTACATGCAGAGATGTTTCCCCTTATTATTTCTAGTGACTTTGATTACCTATATTAATTAGCATTCCTTAATAGTGAGAAGATGTTTTTGTGTGAAAGCTAAGTGGTAAACAATTGATAACTACACAATTACTCTGTGGTTTGACAAACTTATAAATACTTTTTATAATTCCTAGAAGCATACACTTTCTCATTGTGAATTTATCTACATGGCACAAAATGTCCTTCAATAGTCTAAAATATCTGACTATCTGTAATAAAAAGACAAATTAGGTTAATCTTAGGCTTGCTTAACAGCTGATGTTTTAGTATTTTATCTTATTTGGATATTATCTAGATACTGAATGAATTTAACTTTACTCAACAAAATATTAAAGTTTCTAGTAACCAAAAAATATTTTCAAGCTATTTTTAGGTACTCATAAAACATAATTATTAAGAAAACGTTCACTTAAAAACTTCTATCCTACTTATGTCAATTTAATTACCTGTTCTTAATAGTGTTTAGATTACCCATAAAAAATTTCATGAGGTAAGAAAGTGAACCATTTTCCCAAGCTATTTTTGTTAAACTGGTTATTATATTTATCATGATTGAGCATTTCATAATGTATATACTTGTTAAATCACTATGTTGTAACCTGAAATCAATATAATATTTTATTATCAAGTATCAATAAAAAATAAAGATAATAGGAGAAAAACAAAAACATCTTGTAACAGAGACATCAACTTCTTTGTCTTTAAGTAAATCCAAATAGAAGAAAAATTGATTTTAGTGCTGATAAGCCTAAGGCATGTCTATTTTAATTAAACAAACCTTAAATTAATTTTAATACTAACTATTTTCCTAGATGACATGAACTTGAAGCACATTTGAGTTTTTTTAATATCAGAATTTCTGAGGGTTTCAGAATGGCTAAACCTTACAAGTGTTTGCCTTTAATCCAAATAGATAAAACTCTTTTACATATATTTTTAGCAATACCACACAGAGGTAAAATGTTATCTTACATTTACAGTACAAATAAAGAGGCAGATTCAAAGTAATATTTGTGAATATGTTTCATTTGGCCAATTTCTAAATACATCCTTATACTTTTTTCGTCAATGATGAGAGACTTGTCCCTGAAGATTTCATTTGCACTCAAGAATGGCTATTAGTTTTTAGAGAAAATTGGGGTAGAAAACTTATATCACAAAAACATGGAAGTATCTGTGTTTTTTCAAAATGCAGAGTTTGGGGGCATATTGCTAATTATCATAAGTCTAGAATAATTATCTTAATGTTTCCTTTCTTCAAGTGCAATAACATTCTTTCTACAAGCATTTGAAGATTAATAGACAATGCTTGCCTGGGTATTGGTAAAGTTATGTGGACTTTAAGTAGTTTTTGGAGCCTCAACTCTGGTTCTATAAAAACTAGACTTGGAAAACAAAGACAGCTATTTTTAATTCTTCAAATAACAGGGTTGCCATCTAAATGAAGAGTACTGACATATCCATCCACCAATGTTAAAATGCTTTTCTTCCACTCTGGGTACACTGAGCTTGGGATAAAAGGCTTAAAGAATTTCTTATCAGGCTATGAATATCAGCTCCCAATTTGGACATTTTTAAAAATAAAGAGCTAATAAAAATTTTCTTCTATTTTTATAAGTTGGTTTCAGTTTTTACATTGATGTAAATACAATAAAATGCAAATTTCTTAATGTAGACACTGATGAATTTTGACGTGTATACACTCATGTAATCACCCAGCTCAAGGTATTAAACATTATTGCTAATTTTTTTCAAGTATTATTTTATATATCATGTCAGTGTTTAGTCAGTACAAAACAACAAATATTTATGACAAAATTGAACAACCTTATGGACTCAAGAAGCATCCGTAAAACAGTGAAAAAATATTTTCTCAAGATGTAAGGTGACTCCCAAAGGTCACCAAAGAAAGAACTTGCATGTCCCAAGAAGGCAGAATCCAAGGAAAGTTCTTGGACATAAAAAAAAAAATCAAGAAGATAATAGATGTTCCTAGGATAAAGAGAGATCAATAACCAGTTGTTCAGAATTTAGAAAAAAAGGGACAACAAGCACTTTCATTTTCCTCCCATGACTGAGAAATACAGACAGAGATTTGGAAGACCTTATTCTGGTAGGAATTTTCATCATTTTGCTAGATTCTGCAATTTTTTACAGGGTTGCCTCTATAGGCTCTAGTATCTACCAGAATTTCCCCTTGGTGACTTAAGGGAATAACATAGCAGTTAACTATAAAACCCCTCAGTTTCATCAGCTCTGGGTGGAGCCATATGGGCCATTAACTTGGAGGATTTTTCTTTCTGGGTATTTACTCTTTTAAGAGTGGTAAAATAATTCAGAGGATTACTAGAGGAAAGCAGTAGGAGTTACTTCAGTCAGTATCTTTTGTTTAAGTACCTCATATATTTAATTGCTCATTAGCTTTTTGCAATGACTCTATTTCAGAATTTTGGGGACTTTTCTTTTAATTGCACTTATTAAATGATTTTATTAAACTGAAATGTCCCTTTCAGTAGCCATTGTTATTCTAGACTAATCAAGATGTTGCCATTTCTTCAGTTATTCACAGCCTCCGGAACCATAGTTTGTAAATACTGGATGGTGGCACAGTGGAGTCTATAGAATTTAAAGGATCCCATTAGATAAAGCTTTGGTTTTGGAGAGGATTAAAGATGGCAGCATGAGAGGTGAGACAGAGGCTTCCTCCTAAAACTGCATATAATATGAAAATATAATTAATACAACTACTTCTGAAAGAGCAACAGGAAAGAAGACTGTGCCAGACTTAATATACCTGGAGAAAAGAGCAGACCTCACAGAACAGGGTAATGTACCAAAGCTGTGGCAAAGTGGGACCAATTTCTTCCCCTACCGCAGCTCACCTGCAGAAGGAAGAGCAACAGAGTGGGGAAGGAGTGGAGGCCTGGTACTGCTGAATACCTAACTCTGGAGATCTGCTTTGGGAGCACAGACATACATTTCATGGTGCTTACATGGTACTCTCATGAGTAGGGCGTTGGAAAGCTAAGACAGGCAGAATTCCTGGAGAGAGGGAGATTTCAGCCTATTGTGGAGAACAGGGATCCATATTTGGCTGCTTTGGGACAAAAAAAGGTGGGCAGCCTGAGACACTTATTAACAAGGAATCCCTTGGCAAGACGGTTGCTAAAGGGGCAAGGATTGCACAGAGCTTACTGCTCAGGACTAAGGACAGGTAGACAAAATTGTCTGGGTGCAGTCTGCCCAGCAGGTTGGGAGCTTCATGATCTTCAGGTGCTCCAGCTTCCTGGCTGACTATACAGCTACAAGGATATTCTCTGTGATACGCAGCCTACTGCGCCTCTCTCCTGGCCAGTACCAGGTGGCTCACAAAGAGGCAAAACCTACCCTGGTGTTAGGCCATCCAGAGGGAAGATCTGTCTACAGCAACTAAAAATGCAAAGCATAGAGGCTTATACCTGTGTGACCCACCCACTGGTTCCGGCAGTAGAGTAAGACATAGCAGCGGGAGAGCAGGAAAGATCTCTTTCCTCCCCTCCAGGCACTAATACCACTCCTTTGCAACCCCCCACATTGCTTCAAAGGCTGAGCAGCTCCAGAGAGTAGTGCTTCTGGGCACTAGAGGGCGCCATATACAAATATGAAACACAAAAGGGACCTAGTTCAAAGTAAAATTATTAAACTCATGAGAAAGATTTAAATGACAATAACCTCATGAATATTCCTGAAAAGGAGTTCAAAATAAAAATCATTAACATGCTCATGGAAGAACAGAAATATATTCAAGAACTCAGGAACGAATTCTGGTCAGAGATGCAATCATTGAAGAGCAAAATGAAGGGTATTAAAAGAATATTAGATTTGGTAGAGGAGATGATAAATGAAATAGAAACTAGAGAAGAGAAATACAAAGAAGCTGAGGCACAGAGAGAAAAAAGAATCTCGAAGAATGAAAGAATATTGAGAGAACTGTGTGACCAATCCAAAATAATATTCACATTATAGGGGTACCAGAAGAATAAGAGAGAGAAAAAGGGATAGAAAGTGTCCTTGAGGAGGTAATTAATGAAAACTTCCCCAATCTGGGGAAGGAGACAGTCTCTCAGGCCATGGAGATGCACAGATCTCCCAACACAAGGGACCCAAGGAAGACAACATCAAGACATATAGTAATTAAAATGGTAAATATCAGGGATAAGGACAGACTATTAAAAGCAGCCAGAGAGAGAAACAAGATCACATACAAAGGAAATCACATCAGGGCTTTCATCAGACTTCTCTGCAGAAACCTTACAGACCAGAAGTGAGTGGCATGATGTATTTAATGCAATGAAGCAAAAGGGCCTCACACCAAGATTACTTTATCAGGAAATATTATGGTTTAAATTTTAAGGAGGGATTAAACAATTTTCAGATAAAGAAAAGCTGAAAGTATTTACCCCCCATAATCCATCTCTACAGTATATTTTGGAGGGACTGCTATAGATGGAAGAGTTCCTAAGGCTTAATAGCTCTCACCAGAGGTAATAAAATCACAGTAAAGAAAGTAGAACAGCTAATTACTAAGCAAACGCAAAATTAAATGAACTTTTCCCAAATTCAATCAAAGGATAGACAAAGAGTACAGAATATGATACGTAATATATAAAGAATAGAGGAGGAAGAGAAAGGAGGAGATAAAGAAAAGAGAACTTTAGATTGTGTTTGAAAGAGCATATTAAGTGAGTTAAGTTATACTCTTAGATAGTAAGGAAGTCAACCTAGAACCCTTGGTAACAACAAATCTAAAGCCTGCAATGGCAATAAGTACATGCCTATCAATAATCACCTGAAATGTAAATGGAATGAATGCACCAATCAAAACACATGAAGTCACTGAATGGATAAAAATGCAAGACCTATCTATATGATGCCTACAAGAGACTCACTTTAAACCCAAAGACATACACATACTAAAAGTGAAGGGATGGAAAAAGATATTCCATGCAACTAATAGGGATAAAAAAGCAGGACTTGCAGTACTTGTATGAGACAAAATAGACGTCAAAACAAATAAAGTCACAAGACAAAGAAGCTTATTACATAATGATTAAAGGGTCAGTCCAACAAGAAGACATAACCATTATAATTATCTATGTGCCCAACACAGGAGCACCTACATATGTGAAACAAATACTAACAGAATTAAAATGGGAAATAGAATGCAATGCATTCATTCTAGGATACATCAACACTCCACTCACACTGAAGGACAGTTCAACCAGACAGGAAGTAAGTAAGGAGACAGAGGCACTGAACAACACATTAGAACAGATGGACCTACCAGACATCTATAGAACTCTACACCCAAAAGCAGCAGAATACACATTCTTCTCAAGTGCACATGGAACATTTTCAAGAATAGATTATATACTAGGCCACAAAAAGAACCTCAGTAAATTAAAAAAGATTGAAATTGTACCAACCAGTTTCTCAGACCACAACTATATGAAACTAGAAATAAATTATGCAAAGAAAATAAAAAAATCCCTCAAAGACATGGAGGCTTCACAACATGCTCCTAAATAACCAATGGATCAATGACCAAACAAAAACAGAGATCAAGCAATATATGGAAGCAAATGACAATAATTCAACACTGCAAAATCTGTGGAATGCAGTGATGGTGATGCTAAGAGGAAAATATATTGCAATACAGGCCTACCTCACAAAAAAATAACAATCCCATATGAGCAGTCTAAACTCACAATTAATGAAACTAGAAAAAGAAGAAAAAATGAGGCCCAAAGTAATTAGAAGGAGGGACATAATAATGATTAGAGTAGAAACAAATAAAATCGAGAAGAAGAAAACAATAGAAAGAATCAGTGAAACAAGAGCTGGTTCTTTGAGAAAATAAACAAAATAGATAAAACCCTAGCCAGACTTATCAAGAAAAAAAGAGATTATGGACATCACAGAAATACAAAGAATTATGAGAGAATACTATGAAAAATTATATGCTAACAAAATGGATAACCTAGAAGAAATGGACAACTTTCTAGAAAAATACAACCTTCAAAGGCTGACCCAGAAAGAAACAGAAAATCTGAAAAAAACACTTAACATCAAAGAAATTGAAATAGTAATCAAAAACCTAGCTAAGAACAAATCCCTGGACCAAATGGCTTCACTGCTGAATTTTATCATACATTTAGTGAAGACCTAATACACATCCTCCTTAATATTTTCCAAGGAGTAGAAGATAGAATACTTCCAAACTCATTCTATGAGGCCAGCATCACTCTAATACCAAAACCAGGCAAAGACACCATGAAAAAAGAAAACTAAAGACCAATATCCCTGATGAACATAGATGCAAAAAAACTCAACAAATATTAGCAAACTGAATTCAAAAATACATCAAAAGGATCATCCACCATGATCAAGTAGGATTTATTCCATGGATGCAAGGATGCTATAGTATGAGAAAATCCATCAACATAATCAACCACATCAACAAAAAGAAGGATAAAAACCACATCATCATCTCCATAGATGCTGAAAAAGCATTTGACAAAATTCAACACCCAAGCTACAGGAAGATGGCGGCATGAGCAGGGCAGCAGAAATCTCTACCAAAAACCATATATATTTATGAAAATACAACAAATACAACTATTCCTAAAAGAGAGACCAGAAAATACAGGACAGCACCCAGCTTGCCTGTACACCTGAGGGGACTTGCCACCCCGTGAGGCTGGTAAGATATGGAGCTGCGTTCTGGTGGGAACCGAGCAATCCCCCACCTCACCGCACAAGCAGGAGGGGAGGATTCAGAGCTGGGAGGGAGTAGAAGTACAGGCCCGCAAAATAACCAGCCCTGGTGATGTGTGCAGGGAGCACTAACACATATCACACAGTGTATCAGAGACTGGAGAGACAGAGGGTGCAGGATCTAAGACGGGAAACGCACTGGGTCCTTGCAGCCGGCTTCCCGGGACAAAAGAAAAGCACGTGCTTTTTTTAGTGGTCTTAGAGTGACAGGGGCCCAACGGAGGAGCAGAATAATTCCAGCACACTCAGCCCAGCAGGTTGGGAGTCTTGGGGAATTTCGGACCCCTTGGCTGGTGACTGGGAAAAAGTAGCCACACTGAGACTTCCCACAGAGATCAGCAGACTCCCATTCTTTCATGCCCCAGCTAGAGCTACAAAGGGCCCTGTGGAGAGGCGTGGCCATGGCTGCAGAATAGTGGAGAAACAGCGCCACCAACAGCATCCTCACAGAATCTACTCCCAATGGGCATCATTTGGTTTTTGTTTTTCTTTGTTGGTGTTTTTTTGTTTTGTTTTGTTTTTCTCTTTTCTTTTCTTTCTTTTTCTTTCTTTTCTTTCTCTTTTATTTCTCTTCTTGTTTTTTTCTTAAAGTCTTAAAGAGCCCAGCAGACATACGTGGCACTTACCAGCGACAACTTCTATTGCCATGAAAAGACAGAGGAATATGGTACAAACAAAGCTTATCAAGACCCAAACACCAGAAAGGAAGTCTGAAGAGATGGAAATGCACAATCTTCCTGAAAAATAATTCAGAATAAAAGTCATAACCATGCTGATGGATCTACAGAGAAATATGCAAGATCTAAGGGAGGAAGTGAGGGAAGAGAGGAAAGACAATGCAGAAATGAGACAAATGATCAACAGGCTTAGCAGCAGACTGGATGAAATACAAGACACTGTTAATGGAATAGAAACAGAGAACAGGAATACAGAGAAGCTGGGGCAGAGAGAGATAAAAGGATCTCTGTTGGTGACCACCTTGGACTTTGCACTGGCACAGAGAGCTTAAAGATCTTAGCCCAACCCAGTTTCATTCTGTATTCTATGCTTCATTGCTTAAGAAACTAACCTAAACTTTATAGTCAGCATATAGAATAGATTTACACTAGAACAATGGGACTCCATTTTGTTTCAAAGATTCCATCTTGTTGTTTACTTCTTCTTGGTCAGTTTCCCGCCACAGCTTCCCGCTAAGAGTCCTCAACCAGGTCCATTGCTTACGTCAAAGACTACTGTGCATGTGCACAACTCGGTGTGTGATTAGACTGTGTAAGCTACCTCATTATCATAATGGGCAACCAACCAAAAGAAGCCACTCCTTACCACACCCCTTAAGGTGCTATATATTCCCTACCTTTCTTACAAATAAACGAAGCCTTGACAATTTGCTTGGCCTCCGTCTCTCTCTCTCCGTCCCATCCTTTAGGTACAGGGATCCTCCTCGAGACCCACTAATAACCAGCCCCGCGGGCCGGGGCAGATCTCTAGGAATGAAAGAAAGAATATTAACCATACACAAATATGAAGTGCTAAAGGAACCTGGTCCAGAGTAAAATTATGAATACAACTCCTGAGAAAGATTTAAATGACATGGACCTCATGACTCTCCCTGAAAGGGAGTTCAAAATAAAAATCATTAACATGCTCATGGAGGTACGGAAAGATATTCAAGAACTCAGGAATGAATGCCAGTCGGAGATCCAATCTTTGAAGAACACAATGGACGGTATTAAAAGCAGATTGGATACAGGGAGGAGACGATGAATGAAATGGTAACTAGAGAGGAGGAATACAAAGAAGCTGAGGTACTGAGAGAAAAAAGGATATCTATGAATGAAATAATAATGAGAGAACTGTGTGACCAATTCAAACGGAACACTATTCGCATTATAGGAGGACCAGAGGAAGAAGAGAGAGAAAAAGGGATAGAAAGTGTCTTTGAAGAAATAATTGCTGAAAACTTTCCCACACTGGGGAAGGAAATAGTCTCACAGTCCACAGAAGCCCACAGAACTGCAAACACAAGGGACCCAAGGAAGACAACACCAAGACACATGATAATTAAGATGGCAAAGGTCAAAGATAAAGACAGAATATTAAAGACAGCTAGAGAGAGAAAAAAGATCACCTACAAAGGAAAACCTATCAGACTATCACCAGACTTCTCAACATAAACCTTACAGGCCAGAAGAGAATGGCATGATATATATAATGTAATGAAACAGAAGGACCTCGAACCAAGAATATTGTATCCAGCCCGATTATGATTTAAATATGATGGAGGGATTAAACAATTTCCAGACAAAGGAAAGTTGAAAGAGTTTGCCTCTCATAAACCACCACTACAGGATATCTTAAACTGACTGCTCTAGAGGGAAGCATAAGGCTAAAAAGATGTCACCAGAGAAAATAAAATCATAGAAAAGAAAGCAGACCACCCAAATACTAACTAAAGGCAACGAATAAAACACCCAATATATAAAGGATGGAGGAGGAAGAATAGGAAGGGAGAAATAGAGAAACATCAGAAGCCGGTCACAATAACTTAAGAAAGTTAAGGTAGATTCTTAGATAGTAAAGGAGAAACCCTTGAACCTTTGGTAACCACGAATCTAAAGCCAGCAATGGCAATAAGTACATATCTATCAAAAATCACCCTAAATGCAAATGGACTGAATGGACCAATCAAAAGACACAGAGCAACAGAGTGGATAAAAAAGCAAAACCCATCTATATGCTGCTTACAAGAGACTCACCTCAAACCCAAAGATATATAGAGACTAAAAGTGAATGGATGGAAAAATATATTTCATGCAAACCACAAAGAGAAAAAAGGAGGTGTTGCAGTACTTGTATCAGACAATATAGACTTCAAAACGAAGAAAGTAGCAAGAGATAAAGAAGGACATTACATAATGATAAAAGGGTAAATACAACAAGAAGATATAACCATTATAAACATATATGCACCCAACACAGAGGCGCCAACATATGTGAAACAAATACTAACAGAATTGAAGGAAGAAATAGACAACAATGCATTCATTTTAGGAGACTTCAACACACCACTCAATTCAAAGGACAGAGCAACTAGACTAATAATAAGTAAAGACACAGAGGCACTGAACAACACACTAGAACAGACGGACCTAAAAGATGTCTACAGAACTCTGCACCAAAAAGCAACAGGATACACATTCTTCTCAAGTGCACATGTAACATTTTCCAGAATAGGCAACAAAAGAAGCTCAGTAATTTCAAAAATATTGAAATCCTACCAACCAACTTCTCAGATGACAATGGTATAAAACTGGAAATAAATTTTAGAAAGAAATCAAAAAGGCTCACAAATACATGGAGACTTAACAACATTCTCTTAATTAATCAATGGGTTAACGACCAAATCAAAACAGAAATCAAAGAATATATGGAGTCTAATGACAACAAGAACACAAAGCCACAACTACTGTGGGACGCAGCAACGGCAGTTGTAAGAGGAAAGAATATTGCAATCCAGACCTATTTAAAGAAGGAAGAACATTCCCAAATGAATAGTCTAAAGACAAAACTATTGAAATTGGAAAAAGAAGAACAAAGGAGACCGAAAGTCACCAGAAGGAGGGACATAATAAAGATCAGAGAAGAAATAAATAAAATTGAGAAGAATAAAACAATAGAAAAAATCAATGAAACCAAGAGCTGGTTCATTCAAAAAGTAAACAAAATTGAATAACCCCTAGGCAGACTCATTAAGAGAAAAATCGAATCTACACACAAAAACGGAATCAGAAATGAGAAAGGAAAAATAACAGCGGACCCCACAGAAATACAAAGAATTATAAGAGAATATTATGAGCATCTGTATGCTAACAAGCTGCAAAACATAGAAGAAATGGACTTCTTAGAAAAATACAACCTTCAAAGACTGACCAAGCAAGAAACAGAAAAACTAAACAGAGCAATCACCAGCAAAGAAATTGAATCGGTAATCAAAAAACTACCCAAGAACAAAACCCACGGACCTCATGGATTCACCTCCGAATTCTACCAGACATATAGAGAAGAAATAACACCCATTATCCTTAAAGTTTTCCAAAAAATAGAAGAGGAGGGAATACTTCCAAACTCTTTCTATGAAGCCAGCATCACTTTAACACCAAAACCTGGCAAAGACCTCAGCAAAAAAGAAAATTACAGACCTATATCCATGATGAACGTAGATGCAAAAATACTCAACAAAGTATAAGCAAACTGAATTCAAAAATACATCAAGAGGATCATACACCATGATCAAGTGGCATTCATCCCAGGGATGCAAGGATGGTACAACATTCGAAAATACATCAACATCATCCACCACATCAACAAAAAGAAGAATAAAACCCACATGATCATCTCCATAGATGCTGAAAAAGAATTTGAAAAAATTCAGCATCCATTCATGATTAAAACACTCAACAAAATGGGTATAGATGGCAAGTACCTCAACATCATAAAGGCTATATATGACAAACCCACAGTTAACATCATACTTAACAGCGAGAAGCTGAAAGCTTTTCATCTAAGATCAGGAACAGGACAGGGTTGCCCACTCTCTCCACTGTTATTCAACATAGTACTGGAGGTCCTAGCCACGGCAATCAGAAAAAGGAAAGACATACAAGGCATTCAGATTGCTAAAGAAGAACTCAAATTGTCCCTATTTGCAGATGACATGATACTGTACATAAAAAACCCTAAAGACTCCACTCCAAAACTACTAGAACTAATATCTGAATTCAGCAATGTTGCAGGATACAAAATTAACACACACAAATCTGTTGCTTTCCTATACACTAATGATGAACTAACAGAAAGAGAAATCAGAAAAACATTTCCATTCACAACTGCATCTAAAATAATAAAATACCTAGGAATAAACCTAATGAAGGAAGTGAAAGACCTGTACTCTGAAAACTGCAGGACACTCCTAGGAGAAATTAAGGAAGACACTAACAAATGGGAATGCATTACTTGCTCTTGGATAGGAAGAATAAATGTTGTCAAAATGGCTATACTACCTAAAGCAATCTACAGATTCAATGCAATCCCTATCAAACTACCAACAGCTTTCTTCAATGAACTGGAACAAATAATTCTAAAATTCATATGGAACCAGAAAAGACCCTGAATAGCCAAAGCAATTCTGAGAAGGAAGAATAAAACGGGGAATTACTCTCCCTGACTTCAAGCTCTACTACAAAGTCACAGTAATCAAGACAACTTGGTACTGGCACAAAAACAGACCCACAGACCAGTGGAATAGAATAGAAAATTCGAACATAAACTCAAACATTTACAGTAAATTAATGTTTGATAGAGGAGCCTTGGACACACAATGGGGAGATGACAGCCTCTTCAGCAGCTGGTGTTGGAAAAACTGGACAGCTACATGTAAGAGAATGAAACTGGACTACTGTCTAGCCCCATACACAAAGGTAAACTCAAGGTGGATCAAAGACCTGAATATAAGTCATGAAACCATAAAACACAGAAAAAAACATAGGCAAAAATCTCTTGGACATAAACATGAGCGTCTTCTTCATGAACATATCCCCCCGGGCAAGGGAAACAAAAGCAAAAATGAACAAATTGGACTATATCAAGTTGAAAAGCTTCTGTACAGGAGGGGCACCATCAGTAGAACAAAAAGACATCCTGCAATATGGGAAAATATATTTATAAATGATGTATGTGATAATGGGTCACATCCAAAATATACAAAGAACTCAAGTACCTTAACAAACAAAAAGAAATTATCCAATTAAGAAATGGGCAGAGGAAATGAAGAGACACTTCTCTAAAGAAGAAATTCAGATGGCCAACAGGCACATGAAAAGATGCTCCACATCACTAATCAGCAGAGAAATGCAGATTAAAACCACAATGAGATATCACCTCACACCAGTGAGGATGGCCAACATCCAAAACACAAACAGCAACAAATGTTGGCGAGGATGTGGAGAAAAGGGAACACTCCTACACTGCTGGTGGGAATGCAAATTAGTTCAACCATTGTGGAAAGCAGTATGGAGGTTCCTCAAAAACTCAAAATAGAAATATCATTTCACCCAGGAATCCCACTCCTAGGAATTTATCCTAAGAACTCAGCAGCTCAATTTCAGAAAGACAGATACACCCCTATGTTTATTGCAGCACTATTTACAATAGCCAAGAAATGGAAGCAACCTAAGTGTCCATCAGTAGATGAATGGATTAAGAAGATGTGGTACATATACACAATGGAATATTATTCACCTTTAAGAGAAAACAAATTCTACCATTTGCAACAACATGGATGGAGCTAGAGGGTATTATGCTCAGTGAAATAAGCCAAGCCGAAAAAGACAAGTATCAAATGATCTCACTCATATGTGGAGTATAAGAACAAAGAAAAAAAAAACTGAAGGAACAAAACAGCAGCAGACTCACAGAGCCCAAGAATGGACTAACAGTTACCAAAGGGAAAGGGACTGGGGAGATGGGTGGGAAGGGAGGGATAAGTGGGTAAAAGGGGCATTACGATTGGCAGACATAGGGTGGGGGGGCACGGGGGGACTGTACAGCTCAGAGAAGACAAGTAGTGATTCTCATCTCACTACACTGATGGACAGTGACTGTAATAGTGTTGGTGGGGGGGACCTGATGAAAGGGGTAGTTTAATCACCACAATATTCCTCATGTAATTGTAGGTTAATGATACCCAAATAAATTTAAAAAATAAATAAATAAAATAAATTAATTAAAAAAAAAGAATATTAAGAGAACTGTGTGACCAATCCAAAAGGAATAATATTTGAATTATAGGAGCACCAGAGGAAGAAGAGGGAGAAAAAGGGATAGAAAGTGTCTTTGAAGAAATAATTACTGAAAACTTCCCCATTCTGGGGAAGGAAATAGTCTCGCTGTCCACGGAAGCACACAGATCACCCAACACAAGGGACCAAAGGAAGACAACACCAAGACACATAATAATTAAAATGGCAAAGATCAAAGATAAAGACAGAGTATTAAAGGAAGGTAGAGAAAGAAAAATGATCACCTACAAAGGAAAGCTCATCAGACTATCATCAGTCATCTCAACAGAAACCTTACAGGACAGAAGAGAATAGCATGATATATTTAACGTAATGAAACAGAAGGGCCTCGAACCAAGAATATTGTATCCAGCCCAATTACCATTTAAATATGATGTAGAGATTAAACAATTTCCAGACAAGCAGAAGCTGAGAGAGTTTGCCTCCCATAAACCACCTCTACAGGGTATCTTAAATGGACTGTTCTAGAGGGAAGCACTCCTAAGGCTGAAAAGATGTCACCAGAGAAAATAAAATGATAGCAAAGAAAGCAGACAATCCAAATACTAACTAAAGGCAAAGAATAAAACACCTAGTATATAAAGAATGGAGGAGGAAGGATAAGAATGGAGAGAAATAAAGAATCATCAGACTATGTTTACAATAACGTAACAAAAAAGTTAATTCAAACTGTTAGAGAGTAGAGAGGCTACCCTTGAGCCTTTGATAATGACAAATCTAAAGCCAGCAATGACAATAAGTACATATCTATCAAAAATCACCCTAAATTTAAATGGAATGAATTCACCAATCAAAAGACACAGTTACTGAATGGATAAAAAAGGAAGAAACATCTATATGCTGCTTACAAGAGACTCACCTCAAACATAAAGTTGTAAACAGACTAAAAGTGAAGGGATTGGAAAAGATATTTCATGCAAACAACAAGTAGAAAAAAGCTGGTGTTGCAGTACTTGTGTCAGCAAAATAGACTTCAAAACGAAGAAAGAAGCAGAAGATAAAGAAGGACATTACATAGTGATAAAGCGGTCAGTCCAACAAGAGAATATAACTACTATAAATATATATGCTCCGAACAAAGGAGCGCCTGGAATATGTGTAACAAATACTAACAGAATTAAAGGAGGAAATAGAAAGCAATTCATTCATTTTAGGAGACTTCAACACACCACTCACTCCGAAGGGTCGGTCAACCAGACAGAAAATAAGTAAAGACACAGAGACACTGACCAACTCACTAGAACAGATGGACCTAAAAGACAATTATAGAACTCTACACCCAAAAGCAAAAGGATACACATTCTTCTCAAGTGCACATGGAGCATTTTTCAGAATAGACCTCATACTTGGCCACAAAAAGAACCTCAGTAAAGTCAAAAATATTGAAATTCTACCAACCAAATTCTCAGATCACAAAGGTATAAAACTAGAGATAAATTTTAGAAAGAAAACAAAAAGGCTCAAAATACATGGAGACTTAACAACATTCACCTAATTAATCAAAGGGTTAACGAACAAATCAAAACAGAAATCAAAGAATACATGGAGACTAATGACAACAACAACACAAAGCAACAACTTCTGGGGGATGCAGCAAAGGCAGTTCTAAGAGGAAAGTATATTGCAATGCAGGCCTATTTAAAGAAGGAAGAACATTCCCAAATGGATAGTCTAAAGACACAATTACTGCAATTGTAAAAAGAAGAACATATGACGCCCAACGTTAAAAGAAGGAGGGACATAATAAATATCAGAGAAGAAATAAATAAAATTGAGAAGAATAAAACAATAGAAATAATCAATGAAACCAAGAATTGGTTCTTTGAAAAAATAAAGGAAATAGATAAACCCCTAGTCAGATTCTTTAAGAGAAACAGAGAATCTACACACAAACAGAATCATAAAGGAAAAATAACTATGGACCCCACAGAAATACAAAGATTTATGAGAATATTGTGAGAATCTATATGCTAACAAGCTGGAAAACCGAGAAGAAATGGACAATTTCTTAGAGAAATACATCCTTCCAAGACAGACCAAACAAGAAACAGAAAAACTAAACAGAACAATCACCATCAATGAAACTGAATCGATAATCAAAAAACTACCCAAGAACAAAACCCCTGGACCAGATGGATTCACCACTGAATTCTACCAGGTAAATAGAGGAAAAAATAACACCCATTCTCCTTAAAGTTTTCCAAGAAATAGAAGAGGAATGAATACTTCCAAACTCATTCTATGAAGGAGGCATAACTCTAAAGCCAAAACTGTGCAAAGACCTCACCAAAAAGAAAATTACAAACCAATATCCCTTATGAACGTAGACACAAAAATACTCAAGAAAATATTAGCAAACTTAATTCAAAAATACATCAAGAGGATCATACACCATGATCAAGAGGGATTCATCCCAGGGATGCAAGGATGGTACAACATTCGAAAATCCATCAACATCATCCACCACATCAACAAAAAGAAGAAAAAAAATCACATGAACATCTCCATAGATGCTGAAAAAGCATTTGACAAAATTCAGCATCCATTCATGATTAAAACTCTCAACAAAATGGGTATAGAGGGCAAGTACGTCAACATCATAAAGGCCATATATGAAAAACCCACAGCTAACATAATACTTAACAGTGAGAAGCTGAAAGCTTTTCATCTAAGATCGGGAAAAAGACTGGGATGCTCACTCTCTCCACTGTTATTCAACATACTACTGGAGGTCCTAGCCACGGCAATCAGGAAAAACAAAAAAATACAAGGCATCTAGATTGGTAAAGAAGAAGTCAAATTGTCACTATTTGCAGATGACATGATATTGTACATAAAAATCCCTAAAAACTCCACTCCAAAACTACTAGAACTAATATCTGAATTCAGCAAAGTTGCAGGATACAAAATTAACACACGATCTGTTGCTTTCCTATACGCTAACGATTAACTAACAGAAAGAGAAATCAGAAAAACAATTACATTCACAATTGCATCAAAAAGAATAAAATACCTAGGAATAAATCTAACGAACTAAGTGAAAGAAGTTTCCTCTGAAAATTACAAGATACTCCTACGAGAAATTAAAGATGACACTAACAAATGGAAATTCATCCTATGCTCTTGGCTAGGTAGAATAAATATTGTCAAAATGGCTATACTACCTAAGGAAATCTACAGATTCAATGGAATCCCTATCAAAAAACCAGCAGCTTTCTTCAATGAACAAGAACAAATTATTCTAAAATTCATATGGAACCACAAAAGACCCTGAATAGCAAAAGCAATTCTGAGAGGGAGGAGTAAAACAGGGGGAATTACACTCCGTGATTTCAAGCTCTACTACAAAGCCACAGTAATCAAGACAATTTGGTACTGGCACAAAAACAGACCCACAGACCAGTGGAAAAGAATAGAAAATCCAAACATTAACTCAAACATTTACAGTCAATTAATATTTGATAAAGGAGCCTTGGATATACAATGGGCAGATGATAGCCTCTTCAGCAGCTGGTGTTGGAAAATCTGGACAGCTACATGTAAGAGAATGAAACTGTACTGCTGCCTAACACCATACACAAAAGTAAACTCAAAATGGATCAAAGACCTGAATGTAACTTATGAAACCATAATACTCTTAGAAAAAAACATAGGCAAAAATCTTTTGGACATAAACATGAGTGACTTCTTCATGAACATATCTCCAAGGGCAAGGGAAACAAAAGCAAATATGAACAAGTGGGAGTATATCAACCTGAAAAACTTCTGTAAAGCAAAGGACACCATCAGTAGAACAAAGTCATCCTTCAGCATGGGAGTATATATTCATAAATGACATATCCGATAAGGGGATGACATCCAAAATATATAAAGAACTCACGCACCCCAACAAGCAAAAAGCAAATAATCCAGTTAACAAATGGGCAGAGAACATGAATAGACACTTCTCCAAAGAAGAAACTCAGATGGACAACAGGCACATGAAAAGATTCTCCACATTGCTAATCATCAGAGAAATGCAGATTAAAACCACAATGAGATATCACCTCACACCAGTGAGGATGGCCAACATCCAAAACACAAACAACAACAAATGTTGGCAAGGATGTGGAGAAAAGGGAACCCTCCTACACTGCTGGTGGGAATGCAAATTAGTTCAACCATTGTGGAAAGCAGTATGGAGGTTCCTCAAAAAACTCAAAATAGAAATACCATATGACCCAGGAATCCCACTCCTAGGAATTTACCCCAAGAATGCAGCAGCCCAGTTTCAAAAAGACAAATGCACCCCTATGTTTATCGCAGCACTATCTACAATAGCCAAGAAATGGAAGCAACCTAAGTGTCCATCAGTAGATGAATGCATAAAGAAAATGTCATACATAAACACAATGGAATATTATTCAGCCGTAAGAAAAAAACAAATCCTACCATTTGCAACAACATGGATGGAGCTAGAGGGTATTATGCTCAGTGAAATAAGCCAATCCGAAAAAGACAAGTATCAAATGATTTCACTCATATGTGGAGTATAGGAAGAACTGAGGGAACACAACAGCAGCAGACTCACAGAACCCAAGAATGGACTAATAGTTACCAAAGGGAAAGGGACTGGGCAGGATGGGTGGGAAGGGAGGGATAAGCGGGAAAAAGGGGCATTATGATTAGCAGATGTAATCTTGGAGGGGCTTAGGGAGGGCTGTACAACTCAGAGAAGACAAGTGGTGATTGTATAGCATCTCACTAAGCTGATGGAGAGTGACTGTAATGGGGTTGGTGTGGTGACCTGATGAGGGGGTAGTTTAATAACCATAATATCGCACATGTAATTGTAGATTAATGATACCAAAGTAAATTATAAAAAAATAATAATTCAACATCCATTCATGATAAAACTCTCAACAAAATGGGTATAGAGGGCAAGTACGTCAGCATCATAAAGGCCATATATGACAAACCCACAGCCAACATTATACTTAACAGAAAGAAGCTGAAAGCTTTTCCTTTAAGATCAGGAACAAGACAAGAATGCCCACTCTCTTCACTTCTATTCCATATAGTACTGTAGGTCCTAATCATGGCAATCAGAAAACACAAAGAAATAAATCGCACCCAGATTGGTGAAGAAGAATTTAAAGTGTCCCTGTGTGCAGATGACATGATACTGTACATAAAAAATCCTAAAGAATCCACTCCAAAACTATTTGATGTAATATCTGAATTCAGCAAAGTTGCAGGATACAAAATTAATACACAGTAATCAGTGGCATTCCTAATCACTAAAATTAACTAGCAGAGAGAGAAATCAGTAAAACAATTCCATTCGCAGTTACACCAAAAAGAAGAAAATACCTAAGAATAAGCCTAACTAAGTGAAAGACCCATACTCTAAAAACTACAAGACACTCATGTGACAAATTAAAGAAGATACCAATAAATGGAAACACATCCCGTCCTCATGGAGAGGAAGAATTTATATTGTCAAAATGGCCATCCTGCCTAAAACAATGTACAGGTTCAATACAATTCCTATCAAAATACCAACAGCATTCTTCAACGAACTAGAGAAAATCATTGTAAAATTAATATAGAAGCACAAAAGACGCTGAATATCCAAAGCAATCCTGAGAAAGAAGCAAAAAGCTGGGGGGATTATGCTCCCCAACTTCAAGCTCTACTACGAAGCCACAGTAAACAAGAAAATTTGATACTCGCACAAGAACAGACCTGTAGACCAATGGAACAGAGTAGAGAGCCCTGATATAAACCCAACCATATATGGTCCATTAATATGTGATAAAGGAGCCATGGACATACAATGGGGAAATGACAGCCTCTTCAACAGTTGGTGTTGGCAAAACTGGACAGCTACATGCAAGAGAATGAAACTGCATTGTTGTTTATCCCCATACACAAAAGTAAACTCAAAATGGATCAAAGACCTGAATGTAAGTCATGAAACCATAAAACTCTTCAAAGAAAACATAGGGAAAAATTTCCTGAATATAAGCATGAGAAGCTTCTTCCTGAATGCATCTCCTTGAGCAAGGGAAACAAAAGCAAAATTGAACTCATGGGACTACACCAAACTAAAATATTTCTGTACGGCAATGGACACCATCAACAGAACAAAAGGCATCCTGCATTATGGAAGAATATGTTTGTAAATGACATATCCAACAAGGGGTTAACATCCAAAATATACAAAGAACTTACACGCCTCTACACCCAAGAAGCAAATAAACCAATTAAAAAATTGGCAGAGGTTATGAAGAGACAGTTCTCCAAAGAACAAATTCAGACAGCTAACAGACATATAAAAACATGCCCCACATCACTAATCAACAGAGAAATGCAAATTAAAACCACAATGAGATATCACCTCACACCAGTAAGGATGGCCAGCATTGAAAAGACTAAGAACAACAAATTCTGGCGAGGATGTGCAGAAAGGGCAACCCTCCTACACTGTTGGTGGGAATGTAACCTAGTTCAACCATTGTGGAAAGCAATACAGAGGTTCCTCAAAAAACTAAAAATAGAAAACAGTTTGACCCAGGAATCCCACTCCTTGGAATTTACCCAAAGAATACAACTTCTCAGATTCAAAAAGACATATGCACCCCTATGTTTATTGCAGCACTTTTTACAATAGCCAAGATATGGAAGCAACCTAAGTGTCCATCAGTAGATGAATGGATAAAGAATATGTGGTACATATACACAATGGAATACTATTCAGCCATAAGAAAGAAACAGATCCTACTATTTTCAACAACATGGATGGAGCTGGAGGATATTATGCTCAGTGAAATAAGCCAGGTGGAGAAAAACAAGTGCCAAGTGATTTCCCTCATTTGTGGAGTATAACAATGAAGCAAAACTGAAGGAACAAAACAGCAGCAGACTCAGAGACTCCAAGAAGGAACTAGTGGTTATCAAAGGGGAGGGGTGTGGGCGGGCAGGTGGGGAGGGTGGGAGAAGACGACTGAGGGGTATTATGTTTAGTACACATGGTGTGAGGGTTCACAGGGAAAACACTGTAGCACAGAGAAGGCAAATAGTGAATCTGTGGCATCTTACTACACTGAAGGACAGTGACTGCATTGGAGTATGGGTGGGGACCTGATAATATGGGTAAATATAGCACCCATATTGTTTTTTCATGTGAAACCTTCATAAGTGTGTATATCAATAATACCTTAATAAAAATTTAAAGAAAGAAGCTTTGATTTGGGGGGCTGAACTAATACCTTAAAGACATATGCATGCTTGGTTGGGGACTCTGTATGTTTTACAGTGTACCTTGCTGCACAGAAGTTTTCTCTAGGTTTACAAGTGACCTAGTGTTAATCTCTCCTGGTCCATCACCAACTTACACCAACATGGGAGACTCCGAGGTATATGCTGAGTGCTCTAAAAGCTTTTAATGCTCAGTCCATGCTCACAAATTTTTGCATCTTTCTGACCTCTAAGATCTCCATTAGCAGTAGCCTTCATTTTCATAGATAAGGACAAACATGGCACTTCAGGACACCATAAGCACTGTGTACTGGACAAGAGAATGTCCTACGTGCCACACCACCAATTCCTATTTAACTTTGGCTGATATTTCCTGCCTCAGGAGTTGTGGTCTGAAAGGATAGGGCTTGATTCTGGGCATACCCTTCTACCAGATCAATTAACTCCACACAAAAATGCCAGCTGAACTTCTCTCCAGGCAAAAAGAGAAGAACAAGGTAGAGCATTTTCAGAATATTTTCTAATTTTTAAACAGTCACTGAAAGTTTTTTTTCTAATTAATTTCTTGTAAAAAAGATATTGTATCTAATTTTATAGCTGGCTTTTGTTATTGTACACATAAAAATTACTTTGGAGAGTTAAAGTGTTCCCAATTTAGGCCATTGCAAACTCAAATCTTCATTCATTACTCTTTCGCATTTTTGTACATACCTCCAAGTAGATGTACCATAAATCCAGCTGGGGTTCCACAGGGTGTGCTGACTCTCTTGGGGTTTTGCAGTGTTAGTAGCACAATTTCCCATTTTATAGTTTGGTTACTGAAAATCCAAACAATGTTTTTGGAAGATATGCAATGGATTACCATGTACTTTTTATGAATGTTGCTTCTAATTGGCCATGGGTCATTCTCTTATATATCTTGGTTTCTACCTTCAGTCACTTGATTCAGCCATGGGACCTCAGAGTCCTGGATGAACACTCCATATGTTTGTGTTCCTAAGTGATCCACTTAAAAAATATGAAGAAGTAATATCCCCATCAGACTACTGCACATCTCAAGCTATGACCACAGACCTTCTAAAAATTCTTTGTCACCTGAAAATGTCTTAAGGCTGGAAGGACCAAGTATCTCTTTTCTTTGGATATGAATAAATTCTGTCTATCATTTTCTTTGGTTTTGTTTCAATATCACAATGTTATTAAGCCAATAGATTTAGTCAACCAAACTCTTTCCTCTTAAGCCCCATTATCCCAGACAATAACTTCAAATACCAAGGCTTTTCAATTACAAAACCTTAAAGGCAGATCAAATAAAATTCAGGACCTTGTCAGGGTGCAGGAGTTGCTGCTGAGGTCTTGGGGTTATCCAAAAAGTAGACGGGAGTCATCATGGAGAGTGCTCAAAAGAAGCCACTTTATTCTGCATAAAGCTGTACTTTTTATTCTGCTATAGTGTTGATTCATGGTTACATCAGTATTGAAGACACATATGCCAGGTGTCTAGCCTTCAAGGCCCTTATCTAGCTCCTTACTGTGTTTTCAAGGTTTCATGAATAAGGCCAGTCACATCTCGGTGAAGCAGTGGACAGCTGTCCTTATAGAACATTAGGGTAACTGGGGGAAGGCCTTCCCTACAGACCTTCAACTTAACCATGGGAACTCAATAATGGGAGGCCCCACACAGATCACCCAAAATGTGAGATGTACCTAAAGGGGCACAATGTGCCCATCCTGGTACTGAATGATGGATCCAGTCAGCCTTCAGGTGGTCTAAGTGAGTGAACTATGAATCCTGATGACACACCAAAAAATAAAAGAAAAGAAAAGGTAAATAAAATGGTAAAAAAAAACTTGAAGAAAAGACAGTTTTATTTGAACCAAACTGAAGACTAGCCCAGGTGACACAAATCGTATGAAAGTGTTCCAAGGGACTATAGTCATATTAAGATTTTATATCCTTGAGGAGGTAGGCAAGAAAGAACATTTAAAAGTGTAAGTTTCATTTATATGAACTATATTATGCTAAAATCAAAAGTTGGGGTGATATACATCCTGGTACCAAAAGGAATTAAGGGGAAGGACACTCTTGATTAAATTATGTTACTGATGGTGACCTGAAAATTCTTGAGTGATTATATTCCTTGGAAGGTTGAAACTGCAATTAGGTTAGGTATTAAACTCTCGTTTGATGACCTGGCCTAGCAGATGTGACTCCAGGTTGTGCCTGTAGCTTTCTTTTTAACGATAATAATGGCCATTATATAATGATAAAAGGGTCAATTCAAAAAGTTATATAACATCTGTAAATATTTATACTCCCAACATAACAGCATCAAAATACATAAAGCAAATATTAACAGACCTAAAGGGAGAAATTGACAACAATACAATAATAACGAGTACTTTAATACCCTATTTATAACAGTGGATAGATCCTCCAAACAGAAAATTAATAAGAAACATCAGCTTTAAATGACACATCAGACCAAATGGACTTAACCAACACATACATTCCATTCAAAAGCAACAGAATATGAATTCTTCTCAAGTTTACAAGGAACATTGTCCAGGACTTATTTTATGTCACAGGGTCACAGAACAAGTCTTAATAAAATTAAGATTGAAATCATATGAAGAATGTTTTCTACCCACAATGGTATGAAACTAGAAATCAATTATAATAAGTAAACTGGAAAAAATCACAAATATGTACAGAAAACTCAGCATGTTATTTAACAGCCAATGGGTAAAGAAGTCAAAGAGATATCAAAGAATATCTTCAGACAAATAAAAAATGGATGTAGAATCTACCAGAGTCAACAGCATACAGCAAAAGCAGGTTTAATAAAGAAACCCGAAAACAGTAGAAGAAATGAAATAAAATCATAGCAGAAATAAATAATATTTATACTAAAATGCCAATAGAAAAGATCAGTGAGACTAAGAGATTGTTCATTCAAATGATAATAAAATTGGCAGACCTTTAGCTACACCCACAAAGTAAAAATCGAAGCTCAAATAAATAAAATCAGAAATCAAACAGAAGTTACAATTGATAAAACAGAAACACAAAGGACTCAGACTATTATGAACAATTCTATGCCAACATAATGAGCAACGTAGAAGAAATGGATAAATTCCTAGTAACATGCCATCTTCCAAGACTGATTCAGGAAGAAATGGAAAATCTTCTTTTAATGTACTGCTGTATTTGGTGGTTAATATTTTCTTAAGAGCTTTTTCACCTATGTTCCTGAAGACTATTGGCCTGTGGTTTTCTTTTTCTATTGTGTCTTTTCCTGGATAAGGTATCAGGATAATGCTGACTCCATGAAATGAGTGTGGAAATAATCCCTTTTATTTTTTAGAATATTTAAGGACAATTGACATTAAATATTCTTTAAATGTTTGGAAGAATTCACCTCTGAAGCTATCGAGGTGTGAGATTTTCATTTGGGGATATTTTTTGAAGCATTTCTTTAATATATTATTGGTATTGACCTGTTCAGGATATTTCTTTTTTTTTTCAATTACTTTAGGTTATAAAGTTGTAGGAATTTATCCATTAACTTTAGATTGTCTAATTTGTTGGTGCATAATTGCTTAAAACAGTCTTCAATGATGATTTTTATTTTTGTAGGATCTGTTATAATGTTTCTTTCATTTCTAATCTTTTTTTGGGTATTCTTCTTTCATAGTTATTCAAGCTAAATTTTTATTGATTTAATTTATCTTTTCCAAACACCAGCAATTTTCTCAAATTTTAAAATCTTTGATTCTCTATTTCATTTATTTCTTCTCTTATTTTAATTATTTCTGTTTTGATAATTTTGGGATTACTTTGTTCCTTCTCTACTTTCTTGAGGTATGAAGTTGTTTATTTGAGATGTGTTCTTTTTATCAAGGTATACATTTATGATAAAAATCCTTCTTACTACTAATTTTACTGCATACCATGAATTTTTTTGTTGTTTTCATTTTTTTGTATTAAGATATTCTAATTTATTTTTTCTTTGATTCAATAATTAGTGTACTATTTAACTTTTATGTTTCTGTGAATAGTCCTCTTTCTAGGTATTATTGATTTCTAGCTTCATGTAAAGTGTAAAAAAAAATATCTGGAATGATTTAATCTTCTCAATAGGTTAAGATGATTTGTAATCTAGTATGTCACCTATCCTGGAGAATTTACCTGTATAGTTGAGAGGAATGAGTATTCTTCTGTTGTTGTGTTGAATGCCACAAATATGACTGTTAGGTCCATTTGGCTGTAGTGTTCATCAGTTCTGATGTTTAGATTTTTAATTTTCTTTATGGAAACCATATCCATTACAGTTAGTGTAGTATATAAGTCTCCTACAGATTTATTGCTATCTATTTCTCTCTTCACATCTGTCAATGTTTGCTTTATATATTTAAGTAATTTGATGTTGGGGGCATATATATTTATGTGTTATGTCTTCTTATAGAATTGACCTTTTAGCACTGTATAATGACCTTTATTTCTTGTGAAAGTTTTTACTTAAAGTCTATTTTATCTAAGTTTAGCTCCCCCTTATTTATTTTAATTACAACGTCCTTGGAATATATTTCTCCACACTCTTACTTTCACCCTGTGTGTTCTTATACCTCAAATGAATCTTTTGCAGACAACATATAGTTGAGTCTTTTAAAAATATCTTCAGTAACTCCATGTCTTTTGATTGTGAAGTTTAGTCCATTAACAAGTAAATTGTTAATAAGTAAGGAATTACTATTGCCATTTTGTTAATTATTTTCCATGTATTTTATAGATTCCTTGTTTCTCTCTTCTTTTGCTGTCTTTCTTTCTGGATTATTGATTTTTTGTAGTGATATGCTTTGATTCTTTTCTCATTACCTGTTCTATATAACTGTATGTGTTTTTGGGGTGTGTGTTTACTGTGGGGCTTATATTCAAACTTTTATAGTTAAAACATTTTATATGCTTTAAGTTTATAACAACTTAACTGCAAGTGTATATAAAAACTATACATTTGGTAACTGTTAGTCCATTCGTGGGTTCTGTGAGTCTGCTGCTGTTTTGTTCCTTCATTTTATTTATTTATTTATTTTTTTTTCTTTGTTCTTATACTCCACATATGAGTGAGATCATTTGGTACTTGTCTTTTTCGGCCTGGCTTATTTCACTGAGCATAATACCCTCTAGCTCCATCCATGTTGTAAGGGAAAGGGACTGGGGAGATGGGTGGGAAGGGAGGGATAAGAGGGTAAAAGGGGCATTACGATTGGCAGACATAGGATGGGGGGGCACGGGGGGGACTGTATAGCTCAGAGAAGACAAGTAGTGATTCTCATCTCACTACGCTGATGGACAGTGACTGTGGTGGGGTTGGTGGGGGGGAACCGGGGAAAGGGGGGAGTTCAATCATCACGGTATTGCTCATGTAATTGTAGGTTAATGATACTAAAATAAAATAATTTTTTTAAAAAAATCTATACATTTTTCTCTTTATACAAAAAACATTTTATGTAATTGATGTCAGATTTTGTTTTTAAGTATAGTGTTTACCTTAATACATTTATGTGGTTGTAGTTATTCCTTATACTTATGTCCTTAAATTTTATACTAGTGTTAAAAATGATTTACATATCAACACTAGAGTACTGCAATATTCAGTCTTGTATTTGTATTTACCTTTAGTAGTGTAATTTATACTTTCATGTTTTCTCATTGTTTAGCATTTTTTTGTTTCAACTTGATAAACTTCCTTTGGCATTTCTTATAAGGTAGGTCTAGTGTTGTCAAAATCCATGCTTTTGTTTTTCTGAGATGTGATTATCTTTCCTTCATTCTTAAAAGACAGTTTTTCTGGGTTAAGTGTTCTTGTTTTGGAGTTTATCTCTTTCAGTGCTTTGAAAATAGCATTGCACTCTCTGCTGACATGCATGGTTTCTGCTGAGAAATCCACTGATATTCACATGGCAATTCTTTATATGTGATGAGGTTCTTTTATCTAGCTGTTTTCAAAATTCTCTTTGTCATTAACTTTTATTATTTTATTTATAAAGTGCCTCAGAATAGTCCTGTATGGGTTCATTCTATTTGAAAATTGTAAGGCATCATGAATCTGGATGTCCATTTCCCTCCTAGGTTTGGGAAGTCTTTAGTCATTATTTTATTAAATGAGGTTTATGTCCCTTTATCTCTTCTCCTTCTGGAACTCCTATAACATGTAGATTATTTTTTTAATGGTACCCAGTTTGTCCCATAGGATTTATACACTCTTTTTCATTCTTTTTCCTTTTGATCCTCTAACAATATTTTCAATAAACCTGTGAGTTCACTGATTCTTTCTTCTGCCTATTCAAGTATACTGTTCATGCTTTCTATTGAATATTTTCATTTCAGTCACTGTAATTTTCAGCAGTTAGGAATTCTGTTGGTTCTTTGTTTTTAATGGTTTCTCTTTTTGTATTTCGTTTCTCATTCATGTTTTACATTCCCAATTTTCTCAGTTGCTTATCTGTATCATTTGGTAGCTCACTGAGCTTTGGTAAGGCAATTATTTTGAATTCTTTGTCAAGAATTTTATGGATGTGAATTTCTTTTACTTTGCTTATTTTGTTTGAATGAAACAACTATTTCATTTATTTTGTTCTTTTTAAGTTTCTTTCACATGAAAGAGTGAGTCTTCCTGTATCTATTTCCTTTGATAGTTTGTTGAATCTCATGATATGTGTAACTTTCGTTGGTGTCTGTGTACTGCAGGAATAATAATCTCTTCCAGTTTTTATAGACTGGTTTTAGTAGATGAGACCTTCGCCAGTCAGCTTAGTCATAGGTTCACTTAGCATATTTCATAAACAAGTTACCTGACAGTGTCCATGTGTAGGCCTCCTTTTGGGATCACTGTACAGGGCTGCTGGGACTACCAGAGGGTCAGATGGGAGCTGTGCCCATGGGCATTCTGGCATAACTGTCATCAGGTCTGTAATTGTAGGGAAGTGCCTCTGTGTCTAGGCATTGGTGGAGCTGTCACCAGGAATATGGGTGTATGGGCCATCTCCAGGACAACAGTTGGGAACATGTTTGGAGAGTCTGCCACTCTTGGAAGAGGTGGGTGTGACTCCTGATGTTCCTGAATGTCTAAGCCAGCCTATAGGACTACATGTGAGTAAGATTGCAAAAAAGTATGCAGGACGATGGGGTTATCTCTGGGCTCATAGTTTGGTCCATGATCAGTGGGACTGTTTCCCCTGTCTTGAGAAGATGTGATCCTGCTTTATCTGTGGGCAGGCAGGGCTATTGGCAGGATAACAGACAACTGTGGTTGGAGCCAACTACACAAGTGGATGTGGCTTCTTCTGTGTCTGCAAGCAGGTACATGATCAATGAACTTACACAAATGGTATGTGTTGCCTTCTCAAATCATCTTTCTATGTTCTTGGGTTATATGCAGATCTTAAAACTTCCTTAAAACTTGTCAAATCAGTGAGTCTCTGGGAGGACCAGAGATGGAGAACTTCTTCAGTATTGATGACTTCAGTCTTGACTCTTCTTTGTCTTGATTTTGAAAAAGGCTTGAAGAAATATAAATATTGTCTTCCAAAGTGAATTTTGAGACTGTCTTGAAGGATTTTTAAAATAACATTTAACAAATCACAGATTGCATGACTATGAGGAGATGAGTAGAGAATTTGTGTCGGATTTCTTTGGTGAATGCTGAGCTATGAATGCTATCCCACCAAAAGGAAGGATTAATGGTATTCCTATAAACACTTCAAATCGGAAAAAAGATGGTGGCATGAGAAGTATGGCAGAAATATCCTCCCAAAACCACATATAGTTTGAAAATAAAGCAAATATAACTATTCCTAAAAGAGTGGCCAGAGTTAAGAGTACACCAGCCATTCTACATCTGGGAGAAATCAACATCTCATGGAAAAATGTAAAGTAGAAAGCCATGACTCAGCGGGAAGTGAGCACTCCCCCCCACCCCAGCTTACTGGCAGAAGGAAGACAATCAGAGCAGGGAGAGAGTGGAAGCACACGACTTCTAAATATCCAGCCATGGAAATCTACCCTGGGAGCACCTACCCTCATTACTTGGTGCTCTGGAGATTAGAGGGGCTGAAAACCAAAGTCAAAATAAAAGACTAAGACTTTGAACAGGTTTCCACAACAAGCTGCCCTGGAACAAAATTAGGTACTTTAAAAGACTTCTCAACAGTCAGAAAGCTGCTAAAGGGGCAAGGGTTTAGGATAAGGAGAAGGTGGACAAAATCGTCCTGGCACAGTCAGCCCAGCAGGTTGGGAACTTTAAGGAGCGTCAGGTGCCCTACCTCCCTGACTGGCAATGGAGCTCTGAGGCCCCTCACCGTGATAAGCAGCCTGACACTCCTTCCTCCCTGACTGTACCTGTGTGCAAACCCTCTGTCCCAGCAATTGCTGAAGATCAGCCAGAGGGCAGCCCCGCCTACAGAAACTACACAGCTTAACACAGAGGCTTCTTCCAGCGTGAGGTTAACTGGCCCATATAGCAGAGAGAGGCACGGTGACTAGTAAGCACAAAAGGCTTTGGCCCCTCTGCAAACACCCATGCAGCTTTCCAGCAAACACTGCCATCACCCTAGGCCACCCTGAATGCCACTCGACCCACGGCAGTTTAGGGGATTAAACCAGAGGCTTCTCCCAAATTGAGGCTAACCGGCCCATATAACGGAGAGAGACACAGTGACCAGGAAGCACGAAAGGGCTTTGTCCTCTATGTAAACCCCCACGAAGCTTCCCAGCAAACACCGCCATCACCCTAGGCCATCCTGAAGGCCACCCAACTCACGGAAGTTTAGAGGATTAAACCAGAGGCCACTCCCTGCATGCAGTTAACCAGCACAAACAGCAGAGAGAGGCACAGTGACCAGGAAGCACAAAAGGGATTTGGCCTCATGGCAGAACCTGTGCCACTCTCCTGTGACACCTGACATCACCCTAGGCCATCCCAGGGGCCACTCAGCCCATGACAGATTAGGGGATTAACCCAGAGGACACTCCCTGCAAAGAGGTTAACTGGCACATACAGCAGAGACAGGCACTGTGGCTGGAAAACACGAAGGGACTTTTTCCTCCCAGCTGACACCCATGCCACTCCCCTACACCAACTCCAATCATTCCAGGACTATGAAAAGGCAGAAGAACCTTGTTCAATCCAAAACCCTCAAACACCATAAAGAGGTCCCAGTGAGACCAAATTCACCAATCTTTCAGAAAAAGAATTCAAAATAAAAGTCATAAGCATGCTAATGGAGCTACAAAAAATACTCAAGAACTATGGGAGGAATTCAGGAGGGAGATAACTGAAACAAAACAAACAATGGAGGGATATAAAGGCATAATTCATGAGGTAGAAGAGACAATAAATGGAATAGAAATTAGAGAACAGGAATACAGAGAAGCTGAGGCAGGGAAAGAAAAAAAGGATCTTTAGGAATGAAATACTATTAAGAGAAATGTATAACAATCAAAAAGGAACAATATTTGCATTATAGGGGTGCCAGAAGAAGAAGAGAGAGATAAAAGGATAAAAAGTGTCTTTGAAGAAATAATGGCTGAAAACTTCCCAATCAGGGGAAGGAAATAGTCTCTCAGGCCATGGAAGACCACAGATATTCCAACACAAGGAACTCAAGGAGGACAACACCAAGAAATATAATAATTGAAATGGCAAAGATCAAGGAAGAGAAAGGAGTATTAAAAGCAGCCAGAGAGAGATAAAAGATCACCTACAAAGGAAAACCCATCAGGCTATCATCAGATATCTCAGCAAAAACATTAAAGGTGAGAAGGGAGTGGCATGATGTATTCAATGCAATGAAACAGAAGAGCCCAGAACCAAGAATACTCTACCTGGAAAGATTACCATTTAAATTTGAAGGAGGGATTAAATAATTCCCAGATAAGCAAATTTTGAGGGAATTTACCTCCCACAAACCATCTCTACAGTGTATTTTAAAGGGACTGCTCTAGATGGAAGTGTGCCTAAGGCTAAATATCTGTCACCAGGGAAAACAAAACCACAGCAAAGGAAGTAGACCATGTGAATACTAACTAAATACAAAATAAAATCAGCTACCCACAAAGTCAGTCAAGGGATGCACAAAGAGTAGAGAATATGACACCTAACATATAAAGATTGGAGGAGGAAGAAAAAGAAGGGCCAGAAAAAAGAATCATCAGACTGTGCTTATAATAGCATAAGTGAGTTAAGGTAGACTCCCAGATAGTACAGAAGCTGTCCTTGAATCCTTGGTAATTACGAATCCAAAGCCTGGAATTGCAATAAATACATATCTATCGATAATCACCTTAAATGTAAATGGCCTGAATGAACCCAGTCAAAAGACATAGAGTTACAGAATGGATAAAAAGCAAGACTCATATACATGCTGCCTACAAGAGACTCATTTCAAACCCAAAGTCATACATAGCCTAAAACTTAAGGGATGGAGAAAAATTTTTCATGCAAACAGTTGGGAGAAATAAGCAGGTGTTTCAGTACTTGTATCAGACAAAATAGACTTTAAAACAAAGAAAGTAACAAGAGACAAAGAAGGACATTACATAATGATAAAGGGGTCATTCCAGCAATAGGACATAACAATTATAAATATCTATGCATCCACCACAGGAGCAGCTACATATGTGGAACAAATACAGAATTAAAAGGGGAAATAGGATGCAATGCATTCATTTTAGGAGACTTCAACCCACCACTCACTCCAAAGGACAGATCAAACAAACAGAAAATAAGGAAGGATACAGAGGCACTGAATGACACATTAGAACAAATGCACCTAACAGACATCTACTGAGCACTCCACCCAAAAGCAGCAGGATACACACTCTTCTCAAATGCTCATGGAACCATCTTGAGAATAGACCACATACTAGGCCACAAAAAGGGCCTCAACAAGTTAAAAAAGATTGAAATTGTATCAACCAACTTATTACTTCTCCATAATATTTATACCAGTAGCTCAAATCACAAAGGTATGAAACTAGAAATAAATTGTACAAAGAAAACAAAAAGGCTCACCAACACATGAAGGCTTAACAACATGCTCCTAAATAATCAATGGACCAATGAACAAATTAAAACAGATATCAAGCAATATATGGAGACAATTGAAAACAACAGTGAAACACCCCAACTTCTGTGGGACACAGCGAAGGCAGTTCTAAGAGAAAAGTATACAGCAATAAAGCATATTTAAAGAAGGAATAACAATAAAAAATGAACAGTCTAAATTCACAATTACTGAAACTGGAAAAAGAACAAATGAAGTCCAGAGTCAGTAAAAGGAGGGACATAATAAAGATCAGAGGAGAAATAAATAAAATTGAGAAAAATAAAGCAATAAAAACATTAATGAAACCAACAGCTTGTTCTTTGAGAAAATAAACAAAATAGATAACCCCCTGGCCAGAATTATCAAGAAAAAAGAGAATCTACACACATAAAGAGAATCAGAAATGTGAAAGCAAAAATCAGTATGGATGCCACTGAAATACAAAAAATTATTAGAGAATGCTATGAAAAATTATATGCTAACAATGGATAACCTAGAAGAAATGGACAATATTTTGAAAAATACAATCTTCCAAGACTGACCCAGGAAGAAACAAAATATCTGAACATACGAAGTAGCAGCAAAAATAAAACTCCCTGGACCATATGGCTTCACCACTGAATTTTACCCGACATTTAGAGAAGACATAATACACATTCTCCTTAAAGTTTTCGAAAAACTAGAAGAGAAGGGAATATTTCCAAACTCATTTTATGAAGCCAGAATCACTCTAATACCAAAACCACGCAAAGACATAACCAAAACAGAAAAATACAGAACATCCCAGATGAACATAGATGCAAAAATACTCAACAAAATATTAGCAAACCGAATTCAAAAAGACATCAAGCGGATCATACATCATGATCAAGTGGGATTCATCCCATGGGTGCAAGGATGGCACAACATTTGAAAACCCATCAACATCATCCACTCCATCAATAAACAAGGACAAAAACACATGATCTTCTCCATACATGTTGAAAAAGCAACAAAATGCATATAGAGGGCAAGTACCTCAACATCATAAAGGCCATATATGATAATCCCATAGCCAACATCATACTTAACAGTAAAAAGCTAAGTTTTCCTTTAAGATTGGGAATAAAATAAGGATTCACACTCTCCTCACTTTTATTCATCACAGTACTGGAGGTCCTAGTCACGGCAATCAGACAACCAAAGAATTAAAAGGCTTCCAGATAGGTAAGGAAGAAGTTAAAATGTCACTGTTTGCTGATGACATGACATTGTACATAAAAACCCTAAGGATTCCACTCCAAAACTACTAGAACTAATATCTGAATTCAGCAAATTGAAGACACAAAATTAACACACAGAAATCTGTTACATTCCTACACACTAACGATGAAATAGCAGAAAGAGAAATCAGGAAAAAATTCCATTCAAAACTGCATCAAAAGGAATAAAATACCTGGGAATAAACCTAACCAAAGAAGTGAAAAACTTATACTCTGAAAACTGCAAGGCACTCCTAAGAGAAATTAAAGAGGATACTAATAAATGGAAATTCATCCCATGCTCTTGAGTAGGAAGAATTAATATTGTCAAACTGGCCATCCTGTCTAAAGCAATTTACAGATTCAATGCAATCCCTTTCAAAATACTGACAGCATTCTTCAACAAACTAGAACAAATAGCTCTAAAATTCATATGGAACCACAAACGACCCCAAATAGCCAAAGCAATCCTGAGAAGGAAGAATAAAGCAGGGGGGATTGCACTCCACAACTTCGATCTCTACTACAAAACCACAGTAATCAAGACAATTTGGTACTGGTGCAAGAACAGACCAATAGATCAATGGAACGGAACAGAGAGCCCAGTTATAAACCCACACATATATGGTCAATTAGTATATGATAAATCAGCCATGGACATACAATGGGGAAATGACAGCCTCTTCAACAGCTTGTGTTGGCAAAACTGGACATCTGCATGTAAGTCCATGACTCTGGATTACTGTCTAACTCCATACACAAAAGTGAACTTGAAATGGATCAAAGACCTGAATGTAAGTCATAAAACCATAAAACTCTTAGAAGAAAACATAGGCAAAACTCTCTTGAACATAAACATGAGAAACTTTTTCATGAACATATCTCCTCGGGCAAGTGAAACAAAAGCAAAAATGAACAAGTGGGACTATATCAAACTAAACATTCCTGTACAACAAAAGACACCACCAGTAGAACAAAAAGACCTCCTACATTATGGAAGAATATATTCATAAATGACATATCCAATAAGGGGTTGACATCCAAAATATATATTGAGCACAAGTGCCTCAACAACCTAAAAGCAAATAACCAAATTAAAAATGGCCAGAGGATCTGAACAGACACTTCTCCAAAGAAGAAATTCAGATCTCCAACAGGCACATGAAAAGATGCTCCACATGGCTAATTATCAGAGAAATGCAAATTAAAACCACAATGAGATATCACCTCACACCAGTTAGGATGACCAACATCCAAAAGAAACAAGCAACAACAAATGCTGGTGAATATTTGGAGAAAGGGAAACCCTCCTACACTCCTGGTAGGAATGTAAATTAGTTCAACCATTGTGGAAAGCAGAATGGCAGTTCCTCAAAAAACTAAAAAGAGAAATACAATTTGACCCAGGAATTCTACTCCTAGACATTTACCCCAAGAATACAGGATGCCAGATTCAAAAAGACATATGCACCTCTTTGTTTATTGCAGCACTATTTACAATAGCCAAGATATTGGAGCAACCTGTGTCCATCAGTAAATGAATGGATAAAGAAGGTGTGGTACATATACACAATGGAATATTATTCAGCCATAAGAAGAAAACAAATCCTACCATTTGCAACAACATGGATGGAGCTAGAGAGTATTATGCTGAGTGAAATAAGCCAGACAGAGAAAGACAAGTGCCAAATGATTTCACTCATCTGTATAGTATAATACCAAAGCAAAAATTGAAGGAACAGAACAGCAGTAGACTCACAGAATCCAAGAATGGACTAACAGTTACCAAAGGGAAAGGGACTGGTGAGGGTGTGTGGGAATGGAGGAATAAGGGGATTAAGGGGCATTACAAGTAGCACACATAGTGTAGTGGTTTACAAGGAAGGAGGTATAACACCGAGAAGACAAGTAGTGACTCTATAGCATCTAACTATGCTGATGGACAGTGACTGTAATTGGGTATGTTGTGGGAATTGATAATATTGGGAATCTTGTAACCACAATGTTGCTCATGTGAAACCTGGGGATAAGATTGTACATTAATGATCCCTTAATAAAATAATAAATAAACACTTCAAATCAAGATTTAAAGGCTTTAGTGAGACAATACTGAGAAGAGAATAGATGTTTCTTACAGTGAGAGGGGTAAAATTGACTGATTTTGGACTGATTGAAAATCAAGATCATAAATTTGAGCTAAAGGTTTGATACAAAGGTAGTTATTAATGAGACAGGATCATGTTGGGTATCCTGAACCACCACAGCTCCTTGAACTATAGCAAGGCAGTGTGTGCAGATTTGTAGATACTGTTTAATTGAGCAGTATGGATAAAGCTTAAAGTGCACATTCATGGATGGGTTTCTGTGCCTCATCAAGAGATTAACTGTCAGTGTGAATATGTATCATTGCGTCAAAAGATGAGGTACAATTAAAAAGAGGTAATGAGGGTATAATTCCTAAATTCCGATCATCCCATGACTCATGAGAAATGATTCATTTTATCTTTAAACATCAGTCTGATTTAGTAAACACAGCCAAATAATATATTTACTTTCTCAAAGACTTGAAGGTAGTGAATATTATATATTCATATAAGTTATAAGATAGACCATCCTGAAGGATTTTCAATGTAAGGTTTAGTCCAAAACAGTTCACATCAATCATTAACGCCATAGATACAATGGTGATATAAGTGTCTAGAAATTGGCAATACCTGAAAAATGTGTGTCTTGAAGCAACCATGAAGATTAGATAGATATTTAAAGAAGAGTAAAAAGAAAAATATAAGATGGTAACAAAATCTCTTTCCACAAACATAGGTAGATTTTTTGTTTTGTGAAAGTCTCTAACTTGCAGAGATGTAAAAGTTATCTTGAATAATATTATAAAGCTTTTTACTTCATGTGACTGGGCATTTTTAAAATCCAAAATGAGATATAAAGTGACTATAGGGACTGCATTAAATAAAGTTGACCAAGAAGTCATCAGATATATCGTTGACAGCATTTTAAGATTGCCCCCAAGATGTCCACCCCTTTGCACACACCCTGTATGAACCCTGGGATTATGAATATTTTGTATTCTACTACTCTGATTAAGGTTATGCTATATTTCACTGTTGAGTTTAATAAACGGAGGTTATCTAGATGTGCCTGACCTAAGCATATGTACTGTTTAAACCCATATCTAGAGGTCAGAGACAGAGAAAGTAATAGATTTGAAGTGTGAGAGGGAATTAGTGGGAAGAATTTCTATTAATGTCTTTGAAGATGAAATCAGACATGTGCAAGGAATGTATGTGACTTCAAGGAGTTGAAAGTGCCGCATGGCTGACAGAAAGGTAATGAGGCTATAAGAATACACACTATTCTCATCACTCTCTCAGCATCTGGCACTGCAATCCTTTGTGGTTATTCTTTCCCTAGCCTCAGGGAAATTTCCTCACACTAATGCACTAATCAGTACTCAGCTAAATACTCAAGGAAGCAATTTGCTTATCTCCATAGTTCACTCTCTGTGTTGCTCTCTACTATCTGGTATTCTGGCCTGCTAACTCTAGTGGCCTTTTTCTCCGTAGGCATTCAGCTTTATGTTTTCACTTCAATATACTGGACTGCAGTATTGTTTCTCTTCCTGTGCTGTGGCCTATATACTCAAGACAGTAGCTGGGTAAATGAAAGGGTTTACTTTCTTTTGTGTCATTCAGTGATGCCTGTTCTTCACTTCACTAATGGTAATTTTCTTGGAAACCACCATTTCATTTAATTAATTAATTAATTAATTTTTTCACATGAAACAGTTAAGTCTTGTCTATGATACTCCATGCTGGCTTGAAACAGAATTGTTGATCAACCATTTTATCTATTTTGTCTTTATAGATATACATTCAACATATCACATTGTGTAAATTCAAGGTGTACAACATGTGGAATTGATACATTTATATATTTTAATAGGATTGACACTGTATTGATACTTAGCACCTCTATCAAATCATATAACCAATTCTTTTTAGAAGTTGGAATATTTAAGATATAATCTCTTAGAAAATTGTATGATTATAGTCTAATACTGTTTTAATATTCTACTATACTGTGCATGAGTACTCTAGGACATATTTTCTACTTATTTCAAGTTTGTACACTTAACATTTCTCGTAGCTTACAAACACTTGTAACCACCATTTTATTCTCTGTTTGTATGGGTTAGGATTTTTATATTTCACACTGTGGGCAAAGTTGTAATATTTCCAGAATCTCTTGCCTGGATTTAGTGCATATGCATATTAATAGGCATTTCAAGGGGTGGAGAGGGGTTGTCCATTTCCATAACAATAGGTAATTGCAAGGGCATGTGAGGGTTTATCTGGACCAGAGAGGTTGGGTGGAATTCTCTTCTACTGTAGCCTTGTCGAGAGAGAGATGGGATGACTGCTTGTAAGAAATAAAAGGGTTTCTTAACTTTATTTCTCCCTTTGACTGATTTCAGCTTCAAAGGTATTTTGCACTGGGTTTTCTCTCCTGGAGTTATATCTGGCAGTCATTGGCAGTACTTCTGAACCTGAAATCTGTCTACGTGGGTGCACCCTTGGGCGGGCTGAATATAGAGATGATGGGGAGATCTCAATGGCTGTAGTGATAGATGGTGCAGCTTTACTCAGGAACCCCCTACATGTGGGGCTTCCAAGTTGGGAGTGCCTAGTGGGGAATTGGTCTAGGGTAAAGCACTTCCTAGAGGGGTGGGGCCTTCCCCAGAATTGGGGAGGGTGGAGACTCTAGAAACTGCAGAATTAGTCTTCCATCAGGTACAAGACTGCTTAGAGGCCCTGAATAGCCATGTAGCAGCTGGAATTGTAGGATTTCTTTTCATAGAGATAGTGGAAAGTGTTATTGAGGAGAGAGAGAAACTTTGGCAGGAAAGAGACACGCTTCAGCATCGCTTTCAGTAGCTGGGTGATGACCTATGGCATGCTCTTAAGGGAGAGAGACAGCTATTGACAGGAAAGGTTGGACTCTTGGAAAATTCCTTAGCAGCAGCAAGGGGGTAGGCAGCAGGGGTGTCTGCATTGCAGAAGGTCGTGGGGGTGTGGGAGAAAAGAGTGCTGCCTTCAGCTCCTGAGATGGTGGAGGATGTGTCTGGAGAAGATGAGGGGTGGGGCTGAGGGCCAATCTGTTGCCGAAGCCACCAACGGAGAAAGCAGCTTCTCCTGTATTAAAGGCTCGCCTGGTTGCAATTAAGACAGTAAAAACCCAACAACTTCAGGCTCCTGATAGGGAGCCTTTCCCTCCCAAGGTTTTGGAGCACTCCATGCTCCACCCCTATACCCAGGATGAGCTGGTGTACATCACCGTCCGGTATTGGCAGAAGCCATCAGACCCTCTGCCTACATGGCTTTTGCAACTCTGGGATATGGGGGTGGTAAACATTATGTTGGGCTCTGAAATGAGGAGACTGGCTTACCTTATGACCAGCCCTTCTCTCCAGCAGCAATTGCAAAGTGCCCATCACACCTCAGGGAAATGGGTGTTTCTCGACTGGCTGACAACAGCCATAAGGGCAGTTTCACCTAACAAGGGTGATTTACCATACTTACACACTAGCTGGAAAATGTATGCAGAGCTCTAACCGGAGTTAAAGGAACTGGGCATGAAAAACATCATCTATAATATGGACATATAGGGCCCTGATGAGGAGTTGTTCACCACATGAATGAGAAATCTGATGCTCCATACAGCTCCCCCATCTCTCTTTGAATCCCTAGTGACTATTATTGTCCCCCATATATGGCAAACCATAAGTAAGGCTACTCATGCTTCAGCAGATCTGGGGGAATTTGAAACGAGAGACTGGAGGAAGATGGGATATGACGGAAAGGAGAACTGCAAAAGGCCCCGTGAAGGTCTTGAGGACCCAGATGTGGGTTGATTTATAAAATATGGGGTAGTGAAAAAAAAACAATGGGCAGCCCAATAAGATCTTATTAGAACTGTGGCACCAATTAAAGACAGAGCAACAGTTCCAGCTGCTGAGATCCAGGACATGGAAGCCAGAGGCAAAGCTCTATGTTCAACGTGTGTCCCTGCAAGACTTCATGGGAGACAGTACTCAGGCTCTGCCTTGGTCCTCACCCTCACAGGACAATGATTGGGCATTATAGTTTGACTGAGGGGAGGGTAAAGGCCCCCACCTTGTGGGACATATTGGGAACCAGAGGCTACATATAGAATTAGCGATTCATTGGTCCCCTGTGAATGTACAACATGTCCTGGCACTGGTGGACACAGGAGCTGAATGCTCCATGATTTATTTCAACCTGGAAAGTTTTCCAGGGACACCCCTGCTATTTTTTTCAGGGTGTGGCTGAGTGGAAAAAGAAAAATCCCCTTGGGAATAGAGTTTCTAATACTGTGTGATGTTATGCTCATGTCTGTTTACTTTACAGATAAATGTGCCATTTTTGCAAGAGGTTTTAGGTCTCATAGGCTACAGGAGAGTGTTTATTCCATACTTGGCATAAATTCTGAAGCCCTTATGCCATTTGGTTTAAAAACGCATCAAGTGGGGCCAGCATGAAACGTGCATTTACCTCTGCTATTGAAAGATGGACATTCAAGTCCATTAAGGTCTTGAGTGAGACAGACCCATCATTGCCCTGAGAGTTGGATGTCTATGTAACTGAAGACAGCTGCGGCTGGACCCTCAGCAGCACCTTGTAGCCCAGGTGCTTTGGCTAGTAGAGCATCCTGCCTTGGGCAAAAGACAATGTAGGCTGTAGCCTGTCAGTGGGGCCTGCCTTTGACCTTTGAGGAGGTCAGCATAGCCCCATCAGAAGTACACTCACTGTGTGACTGAGTCCAAGAGCAGCCTGGAGACTACATTGCCTTGTACATTTCAACACATGGACCAACGATGGCTGGCCTTTATGGCATCTTGGGGACAAGTCCTGGAAGCTGGTCTCCTGTGTGTTCCTGGGGTAACACCAGAGTGGCCCCCAAAGATGACGATAGTGTAACCAAAAAGGTCGGAAGGTAAGAGCATCTTATAATGGGGAATTTTGTCTTGCCATTGTGGCCAGTGCATGTGCCTCCCATAGCCCTTCATATAGACACATCAGTAACCCTCACAGGGAGAGGGGTGAAATTCTGGTATACTAGACCAGGAGAAGATCCCATTCCTGCCACTGTTCTATCACAGGACCACTCTCTTTCATGTATCCTACCTGATGGACAATATTTGACTATGCTGGTGTCATTAAAACATGTATCTTATTGCCATGAAGTTTAGATTTCTTCTACAGTCCTTGTGGCCAGAATGCGCCCCCTGGCTGCAGCTACTACATGATGATTGCTCTGAACTCCCAACTTGTTCAACTACTGACTGCCTGTAGAATGGGTGAGCTATGGACTTAATCTGTCTAGAAATTTGAACTTAGCTGAAGCCTCCAGCTTAAGGATTATCACGATTTTATAGCTATTGCTATTTCGTGTTATTAGCCTGGTTACAGCACTCCAGTTTTCTAAAACAGGGGCCATTGTTGAGATGGGGAATGTGCAAATTGTGAGGCAAAATTTCTGGAGGGGTTAGCTGTGGGTAAAACTGTAGTATTTCCAGAATGCTTTGACTGGCTTTAATGCATCTGCATATCAATACATGTTTCAAAGAGTGGAGAGTAGTGGTCCACCTCCATATAGATAAATCTATCTCCATATCAATAGGTAATTACAAGGGTGTCCAAAGTTTTATCTTGACTGGAGAAGTTGGGTGGACCTCTCTTCTGCTGCAGCTTGGCCTAGAGAGAGAGGCAGGATGACTGCTTGTAAGAAATAAACGGACTTAACTTTATTTATCCCTATGACTGATTTCAGTTTCAGTGGTATTTTGCCCTGGGGTTTCCTACCTGGAGTTATGCCCACATAAATTATATCATACATTATTTGTCTTTCTATGTTTGACTTATCTCACTTAGCATAGTGTGCTCAAGGTCTGTGTTGTCACAAGTGGCAGGATTTCCTTGTACCTTATGGCTAAATAATGTTCGTGGAAACAACCCACATACCCATCAACATATGAACGGATAAAATAGATGTGAGATAGATATATACATATAACGGTTATTTCAATCTTCTTAAATTTGTTCAGACTAGGTTTTTTTGCCCTATTGTATGTTCTATCCTGCAGAATGATCTGTGTGCAATTGAAAAGAATGGGTATTCATGCTTTTGATGGATGGACTGTTCCACAGATATGTGTTGGACCAATTAAGTTTAAGGCATTCTTCAATTCCAACGTTTCCTTGTTGATTTTCTGTCTTAATGATATATCCATTGCTGAAAATGAGATATTGAAGTTCCATACAATTATTGTATTGATATCTACTTCTCCCTTCAAATCTGTTAACATTTGCTAAATATTTTAGGTATTCCAAAGTTGAGTGTGCATACTTTTGATACATTTTGTTAATGTATTGACTTTGTTATCACTATATAATGACCTTTGTCTATTGTTACCATTTTTGGCTTGAAGTAATCTTTTTCTTACATCTTTCTTGCACATGTCTGATTTTCTTACAATCATACTCCAGAATTCTTTTGTTTTCTACTTGCATGAAACAACTTATTCCATTTACTTTGAACCCCTGTGTATGTCCTTAGAGTTGAGTATTCTCAGAGATTAAAGATGGTGGCATGAGAGGTGAGACAGAGAACTGCTCCCAAAACCACAGATAGTGTGAAAATATAGTTAATACAACTAACCCTAAAACAGCAACAGGAAAGAAGGCTGCACCAGACTGCATACAGACCTCATGAACAGAGCAGACTTCACAAAACAGGGTAATGTATGAAAGCCTTGAACTGGCAGGACCTGAGCCCTTCCCCCACCCCAGCTCACCAGTGGGAGAAAGATAAATGGAGCAGGGGAGGGGATGGAAACCTGGGACTGCTGAACACCTAGCCATGGAGATCTGCTTTGAGAGGAGAAACCTACATTGTGTGGTACTATGGAGGACAGGGAGCTGGGACAGAGGGAGTGTTTGAGAGACAGATAACAGCCATTTGTGGAGGATAGGATCCACACCCGGCTGCTCTGGGACAAGGGAAAGGCAGGCAGTCTGACAGGCTACCTTGCAGCGAGAGGGCTGCTGAAGGGGCAGGGTTTCCATGGAGCTTGCTGTTCTGGAGAAGGACTAGGGGGACAAGGTTGTCTGGGCATGCTCTGCCCAGCAGACTGGGAACTTTAGGGAGCTTCAGGCCCTCCATCCTGCTGGCTGGCTATTCAGCTCTGAGGCCCCCCACTGTGACATGTAGCCTGCTGAGCCTTCCTCCTGGCCTGCAGACACCAGTTCACATACCTGAAGTCACTGCTCTGGCATCAGGCCAGCCAGAGGGAGGCCCCACCTAAAACAAATAGAGATGCCTAGCACAAATGCTTACACCTGTGTACTCGGCCCACTGGCTCTGATATGGGAGACAGGCAGGGCAGACGGGAATCAGGAAACAGATCTTTCCTCTCCCCAGGAACCAGCTCTGCACCCTTACAAACCCAAACCTCACTCTAGGGGCTGAGCAGCTCCAGAGACTGGACCTTCACGGCAATAGAGGGAACCACACAGAAATATGGAACGTCAAAAGAAAATGGTTCAGACCAAAATCTCACAAACCCCAGAAAAAGTGACAAATGAAACTGAACTCACCAATCTTCCTGAAAGAGAGCTCAAAATAAAAATCATACACATGCTTATGGAAGTACAGAAAAATATTCAAGAACTCAGGAACGAATTTAAGACAAAGATCCAATTATTAAGAAATTCCATATCTGAAATGAAACATACATTGGAGGGATTTAAAAGCAGATTAGATGTAGAAAAAGAGACAATAAATGTAGTAGAAATTAGAGAAGAGGAATACAAAGAAGCAGAGGCACAGAGAGAAAAAAGGATCTCTAAGAATGAAAGAATATTGAGAGAACTGTGTGATCTATCCAAACAGACACCATACACATAAATAGGGGTACCAGAAGAAGAAGAGAGAAAAAGGGATAGAAAGTGTCATTGAGGAGGTAATAGCTGAAAACTTCTCCAATCTGGAGGAGATAGTCTCTCGAGCCATCGAGATGCACAGATCTCCCAACACAAGGGACCCAAGGAAGAAAACACCAAGACATATAATAATTACCATGGCAAATATCAAGGATAAAGACAGACTTTTAAAAGCAGATAGAGAGAGAAAAAAGATGACATACAAAGGAAAACCCATCATGCTATCATCATATTTCTCAACAGAAACCTTACAGGCAAGAAGAGAGTGGCATGATGTATTTAATGCAATGAAGCAGAAGGACTTCGAACCAAGAATACTCTACCTGGCAAGGTTATCATTTAAATTTGAAGGAGGGATTAAACAATTTTCAGATGAGCAAAAGCTGAGAGAATTTACCTCCCATAAACCATGTCTACAGTGCATTTTGGACAGGCTCCTATAGATGGAAGTATTCCTAAAACTAAATAGATGTCACCCAAGGGATAGACAAAGAATACAGAATATGATTCATAACATACAAAGAATGGAGGAGGAAGAAAAAGGAGGAAAAGAAAAAAAAAGAATCTTTAGGTTGTGTTTGTAATAGCATATGAAGTGAGTTAAATTAGACTGTTAGAAAGTAAGGGAATTACCTCTGAACCTTTGGTAGCCACAAATCTAAAGCCTGCAATGGCAATAAGTGCAAACCTATCAATAATCACCCTAAATGTAAATGGTCTGAATGCACCAATCAAAAGACGTAGAGTCATTGAATGGATAAAAATACAAGACCCATCTCTGTGCTGCTTACAAGAGACTCACTTCAAACCCATAGACATACACAGACTGACAATAAAGGGTTGGAAAAAATATTTCATGCAACTAATAGGGTGAAGAAAGCAGGATTTGCAGTACTTGAATCAGACAAAATAGACTTCAAAACAAAGAAAGTCACAAGAGACAAAGAAGGACATTACATAATGATAAAGGGGTCAGTCCAACAAGAGGATATAACTAGTATAAATATCTATGCAGCCAAGATGGGATCATCTACATATGTGAAACAAATACTAACAGAATTAAAGAGGGAAATGGAATGCAACTGCATTCATTTTGGAAGACTTCAACACACCACTCACTCCAAAGGACAGATCAACCATACAGAACATAATAAAGAGACAGAGGCACTGAAAAATGTATTAGAACAGCTGGACCTAACAGACATCTACAGAACACTCCATCGAAAATCAAATGGATACACAGTCTTCTCAAATGCACATGGAAAATTTTTAAAACTAGATAATGTACTAGGTAACAAAAAGAGCCTCAGTAAATTTAAAAAGATTAAAATTTTACCAAACAGCTTCTCAGATCACAAAGGTATGATACTAGAAATAAATTACTCACAGAAAATGAAAAAGCCCACAAACACATGGAGGCTTAATAACATGCTCCTAAATAATCAATGGATCAATGACTAAATAAAAACAGAGATCAAGCAATATATGGAGACAAATGACAACAATAATACAACACTGCAAAATCTTTGGGATGCAGCGAAGGCCGTGCTAAGAGAGAAATATATTGCAATACAGGCCTATGTCACGAAAGAAGAACAATCCCAAATGTACAGTTTAAACTCAAAATTAATGAAACTTGAAAAGGAAGAACAAATGAGGCCCAAAGTCAGTATGAGGGACATAATAAAGATTAAAGCAGAAGTAAATAAAATTGAGAAGAATAAAACAATAGAAAGAATCAATGAAAGCAGGAGCTGGTTCTTTGAGATAACAAACAAAATAGATAAACCCCTAGCAAGACTAATCAAGAAAAAAAGAGCATCTACACATAAACAAAATCAGAAATGAGAAAGGAAAAATCACTACAGACACCACAGAAATACAAAGTATTATGGGAGAATACTATGAAAAATTATATGGTAACAAACTGGATAACCTAGAAGAAATGGACAACTTTCTAGAAAAATACAACCTTCCAAAGCTGACCCAGGAAGAAACAGAACATCTGAATAGACCAATTACTGGCAAAGAAATTGAATTTGTAATAAAAAATTACCTAAGAACAAAACTCCTGGACCACATGGTTTCACTGCTGAATTTTATCAAACATTTAGTGCAGAGCTAATACCTATCCTCCTTAAGGTTTTCCAAGAAATAAAAGAGGAGGGAATACTCCCAAACTCTTTCTATGAGACCAACATCACTCTAATACCAAAACCAGGCAACGACACGACAAAAATACAAAATTACAGAACAATATATCTGATGAACATAGATGCAATAATACTCAACAAAATATTAGCAAACTGAATTATAAAATACATCAAAAATATCATCCATCATGATCAAGTGGGATTTTTCCAAGGGATGAAAGTATGGTACAACATTCGAAAATCCATCAACATCATCCACTCCATCAACAAAAAGGGCAAAAACCACATGATAATCTCCATAGATGCTGAAAAAGCATTTGACAAAATTAAACCTCTATTGATGATAAAAACTCAAAACAAAATGGGTATAGGGCAATTACCTCAACATAATAAAGGCCATATATGACAAACCCACAGCCAACATTATACTTATCAGCGAGAAACTGAAAGCTTTTCCTTTAATTTCTAGCCACGGCAATCAGAAAACCCAAATAAATACAAGGCATCCTGATTGGTATGGAAGAAGTCAAACTGTCCCTGTTTGCAGATGCCATGACATTGTACATAAAAAAACAAATATTCCACTCCAAAACTATTTGATATAATATCTGAATTCAGTAAAATTTCAGGGTACAAATTAATACAAATAAGTCCATTGCATTTCTATACACTAACAGTGAACTAGAAGGAAATCAGGAAAACAGTTACATTCACAGTTGCTTTCAAAAGAATAAAATACCTAGAAATAAACCTAACCAAGAAGTGAAAGACTTACACTCTGAGAACTACAAGACATTCATGAGAGAAACTAAAGAAGGTACCAATAAATGGAAACACATCCTGTGCCCATGGATAGGAATAATTAATATTGTCAAAATGGCCATCCTGCCTAAAGCAATGTACAGATTCAATGCAATCCCTATCAAAATCCCAACAGCATTCTTCAGTGAACTAGAGAAAATCATTCTAAAATTTATATGGAATCACAAAAGACCCCAAATAGCCAAAGCAATCCTTAGAAGGAAGAATAAAGTGGGGGGAATTATGCTCCCTGACTGCAAGTTCTACTACAAAACCACAGTAATCAAGACAATTTGGTACTGGCACAAGAACAGACACATAGAACAATGCAACAGACTAAAGAGCCCATATTTAAACCCAAGCAAAAATGGTCAATTAATATATGATAAATAACCCATGAATATACAATGGGTAAGTGACAGCCTCTTCAACAGCTGGTGTTGGCAAAACTGGACAGCTACATGAAAGAGAATGAAACTGGATTATTGTCTAACCCATGCACAAAAGTAAACTCAAAATGTATCAAAGACCTGAATGTATGTCATGAAACCATAAAACTCTTAGAAAGGCAAAAATCTCTTGGACATAAATATGAGCAACTTCTTCATGAACATTTCTCCCCAGGAAAGGAAAACAAAAGCAAAAATGAACAACTGGGACTATATCAAACTGGAAAGCTTCTATACAGCAAAGGACACCATCAATAGAACAAAAAGTCATCCTACAATATGGGAGAATATATTCATAAATGACATAGCCGATAAGGGATTGACATTCAAATTATATAAAGAGCTCATGCACCTCAACAAACTAAAAACAAATAAGCCAATTAAAAAATAGGCAGAGGAACTGAACAGATACTTCTCCAAATAAGAAATTCAGATGGCCAACAGGCATATGAAAAGATGCTCCACATCGCTAATCTTCAGAGAAATGCAAATTAAAACCACAATGAGATATCACCTCATGCCAAGTAGGATGGCCGCCATCCAAAAGACAAAAAACAACAAATGTTGGCAAAGATGTTTAGAAAGGGGAACCCTCTTACACTGCTGGTGGGATCGTAAATTAGTTCAACCATTGTGGAAAGCAAATGGAGGTTCCTCAAAAAACTCAAAATAGAAATACCATTTGACCCAGGAATTCCACTCCTAGGAATTTACCCTAAAAAAGCAGCAGCCCAGTTTGAAAAAGACATATCCACCCCTTTGTTTATCGGAGCACTATTTACAATAGCCAAGAAATGGAAGCAACTTAAGTGTCCATAAGTAGATGAGTGGATGAGGAAGATGTGGTACATATACACAATGGTACATTTTTCAGCCATAAGAAGAAAACAAATCCTACCATTTGCAACAGCATGGATGGAGATAGAGGGTATTACGCTCAGTGAAATAAGCCAGGCATAGAAAGACAAATATCAAATGATTTTACTCATCTGTGGAGTATAAGAACAAAGAAAAAAACTGAAGGAACAAAACAGCAGCAGACTCACAGAACCCAAAAACGGACTAACAGTTACCAAAGGGAAATGGACTGAGGAAGATGGGTGGGAAGGGGGGGAAAAGGGGGAAAAAGGGGTATTACGTTTAGCACACATAATGTAACAGGAGAGTAGATATGGGGAAGGCAGTATAACACAGAGAATCCAAGTAGTGTTTCTGTAGCATCTTACTATGCTGATGGAGTCTGACTGTAATGGGGTATGTGGTGGGGACTTGATAATAGGGGGAGCCTAGTAACCATAGTACTGCTCATCTAATTGTACATTAATAATAGCAAAAAAAGATAAGTATTCCTTCAGTAGCACATAATTGTATATTGCTTTTTATTTTTCTTTTTTATCCATCTAGCCACTGTGTGAATTTTGATTGGTGAATGCAATCTCCTTACATTTAAAATTATTATTGATATGATAGGACTTAATACAGCCTTCTTACTGTTTGCTTATGGTTGTTTTGTATTTCCATTCTTTCTCTTCCCATTTCTGAAAATTGGTGTTTTACCATGGTGATTTGCTCAGTCCCCCATTGTTTATGCCTCACAAATTTACTCTAGATTTTTGCTCTGTGGTTACCATGATTTACATAGAATATCTGATAGATAAAAGTCAATTTTATGCTGATAACACCTTATTTTTGTTCACCTCTAAAGGGTTCTCCCATTTTATATTTCTGATGTCACAATTTCCCTTGTGCTGTGAATTAGTTTACAATTCTAGTAGCTATAAATGTTTAAAGTTCTTCTCCTTTAACTTTTATGCTATAGTTCAGTAGTTTATATATCATCCTAATACAGAATTAGTTTTTTAATTCTATTTTCACTTTTACTCAAGTGTTTTGTACTTTCATATGTTTTTATGTCATTGACTGTCACCTTTTCATTTCAACTTGAAATACTTCTTTTCAGTATTTCTTGAAAGGCAGGTGTAGTGGTGCTTAACTCCCTCAGCTTGTATCTGTCTGAAAAAGACTTTATCTTTAATGTCTACATGAAACTTTGCCAGATAGAGTATTTTTGGCTTGCAATTTTTATCTTTAAACATAAATATGTCATTCCATATTTTACTGGATTGTAGCGTTTCTGCTCATCAATTTACTGGTAGCCACGGGGTTCCTTTGCAGATTACTTTCTTTCTTTACCCTTCTACCTTTAATATTCTTTATTTATTGTTGATTTTTGATGGTTTTGTTATATTGTGCCTTGGAGAAGGTCTCTTTGCATTGATATAATAGGATGTTCTATTGTCTTTGTGGATTTTATGTCCAAGGGTTGCCCATATTTGGGAAGTTTTCAGCTATTACTTTAAATAAGCTCTTTTCCCCCTTTTCCCTCTCCTCTCCTTCTAAAATATCAATTATTCCTGTATTTCACTTTCTGATGGAATACTATAGCTCTGTAGTGTTTCTTCACTTTTGTTAAATTTTAGTTCTCTCTCCTCTTCTAATTGAACTATTTCTCTATTCCTCTCTTACAAGTCACTTATTCTTCCTTCCAACTGGTTTTCCTTCTTACCAGTCCTCTCTATTGCATTATTTATCACATTCACTGAATTCTTCTATGTCATAATTTGTTTGGTCATTTTATAATTTCAACCTCTTTAGTAAAAAAATCCCTGTATTCTTTAATTTCATTCCTGAATTAATTGAACTCCTTGAGTTTTCTTGTTGGTTATTGAATTTCTTTGTAACAGTTACTCTGAATTATCAGTTAGCTGGCATATTCCATGCCTTTGAGTTTGGTTGCTGGAGAATCATTTTAATATTTTTAAACATATTTCCTTGATTTTTCAGTTTTTTATGATATGTACTTCTATTTTTGCATTTTAACTGTTAGGTACCTTTCTTAGTTAAAGATTTATGTTTACTTTGGTTCTTAAAACTGAACAGGCTGGCAATTAGAAATATTCCTTTTGTATTCCGGAAGATGGCACTATAATTCAAGCTTGTGGCCTCTACAGGAGGTGGCTCTACAGATGCACTTGGGAATGTGCACAAGGTGCTTGCCGCAGAGTGGAGTTAGGTATGGGCTTAGCAGCATGGCTTTTAAGGGTCCCTACGGGTACCTATAGCTTGGTGGGAGGAACCTAACTGGGGCACCCCCAGATGTGTGTTGGCAAACTTTCTGCTGGTAGCTTGATGCAGATAGCTGGAAATGTGTTCCTTCAATGCTCTTTGATATTCTTGCCTGTCTCCTATCCCTTTCTCTCTTTTCCTCCAGTCACAGAAGTCCCTCCTCAGAAATATAGGTGCAGTCTGGAAAGAAATGTGTCCCTTCAGCCACAATTTGTGCAACTGGGGCAGCTTTCCAGTCATTTACCACATTCATATTCCATGGATCACCAATTTCCACTTCTGCTTGAGAGGTCAACTTTGATGCTACCATAAACCCAGCACATTGCTGTGTTATACTGTGGAGAGGGCATGACCTGGCAAGTTCCTTCCTGTCCTGTGCATCCAATCTCATCTCTTTCCTGGTCTGATGGCATGCCAAATGTTCCCATAAGGGAGGCTGGACCTCTACAATTCTCTCTTGCCCATTGGTATTTGCCCAATTTTGTGCTTTAGAGTCTTACTTTTTCCTGATCACAGTGAGTGGGGGTGAACAGGCTCACCAATTCCCTTGTATTTGGAGCCCACACAGAGAATGCATCTGTTTACATTTGCATCTATAGGTGAGTAGCTGATATGATTTACCTCTTGTTAAACTTGTTAAAAGTTGTTTTGTGGCCCAACATATGATCTATCTTAGATAATGTTCTGTCTGTTTCAGAAAAATGTGCATTCTGCTGCTGTTGGATGGAATGTTCTGTGCATCTATTTTCCATACATTTTGTCCCAAAAAAATTACAAGTGCAATGTTTCCAAATTGATTTTTTGTCTGTATGATCTATGTATTTTTGAAAGTGAGATATTGAAGTACCCTGATACTACTATATTGCAGTCTCTTTCTCCCTTCAGTATTTTGTCTTTTAACCTTTATACTAGAGTTAAAAGTGTTTTACACACCAACACTTCAGGATTAGTTCTTCTGAATTTGACCATATACTAACATTTACCAGCACAATACTTTCCATTCACATGTATTAATATTATAATTAGCAAGCTTTCTCTTTAGCTTAAAGAACTTTCTTTAGCATTTCTTGTAATGCATGTCTCTTGGTGATGTATTCCTGCAGGTTTTGATCATTTGAAAATGTCTTTATCTCTCCAACTCAAAAGAGCAACTTTGCTATGTAAAGTATTATCAGTTGGCAATTTTTATTCTTTCAGCATTTTGAATATACCATCCCACTTTCTCCTGGCTTGCAAGTTTTCTGCTGAGAAATCTGATTATCACCTTAAGTGAATTCCCTTTTCTGTGTGAGTCAATTTTTTATTGCTACTTTCAAAAGCCATGCATTTTTGTTTGATTATAATGTCTGTAGATGAAGATGTCTTTGGATTGTACTTGTTTGGGGATCTTTAAGCTTCATATACCTGTTTTCCATATCTCTCCCTAGATTTGGGAAGTTTTCAGCTATTATTTCTCAAAATAAGCTTTCTGCCCTGTTCTCTCTTCTTCCAGTATTCCCATAAGGCTTACATTGACCCTTTTCATAGTGTCTATTAAATCCTATAGACTTTCTTAACTCCTGTCATTCTCTTTTTATTTTGTTCCTCTAACTGCATAAATGCAAAACACTTTTCTTCAAGTTTGGAGATATTTTCTCTGCTAGATCAAGTCTGATATTGATGTTCTTCATTACATTCTTTATTTAATTCTTTATATTCTTTAGCTCAAAAATTTCTGTTTGGTTCTCCTTTATGATTTAAATGTCTTTTGAACTTTTAATTTTCTTCAAGTACTGGTTTCCTGATTTTATTGAATTGTCTGTCTGCATTCTCTTGTAACTCACTGAACTTCCTTAAAACAATTAGTTTGACTTGTTTGAAAGTGGTAGATTCATATTTCTTTGAGGGTGGATACTGGAAAATTATTGTGCTCCTTTAGTGTGTGTAGTTCCTTGATTTTTCACATCTCTTGTAGCCTTGCCTTGATGTCTGCATGTTTGATGAAACACTTCTTTTAGATTTTACAGACTGATTTCAATGTGGAAAGACCTTTACATATGGGTGAGAGTGAAGGTGCCAGGAAGGTGGTGTGTAGAAGCTTCAGGTCTGGGAAGGATGTATCAGTGTAATCTCTATACAGCTCCATCAGCTGAAGTCAATGTTGGCAAATATTTCACAGTTCTTAGTGGCCAAGAGTGTGCTTGTTTACAGTGTTTCTGAGGGCTGCTGGGGTTTTCATTGACATTGATTTATGGGGTCCTCCTAATCTCTTTTTCTCCCATGATGGAAATAATCAGTGGCAAAAGCCTTTTGTGTCCTTTGTTTTCTCCCACACAGGAATTTGTGACTGTGGTGATTCCTTTTGGTACCAGATCTAGCTTGCAGGCACATTCACAGTGATGACATCATGTGTCTGATTCATGGGCACCTACAGAGCAGTGGTTTGGACACAGGCTTGCATGTCAGACCTCAAATTCATGGTTTGGACAACAGTTACACTGGTCCTCTAAGTGCAGTTTCACCCACTTCAGAATTGGTAATGGTGTGAGAGTCTTGGATACTTGTGGAGCATCAATGGAAGATAACCAGAGGATAGGAATGCTCAGAGTGATTACTGCTCCATGTCAAATGTGCCCACTGTGCTAATGGCTTCAGTGTCCTAGCATGGACAGTCACCTAGTGGCCATGGAGTCAGGTTCTGTAGTACAAGCATGTATACAGCAGCAATAGCTCCAGGGTACAGGGCACAGTCTATCTCAAAGCAGTCGTGGCTCCAGTTCTGAGAAATGGCATGCATGAAGTGGCTTCAGAACCAGGACCCAGAACATGGGTTTTTGATGTGTGACCACAACTTGAGTGTCCCAGGCATGAGTGAGTTGGTGGGATTTCAGTCCCAGTCCCAAGGTGGTGCAACAGTGGCTCCTTCTTGGAGGGGACTCAGAGGCATTTCCCTATTTGGATGGTCTGAAGCAACAAGGACTGATTTTTACCTCAGTAGCAAAAGCTGCCAGTGTTTTATTTTAAGCAGGCTACTGGGATCCTCCTTGATCTAGACTATTGGATATTTTGTTGTGAAAGCTCTGTGACTATGCCACTAAAGTCCTGAGGCAAAGGTCCTCAAGGCTGCTGGGGTCCTTCACACAAAGAGCTAATAGGAAATGCAGTGGCACCTGCTGCATGGTAGATACTAATAGTTCCATCTTTTTTCTTTGCTTCATCTTTTTTCTTTGCTCCTAGCGATCTTTTGATACCTCAGCTTTGCCAGTCTCCCCAGTGATACTTTCTGTGCTGTTATTCTTTATGTTCCATGGTGTTGCTGCAGGTTTTTAATTGGACTACTGAGCCCTTCCAGGACTATTTTTGTTTGTCGATAGCTATCTAATTATTGTTTATTGGGAGGGACAAAAATGGTATCTACTACTCTGCCATCTTTCTGATGTCACTACCATGACAATATATTTTTATCTATTCATGAGTTAATGAATAATCGAATTGTTTCTACTTTTTGTTATTATAAATAATGCTAATATGAACACTAATATACAAGTTTTGGTGTGGAAATGTATTTTCAATTCTTTTCAGTTTATACCTAGAATTGGAATTGCTTATTCATATGGTAACACTGTATCATGTTTTGTGGAACTTACAAATTATTTCCCAATATGAATGTTAAATTTTATTATTCCTATAAAAATATATGAGATTTCTAATTTCTACCCATCTTACTAATAATTAATTTTTCCAAAATTTTACTTTATAATTTTTTTAGTGTATTTGATATAATCTCATCAGGATTTTCACTAGCATTGCCCTAATATCTAATGGTATTGTCTATATTTAATGTGATTTTTTGGTATTTATATATCTTCTTTGGAGAAATGCCTACATATACATATAGTTTGCCCTTTTAAATTTGTATTATATGTGTTTTTTTGAGAAATGGTTTCTTATATATTCTGAAAATGTCCCTTATCAAATATATAATATGCAAAATTTCCTTCCATTTTCTTAATTGCCTTTTTACTTTCTTTATAACATTCTTTGAAATAGAAAGGGTTAAACTTTTGATGTTCAATTTATCTGTATTTTCTTTTGTCACACTTGTTTTTGATTTCATATTTAAGTACCCATTGCTTAAATCTAAAGTAATAAATATTTATTTGGTTTCTTCTCATATTTGTTAGTTTTAGCTCTAATATTTGGGTCTCTGAACCATTTTTACTTACTCTTTGTATAGAGTGTGAATCAGGGTTTGAACTTTATTTATTTATTTATTTATCTGCATGTCGGTATAGAATTTTCTGAGGACCTTTTGTTGAAAAGACTGTTCTTTACCACTGAATTTATTTGCTACCCTTATCAAAAATCAACTGACAATATACACTATAGTTTATTTCTAGGTCCACAATATATTCTGTTTCCTTATGGGTCTAGCATCATATGAATACCACACTGTCTTGATATGGCTAGCTTTATACTAAATTTTAAAATCAGAACATATGTATCCTTCAATTTTTTTTTTTTAATTTTCAAGATACATTCAGCCTGTTGGGGGTCTCTTGAATTCCCATGTGAATTTTAAATTCAGCTTATCAGTTTCTGGGGACAAAAGCCAGCTAAGGTTTGATAGAAATTGCATCAAAACTGTAGATAAATCGGGTAGTCCTGCAATTTTTGAAATATTTTCCTACCCACAAACATGAGAAATCTTTTCACTTACTTAGTCTCTTTTAAATTTATATCAATGTTAGGGTATCTTCAGTGTACGATATGACCCATCCTCTAATAAATTGGTTCCTAATATTGAATTTTAGTATGTTAATGTAAATAAACTTATTTTTTATTTTATCTTTATGATTGTTCATTGGTAGTGTATAAAAATTCAACTGATTCTTTAATATTGATTTTAAAGACTTAAAATAAGGGTTATGATAAAATCATTAAGCAAACTACTATTCTTTACCTAAGACCGAGTAAATAGCAAAGATATCTGCTCTGGCCTTGTGTACTCAACATAATCCTACAGGTTCAAACCATTGCAATCAGAAAAGGAAAAGACATCAAAGGCATCCATATTGAAAATAAAAATAACACTATATTTTTAGGAAACACAAATCTGTATGTAGAACATCTCAAGGTATTCCCTACAAATACCACTAAAATAAATTAATTTAGCCAAGTTTCAGGATGCAAAATGAATATTTAAAAAACTTAATTGTATTTTTATATACAAGCAATAATAAAACAAAGAATAAACTTAAGGGTATACTTGAATTCACAAATAGTATCAAAAAGAGTAAAATACTTAAGAAGAAATTTCAAAAACAATCATAAAATTTGCACACTGTGAAAATTCCAAAATGTTACAGTAAGAAATTTAAGAAGACATAAATAAATAGACATTCCATATTCATGGATTAGAGAATTATAAGAATTATAAGAATTCTTGTTAGAAGAATTAGAAGAATCAATTTTGTTAAGGTAGCAATTTTCCCCAAATACACCTGTAGATTCAGTTCAATACCTGTGAAAATTCCAGTAGGTTTTTGCAAAAAATGACAAGAATGTTCTAAATCTATATGGAAATTAAAATCCTTGGATTACTCACAATTTTCAACAAATAAGCAAAGTTATAGGACTTTAATTTCTCAATTTCAAAATTACTATGTAGCTAGATTTATCAACAGATTGTGGCAGGGGCAAAGAATATACATTTAGATCATTGTCGCAGAACTAAATATCCAGAAAATTTCTCTGTAGTTATATTCAATTGATTATTGACAAAGGTGCCAAGTCAAATCTTTGGAAAAAGCAAAGTCAGTTCCACAAATACTGCTGGGACAACTGTAAAGACATGCAAAAGAGTGAAGTTGGACCACTTCCTCTGATCATGCAGAAAAATTAGCTGAAAATGGAACATATACTTAAAAGTAAGAGATAAAACAGTAAACATTTTAGAAACGGGGGGTAAGAATGAGCCCTGAGTTTCTCACAGGAGTACCTGGTTGATATGGTGCCGAACAGTGAGCCAGGACTAAATCCCTATGATAGGGTTTTGAAAAAGTAAACATGCTGCTTTATCTGCTTCGTTAAAAAAAAAAAAACAAAAAACAATAAACATTTTAGAATGAAACATTTTAGTAACATTTTTAGAGTTTTAGATAGACAAATGTTTTTATATGTAATAACAAAAGCAAAATCCTTTAAAAGAAAAGTAATTATGTTGGATTTCACTAAAATTAAAAACTTTTGGGCTGTCAATTATACCATCAAAAAAGTGATAAAAATAAAAAACATGTGTGAAATACTTGCAAGTAATATATTTGACAAGTGGTTTGTATACCAAATATATAGGAATTCTTGAAATGCAATAATAAAGACAAATACACCAATTTTAAAAGAATATTTGAATAGACAGTTCTCCAACATAAACACACAAATTGTTAACAAGCACATAAAAAGATGTTCAACATCATTTGTCATTAGGTAAATGTAAATTTTTGCCACAATATAATGTCACACATACTAGAATTATTTTATTAAATTAAGAAAAACAATAAATGTGATTATGTAAAGAAATGTAAATGCTCATGAACTGCTGGTGGGAAAGTAATATGTTACAGCTACCATGAAAATAGCTTTCCAGTTTTTCAAAGCTAAACCTAAACATATCATACAACTCAGCAATTTCATTCATAAGTATCTCCCCAGGGGAAATGAAAATACATGTCCATACAAAAGTTTGCACCTCAGTGTTCTTAACACATTTACTTGCCGTAGCCCATATCTTCAAAGAATCTAAATGTTTATCAACTAGTCAATGGTGAGACAAAATGTATATCCCTACTATTGTATATAATTCATCAACATAAAGGAACAAATTATTAGTATATGCTATGTTATGAAAGGACCTCAAAAGTTTATACTTATTTAAAGGTGCCACACACAAGAGACTACATAATTTATTACTCTGTTGGTATGAAAATTTCCAAAGAGGTACATTTATTGTACAGTATCCCAGATACATTCCAAAACCCCAATGGATGCCTGAAAATGCCAATAGTATGGACCTATATATATTGCTTTTTTCCTATACATACTTATCTATGATAAAGCTTAATTTATAAATCAGGTAGAGTAAGACATTAACAATAATTAATAATAAAATAGAATAATTATAGCAATATACTGTAATAAAATTATGTGGATATGGTATCTCAAAATAACATTGTACTATATACACCTTTATCCTTCTAGAGATGTGAGGTGATAAAATGCCTATGTTTAGATGATGAGATGAAGTGAGGTGAATTATATAGCATTAATCTATTGACCTGCAGATGATATGTCAAAAGGAGGATCATCTGCTTCCAGACCATGGTTGACCACAGGTAACTGAAACCAGGTGTGGGTAAAATTGCAGTATTTCCAGAATCTCTTGTCTGGCCTTAGTTCAACTGTTATCAATAGGTGTTTCCAAGAGGTGAAGAGAAGTAGTCTATCTCCATATCAATAGGTGACTACAAGGGTGAGCCAGGGCTAATTTGTATGAGTGAGGTTAGGTGGAGCTCTCTCTTCCACAGCTGGGTCGAGATGCGTGATAACTGATTATAAGAAATAAATGGGTTTCTCCCACTTTATTTCTCCCTTTGACTGATTTTGGTTTAAAAGGTATTTTGCCCCAGGATTTTCCCTCCAGAATTACATCTGGCAGTAGTCTGTATGACTTCTGAAACTGAAATATGTCTACATGGGTGTGACCCTTGGGTGGCTTGCTTCTAGAGATGGTGGGTACATGCCCAGACCCTCCCCTGTGGATGGTAGGGAGGCCCCAGTGGGTGCAGCAGTGGAGGATGCAGCTTTACCAAACAGCCCCCTATATGTGGGGATTCCAGTTGGGGAGCCTCTAGTGGGGAATTGGTCTAGAGTAAAGCACCACCTAGAGTGGTGGGGCCTTTCCCAGAATTGGGGAGGGTGGAAACACTGGAAGCTGTGGAATTAGCCCTCTGTGAGATAGAAGACTACTTAGAGGCCCTGAGTGGCTGTGTAGCAGCTGGGATTTTAGGGTCTCTTTTCTTTTTGATAGTGAAAAGGGTTATTGAAGAGAGAGAGAGAGGAGAATCCAGGAGAGAGAGAGGGTTATCAAGGAGAGAGAAATTCTGGCAGGAGCAAGACACACTTCAGCATCACTTGGAGGTGCTAGGCAATGACCTATGGGATGCCCTTAAGAAAGACATTTATTGAAAGGATGGGTTGTGCTCCTGGAAGGTACGTGAGCAGCGAGAGAGGAGGCAGCTGGAGAATCCATGTTGCAGGAGGCTGTGGGGGATGGAGAGGAAAGAGTGGTGACTTCAGCCCCAGATATGGTAAAGGAGACATTGGGAGAGGGTGAAGGGGTGTGACAAAGAGCTGATCTGTTTCTGAGGCCACCACCTGAGGCAACAGCCTCTCCTGTATTAAAGGCCTGCCCAACAGTAATTAAGAAAGTAAAAATGCAACAACTGCAGTGTCCTCAGGGGAAGAGTTGCCCTCTCCCCAGGTTGTGGAGCAGTCTATACTCTGTCCCTATACCCAGGATTAGCTTGTGGACATAAGCATTTGGTATTGACAGAAGCCATCAGAACCTCTGCCTACATGGCTTCTGTGTCTCTGGGATACAGGGGTGGGAAACTGTTATGTGGGTTCTGAAATGAAGAGACTGGCTTCCCTGATGACTCACCCTTCCTTCTGACAGCAGTTGCAAAGTGCCCATCATACCTCAGGGAAATGGGCTGCTCTGGGTTGACTGACAGCAGCCTTCAGGACAGTTTGGCTTAATCAGGGTGATTTACCATACTAACCCACAAGATGGAAAAGGAATACAGAGCTCCAACTGGTGTTACAGGAGCTGGGCACGAAAAATATCATGTATAATATGGCCCCCAGGGCCCTGATAAGGAGTTTTTCACTGTAGCAATGAGAAATCTCATGCTCCATACAGCTCCCCCATCTCTCCTTGGGTCCCTAGTGACTATTCTTGTCCCCCCACCTAGGGAAACCCATAAGTGAGGCTACTCATACTTTAGCAGATCTGGGGGAGGTTGAAACAATAAGAGCATGGAAGGAAGGAAGGGCTATGACTGAAAGGAGAGGTGCAAAGGGCCCTGTGAAGGTCTCAAGGACCCAGATGTGAGTTGATTTGATAAAGACCAGGGTAGTGAAAGAAAAAATTGGGCAGCCCAATAGTGTTAGAACTGTGGCACAAATTAAAGCCAGAGCAGCAGTTCCAGAGGCTGAGGTCCAGGACATGGAAACAGGAGGCAAAGCCCCATATCCAGCCTGGGTCCCTGTAAGACTTCATGGGGGACAGTACTCAGGCTCCACCTGGGCCCTGAAGCCCACAGGAGGAAGATTGGGTGTTGTGCTATGACTGAGGGGACAGCTCATGGCCCCCACTTTGGGGTACAACGTGGGGGCCAGATTGCACATACAGATTTAGCAATTCATTAGACCCCTGTGAATGTACATATCCTGGCACTCATGGACACAGAAGCTGAATGTTCTCTGATTTATGGCAAGCCTGGGTGTTTTCCTGAGACCCCTGCTGTGATAGAAAAGTGTGTAAGACAGATAAAGTGAAAAAGCACAAATCGCATTGGGGATAGGGTGTTTATCACAAAAGGAATATACTGTGTATGTTTCTCCCATTCTTGAATATATTTTGGAGATGGATATCCTGCAGGACCTGTGGTTACAGATCACTGAATGTGAGTTCAGACTGAGAGTATGCGTGGTAAAAGCAGTTCTGAGGGGACATGCTAAGCACCCACCTGTAGCTCTTCCTGTAACTTGGTGGGTGACAAATCCTAAGCTGTATAAATTGCCTGGGGCACACAAGGATATTGAAGAAACTCTACAGGAGTTGAAGAAGGTGGGCATCATAAAGCCCATACATAGTGCTTTTAATTCCCTGGTGTGGACAGTGTAAAAGCCAAATGGCTCCTGGCATATGATCATGGATTACAGGGAATTGAATGAAGTCACACCCACTTTGGATGCTGCTGTCCCCACTATAGCAGTCCTTATGGACACACTCAGTCATAAACTAGGGATGTATCATTAATATATGGACCTTGTAAATGCTTTCTTCTCTATTGACATAGTAGAGGAAAGTCAGGAGCAGTTTGGCTTCACGTGGGAAGGATGGCAGTCAACATTCAGTGTCCTTCCACAGAAATACAACCATATTCCCAACATTTTTAAGGGACTTGTAGCCCAGGACTTGGCCACATGGAAGAAACCACAAATGGTGTGGTTGTGTCAGTGCATTGATACTATTATGCTGACAACTGATTGTCTTGCAGATTTAGAAAGGGCAGTCCCTAGACTGCTGCAGCATCTACAGGAGAAAGGATGGGCTCTGAACAGTACCAGGGTTCAGGGATCAGGTTTGTCTGTAAAATTCTTTGGGGTTGTCTGGTCAGGTAAAACTATAGCTATTCCTGAAGCAATCATAAACATGGTCAAGGCTTTCCCTACCCCTACCACTTTAGTATGTGACCCATGGGGCAGTCTTACAAGAGTTTTGGGGTCGTTTTGGCTACTAGAGAGTGTTTATCCCTCACATGGAACAAATTAGGAAGCCCTTATACTGGTTGGTATGAAAGAGCTTCAGGTGGAACTGGGATGAGACGTGCAACTACTTTTACTGCTGCTAAGCGAGCAGTCAAGGCTGTACAGGCCTTGAGTGTAGTGAACTAAACAAGGCCCTGTGAGTTAGATGTTCATGTATCTGAAGCTGGTTATGGATACGGTCTTTGGCAGCATCTTGAATAGACATGCCAAACCTTTGGATTCTGGTCACAACTATGGAAGAGGAGAGGTCTGGTACACCTTGATAGAGAAGCAACTGGCTCCTGTGTACATGCCTTGCTGTCTACAGAGTCCATCACTAGAACAGCTCCAATGAAGGCAATAACCATCATTCCCATCGTGGGATGGGTGCGAGACTGGACCCAAATGCCATGGAGTGTAGCAGCACAGATGTCTACACAGGCCAACTGGGGAGTATATTTACAGCAGTGTAGATCCCTCTATACTAGTCCCTTATATGGAAAACTCCAATGCTTACTGTGGTCAGTGACATATACCAGTCGAAAGCAGTAATAACTTGTTTTTAAGCCACTGGTATCTGAGTGTCCTTATCAGGAGGGAGAAGCCCCTATACCTGAAGATGCTTGGTATACAGACGGCTCCAGTCATGGGCAGACCCTAGAGTGGAGGGTTGTGGGTTTCTATGCAAAGACTGTGACAATAGGATGGAGGTTGGAGAGCAGAAGAGCAACCAATGAGCTGAGTTGCAGGCAGTATGTCTCGTGATCACCCAGGAGTCTTCCTCGATAGTTATCTGCACTGAGAGCTGGGCTATCAGGGTTTGACCCTGTGGATACAAACATGGTACCATGCCAACTGGATGGTTTGTCATCAGCTCCTCTGGGGACAAGAGTTGTAGCAAGACCTATGGGCCTCTGGTGAGACTTAGCTACCATATGTCATGTGGCTGGCCATTTGCCTTTGACATCCCCAGGGAATGATGAATCAGAAACACTGGCCCAGGTTCATTTGATAGAAGGAAAGCCTGGCTCTGATATGGCCAGTGGCTATATCAGTGTTTGTTGCACGCAGGGAAAAAGACAATGTGGGCTGTAGCCCGTAAGTGGGGCTTGCTTTGACCTTTGAAGAAGTCAGTAGATCCTGGAGGGAGTGCCTTGTGTGCTCTAAGAGGAACTTACACTGAGTCCCGCAGCAACATTGGACAATAGTGAAGGGGCTGATACCCCTTGTTATGACACAGATAGACTATATTGGTCCTCTGCCCATATCAGAACGATATTGGTATACCATGACGTGTGCATACAGCTACTGGCCAATTGTTTGCTTCTGCTGCACATTGTGCAGATCAGCAAACTACCAATAGAGACCTAGAGCCCCTCCTTGCAGGCTATGGCCATCCACAGGCAATTGAGGGCAATCAAGGCACCCACTTTACTAGACATGCATTACAAGAATGGGTGCAACAGTTAGGAATAAAGTGGAAGTTTCATGTACCATATAACCCTACTTTGGCAAGAATGATAGAGAGGTCTAAGGGTTTGTTTAATTCCAGCCTGAAGTCAAGCACCAACAGTCTACATGGCTGGTCAGTTCACTTATGGACAGTGCTGCAGCATTAGAATGAGAAACCCTTAAAGGAGCCTTGAGCCCTGTGGCTATGCTCACACACATTGTTGTCTCTTCTACACAACTGCATGTGCAAACCAAAGAGGAATTATTAAAGCCAGGATATGGCCAGCAGATCAATATACTGCTGCTAGCTCCAACTGCATTAAACTCTGGGGACACTGTTGAATGGATGTGGCCCTGGAAATTTTGATATATACATCAGTGATGGTGGCTCTTCTGGCACCTTGTGGAAAAGGCCTGGAAGCTGGCCTCATGTGTCTTCCTGGAGTTACAGCAGAGTGGTCCCCAAAGATCATGGTAGTTAACCAAAACATCCAGGGGCATAAGAGTATCTTACAAGGAAGTTTTGTTTTATCTTTAAGGCCAGTGCATGTACCTCCCATAGCCCTAAATATTGGCCCATCTGTATCTCCCACAGGGAGGGCAATGAATATCTGGTATAGTTGACCAAGATGAGATTGAATTTCTGCCATTTTCCTATCACAGGACCACTTTCTTGCATGTATCTTCCATAATCGACAATATATTTTCCTATGCTGGTGTCATTAAAAGATGTATCATATTACCTTTAAGTTTATTTTCTTCTACATTCCTTGTGGCCTGTTAGCACCCTTGGTTGCAGCTCCACATGATTACTGTTCTGAACTCTATACCTGTTCATCTACTGACTGCCTGTGGAATGGATGTGCTATATACTTAATCTGCATAGGACTTTGAACCTAGCTGAATCCTCTGGCTTGAGGATTATCATGATTTTATGTTACTGGTCTGGTTACACTCTTCCTGTTTTCTCACACAGGGGCCATTGCATAAGATGGGGAATGTGTAGATTGTGAGGCAAGATTTCCGGAGGGGTGGGCTATTGGTAAAATTGCAATATTTCCAGAATCTCTTGCCTGGCTTTATTGCATCTCCATATCAATAGGTGTTTCCAAGTGGTGGAGAGAATTAGTCCATCTACATATCAACAGGTAATTACAAGGGCGAGCAAGATTTTATCTGGACCCGAGAGGTTAGGTGGAGCTCTATTTTGTTGCAGCCTGGTCAACAGAGAGATGGGAGGACTCCTTGTAGAAAATAAATGGATTTCTTAACTTTATTTCCCCTTTGACTTATTTCAGTTTCAGAGGTATTTTGCCCCTGCATTTTCCCCAGAATTATACAGTATATCATGAGACAGGCCATTTGCCTTTGATATCCCCAGTGAATAACGAAACAGATACATTGGCCCATGTGCATTGGCCAGAAGGAAAGCCTGTCTCTGATATAGCTCAAGGTTCCATCAGCATTTGTTGCACAGGGGCAAAAGACAATGTGGGCTGTAGCCCATCTGTGGCACTTGCCACTGACCTTTGAAACTGTCAGCACTTCCCAGACGGTGTGCCTTGTGTGCTCTAAGATGAACTTACACCAAGTACTGCAGCAACATGGGTCCGCAATAAAGGGGCCAGCAACCCTCATCAGGTGGCAAATAAACTATACTCGGCCTCTGCCCATATGAAAACGATTTTGGTATGCCATGATTTGTGTGGACACAGCTATTTGTCTGTTTGTTGCTTTTCCTACATGCCATGTAGATCATCAAGCCACCAAGAGGGGCCTAGAGCCTCTCTTTGCAGCCTAAGGCCGGCCACAGGTAATTGAGAGTGATCAAGGCACCCACTTTACTGGACATGCATTACAAGAATGGGTACAGCAATTAGGAATAAAGTGGAAGTTTCATGTACCATATAACCCTACTGGGGCAGGCATGATAGAGATGTATAATGGTTTGTTGAAATCTGGCCTTAAGTAAGACACTAACAGTCTATGGGACTGGTTAGTTCACTTATATTCAGTGCAATGGTGTTTGAATTAAAAGCTATGAAAAGGAGCTTTGAGCCCTGTGGATATGTTAACACACATTTCTGCCTCTCCTATGCAAGTGTATATGCAAACCAAAGAGGAGTTATTGAAGGCAGGATACGGCCAGCAGAGCAACATCCTGCTGCCAGCCCCTACTGCATTAACCATAGGAACGCTGTTGAATGGACATGGCTCTGGAAAATTTGACACATTGACCAGCAATGGATGGCCCTTCTGATACCTTGGGGACAAGGCCTGGAAGCTGGCCTCCTGTGTGTTCCTGGAGTAACAGCAGAGTGGCTCCCAAAGATCACAGAAGTGTACCCAAAACGTCCAAACTGTAAGTGAATCTTACGAGGAAGGTTTATTTAATCTTTATGGCCCATGCATGTACCTCCCTTAGCTCTATATATTGATGTATTTGTAACTCCCACAGGGAGGGGGGTAAAATTCTGGTATACTAGAACAGGACGAGATCCCATTCCTGCCACTGTCCTATCACTAGATCACTCTTTCATGTATCCTTCCTGATTGACAAGATTTGCCTATGCAGGTGTCATTAAAACATGTATCTTTATCATCCTTAAGGTTATTTTCTTCTATAGTCTTTGTGGCCTGGATGCACATCCTGGCTGCAGCTGCCGCATAATGATTGCTCTGAAATCCCTACCTGTTCATCTACTGATTTCCTGTGGAATGGGAAAGCTATGGACTTAATCTGCCTTGGACATTGTACCTAGCTGAATCCTCAGGCTTGAGGATTATCACAATTTTATGATATTAGTCTGGTTACAATCAGTTTTTTCACACAGGGGTCATTGTGGAAGATGGGGAACATGTAGATTGTGAGGTAAGATTTCTTGAGGGGTGGGCTGTTGGTAAAAATTGCAATATTTCCAGAATCTCTCACTTGACTTTACTGAATCTCCATATTAATAGGTGTTTCCAAGGGGTGGAGAGAATTAGTCCATCTCCATATCAATAGGTAATTACATTGGTGATTGAGGGTTTATCTGGACCAGAGAGTTTGGGTGGACCTCTCTCTTTTTCTCCAGCTGTGTTGAGAGAGATAGGGGATGACTGCCTGTAATAAATATATGGGTTTCTCCTACTTATTTCTCCCTCTGACTGATTTAATTTTCAAAAGCATTTTGCTCCATGATTCCCCCACAGGATTTATGATATCTCAGTTTATAAAGGTAGAAAATGTAAGATAAAAAAATACGCTTTCCCCACATCAAACAATTTTTAAATTGAGCAAGACTAATTCTATTAAGTTTCAAGGACTGAGAATAATCCTTTGTTCTTTTTTATTCCAACTTATTGCCTCGGGGCCCTATCTTTTTGTCATCCCTTCTATTTCATGACATATATAACATGTTTATAAGTGAGTTGTTTCATCAACTGTTTACTACACCCACTAGAATTTTGGGGGCTATAAGGCCTTCTTTCATTTTGTGCTCCTTCTAGACTATTCAATGGACACTAGAAGTATTTTTCTGTGTATAAAATTCTCAAGAATCTTTTCCTCATGAGGTTCTTAAATGATGTTTGGTGGCTGAAGCCAAAATTTACCATCATCTCATATAGTATTAAATGTATGTAGAGGAAATAGAGAGTTCTATTTAACAAGTTTTTGGTAAAGGCACCTAAGTGGAAATGACGTATGGCAGGGAAATGGGAAAACTATCATGATGAACTTTTCCTGCCTATGATGAAAAATGCTGATTCATAAACTTTATAGTAAGAACAGGGGGTCTCCATCTTAACGCTAAGATTCCATTTTAAAAAGCAGAGAGTTGAGAAGTAAGATTATTAACATATTCTCTTGTAATCACATAATATCTTAAGGCAGGGCAGGCGGTCTTAACTGATATGTCTCCACTACTTGTGGGTAACCAGTATCTTGGAGGAGAACAGGATAAAGTTCTTTGAGTTGGGTTTATTTAACAGAATTATGTGGACCACTGATAATAAAGGAAAGAGACATGGTGTCTCTCACCAGAGATAAGCACCTTGAGACCACAGGACAAGCCTACACCTAGCAACCTTCCCTCTGCCCTAAGCCCCATTCTTGAAAGCCATAAAAGACAGAATGACCAAACTCTCAGAGTGCCTATCCACTCTGAGAAGACCTGCACTTTCCTTTCTTTAAGTGCTGTAACTCCAGGAAGAAAATTCTGGGGCAAAATACCTTTGAAACCAAAATCAATAAAAGGGAGAAATAAAGAGGGATAAATGCATTTATTTCTAACAAGCAGTTATCCTGTGTCTCTCTCCATCCAGCTGCAGAAGAGAGAGCTCCACTCAACCTCTCCAATCCAGATAAACCCTTATTGCCCATGTACTTACCTACTGATATGGAGATGGATTACTTCTCTCCACCCCTTGGATATAACAATTGATATGGAGATGCACTAAAGCATAGCAAGAGTTTCTGGAAATATTGCAATTTTACCCATAAGTGCATACTTTCAAAATAAAGCTTTCTCACTGCTCAGATTATTGTGGTTTGTCTCTGATATTTCATTTATTTCCAAGTCTTCATTCTGTCTCCACTTTACTCCTAATAAGAAGGAAGGGGCTGCTAAGAGCTCAGATTTGGACCTGCAAGTTCCCTTGCCTGGGTGACCTGGACTATTCTGGCATTGTGCGATCTGTTGTACTTAGTAGCCTGCTTGAAATTCTCCTTTCTTTGGGAAGTTCTCATAACATAATCTCACTCAGTTCTGTGCTCCATGGCTCCCCCAAATACTGGAGTAGTAGGGGCTAGTCCCCATGCCGTGCAGATCCAAGTGGACACAGGATGCCAGGTGACCTTGGTTTCAGGAGTTTTCAAGGGAATATGCCCTTGGCTAAAGACTTTCCCTCTTTCCCTTGCATTTTCCTGTTCTCCGCTGCCTGCAAGACAGCTGCTATTCCCTGCTGCTTTTGCTTTAATGCATTATTTCCCTACCTACACTCATCTGACCTGCTCAGAAATTCTTTCTCATTCATAGTCAAAAGCTTCCCCTGTCCAGATTCAGGTTTCTCCTTGTGCTTCACTTACTTCACAGGGAGAGACCTCACTAGACACAGCTGCCCGGCAACTAAATAAAGAGCACCACTACTTAACTTAAAGCAATGAAATGTCAAATTGGCATGTATTTTTATTTTAACACATAAAGCAACCACAAAAAAATATATACAAAAGAGTATTCTCAAAAACACTAGAAAACAGATCAAGACAGAACCATTGTAACAGGTTTAAGAAAGATACAGGAAGGTCAGAAACAGAAACAGAGAAAGAAGCACAAGAAATATATAGAACAATAATAACAAAATTGAATAATTAAGGCCTAACATAATAATAACTTTAACTACAACAGTCTAAAGGATCTAATTGTCTAAATACATCATTAAACATAGATATGGGCAGAATGAACAAAAAGATGATCATTTAAATATAGTCTATAAGAAATTCACTTCTAACCCAATGAAGTACATAATTTAAAAGGAAAATGAAAGATAAATGCTAACATTAACAATTGTTTGGGTTACTATAACAAAATTCCTTACATTAGGTGGCATATAAATAGAAGAAGTGTATCATTCACAATTATGGATGTCAGAAGTCCAAAATCAGGGTTCTGTCTTGGTAGTGTTCTAGTGAAGGATTTTTGTCTAGGTTTTAAAATTGATGACTTTTCACTGTCTTCTCACGTAGTGGAAGGATCAAGGAAACTCTCTGGAGCCTCACCTCCTAATGCCATCACCTTAAGGCTTGTGATTTCAACACATGAGTTTGGAAGGGAAGCAAAATTCAGAACATAGCACGAATGGAATACAACAGTGCGTAAGAAGCATGATATAGCACAGATGAGTGAGATTTATTTCAGGTATGAAAGGTTGATTCAAAAATTATTATAACCCACCATATTAACAAGCTAGAGAAGACAAAGCATATGATATATGATCATATGAACTGACACTGTAAAACATTTGACAAAATTCAATACCATCTCATACTCAACATAACAAGAATAGAAAAGAATTTCCTTAATATGATGAAGGCCATGTACAAAATTCCTACAGCTAACGTCATATGTAATGGTGAAAGACTAAATACATTTTCATCCCTAAGATTGGGCACAAGTAAGAATGTCCAATCTCACCAATTCTATGTTATTTAACATAGTATTGTATGTTCTAGCCACTCTAATAAGGCAAGCAAAGATAGAAAACACATAGTTAGGAAAGGAAGAAATTAAAATATCCTCTTTTGCAGAGTACATGATTCTCTACATGAACAATTCCCAAGGAATCTACAAAAAACCTCCTAGAATTAATAAGTGAATTCAGGAAGCTTACAGAAAACAAGATCAATGAAAGGAAAAAAGAAAAAAAATGAACAAATTTCTGTATACATTGATGAGGATGTTAATACAACATTTACAATTTCTCCAAAGGAAGTTAAATATTTTGTTGTAGACTTAATAAAACATTTACGGAATCTGCTGACAATATGCTTATGAAATGAAAGACCAACATAAGTGCCGAGACATTCTGTGATGATGGGTCAGAAGACTCAACACAGAAATTATGTAAATTCTCTCCAAATTGATCTATAGTTTAATAAAATTCTATTAATTTCAAAAGCATTTTTGTATATACAAACAAGATTATTTTACAACTTGTACAAATAATCATAGGTCCTGAACTAGCTAAAAGAATCTTGAAAAAAAAATAACAAAATTGGAGCACTAATACTCAGTATTGAAGGTTACTATATTTTTATAGCAATCAATCCACTGTGGAGGGATAGACAAATAGGTCAATGGAACAGAAGATAATCAAGAAATAAATCCACATGAATATGCCTAATTGGCTTTCCCAAGGTGCAAAAACAATTCAATGTGGGGAGGGACAGACTTTCTAACAAATAATGCTGAAGTGATTGGATACACATAACCAAATTGCAAACTTTACACAAAATTTAATTCAAAATATATAATGAATTTAAATGTAAAGTGTAAAATTATAAATCTTTTAGGAAAGAATGTGGCAGAAAACTTTAGAAATTTGTCTAGGCAGAGTTTTTGGATATGATATCAAAGCACAATTCATAAAAGGAAAAATTGATATTTTTCACCCCATGAAAATTGAAAACATTTGCTCTGAGAAAGATCCTTTTAAGAAAAAAGGACAAGTTTTAGACTGTGAGAAAGTGTTTGGAAAATATATATCCAAAAAGGGACTATTGTCTACAATGTATAAAGAACTGTCAAAAGTCAAAAGTTAAAAACAAACTACCCAATTGGAGAAAATAAAGACACTACATTGAAAAAGAAAAACTGATGGCAACTAAAACCAAGAAAAGATGCTCAATGTCATCAACTAAAAAGTTTCTAAAATTAAATAAAATAGTGACAATACCAAGGACGAAGAAATTAGATTAGTCATATATTGCTGGTGGGACTGCAAAATGATACAACCACTGGAAAACCATTTAGCAGCTTCCTAGAAAATCTAACATGCAATTACCATATGATCCAGCAACTGAAGACTTGACATTTATCCTAAATACATGGAAACTTATGTCCATACACAAGTCTACATGCGTGTTCAAAAAGAAACAAACTATTGATGCACACAATTTGAGTGAATCTTCAAGAAACTATGCTAGATGAAAAAAGCCAATCACCAAAAGTTATACCTTTTATTATTCCTGAAAGGGTGTCTCGCCGCGACCCTCCTTACCCCAGCATGACTCAGGAGACACGGGCACATGCAAGAGATTTTAAAGGCTTAAAGAGAGAATGGCTGTCTCTAGGCAGAGAGAGCAGCCCGTGGGTGAGGAAGTGCGTTTTTAAGGAGTAGGGGTAGGGTGTGTTCTGCTGGTGATTGGATCTTAAGGGGTGGGGTGAAATGTTTAGAGATAAGGTGAGGCAAGTCCAAACATGATTTTCACCAGCCTATGTGCTTGGGACCATGGGGTAAATGGAGCATAAAGTACTATATTCTTATATTCATCCCTTTTCTGTTTTATAAGTTGTAGAGGACTTGGGGAAGGGGTGAAGGTCAGTCTTCTGTAACTGTTTCCTGCTGATTAGGGACAATGAAGTTCATTTTTTTATTGATTGGGGGTGGTCCTCAGATGAGCCCTTGGTCTGAAGTGGCGATGGTGTGTTCCAGGTTTAATAAGGATCATCGTCTTTGGAGAGGAGTTGGTAATCCTGTAATATAAGCTTGTTAAAGGTTTGGTTAGAAATTTTTTGCACTTGGGAGTGGAGTGTTTTTTTGAAAGCAACTAATATGACAAGGGGCTATGAGCAGGATCAGAAAGATTAGGTGAAGGGGAGTAGCAAATGGGAGGAAGATTTGCCATAGTCGACTAGGGATAGACCAAGAGGCGTTTTGGGCCAGCTGGAGTTTATATAAGGGCTTAGCTACAGAAGTCAAGAGGGGCTCAGTGAGAGGTACTTGGGATGCTTCATATAGGGGTGATATTCAGGAGTGAAAAGTTGGGAATCCATGAACGAAGGAACCCAGCAAGTCCCAGGAGGGAGATAATTTCATGATTTTTGTTTGGAATGGGCATAGTTTGGGGAAGATTTTTCCTGTCTATGGTAATGGCCTTGTAGCTGAGAGAGAGGTGAACTCCCAGGTAAGTGCCCTGAGTGGCAGACAGCTGAACTTGGAGGGTGAAGCCCGATAGCAATGTTCTGAGAGAAAGTTTAAAAGGAGAATAGTATCCTGTTGAGAGGTTTTAAGGGAGGGACTGCACAGGAGAAGATCATCTATATATTGAAGGAGGGTGGAGCTCGAGAGAGTAAGGGATTTGAGGTCTTGTGCTAGAGTTTGCCCAAAAAGGTGGGGACTATCTCTAAAGCCTTGGGGAAGGAATGTCCAGGTCAATTGAGTAGAAATCTGCTTGGCAGGATTGGTCCAGGTGAAAGTAAATAGATCTTGAGAGTCGGGATGGAGGGGGATTGTGAAGAATGCATCTTTGAGGTAAAGGAGAGAAAAGTGAGTAGTGGAAGCAGGAATGGTGGACAATAAAGTATAGGGGTTAGGGACTACAGGATGGATATGAACAACAGCTGCATTAATTAATCTTATGTCCTGGACAAGCCTGTAAAAACCATTACACTTTTCAACCGCTAGTATAGGATTATTGAAATGGGAATTGGCTGGTCATAGTAACCGTTTGTATAAAAGTTCCTGGATAATTGGCTGCAGGCCCAGTAAACTCTTGAGGGGCAGTGGGTACTGAGGTTTAGAGGGGAAAGAAATGGGGTCTTTAAGTCTGATAATTACTGGGGGGCAGGTGGTGATAGAAGGTGTGAGGGTATCTCAGACTACAGCGTTGACGAGATGGGGTGGCAGAGGTAAAGGAGAGGGAGGTGGGTGTGCAGCGGATTGGAGGGCAAGTAAAAGTGGGATTGAAGGTGAGTCGGGGTTGAGGCACGGTCCAGGAGTGAAACTAATGGAAGTTCCAACCTTGTGGAATAGGTCTCTTCCCATAAGGGGGATGTGACAATGGGGAATCACCAAAAAGGAGTGAGAGAGGGCAATGCCTCTAAAGATGCAGTGAAACATGGGAGTTTGTAAAGGTTGATAAGGTGTCCCCTCTACCCCGACTATAGAGGACTGAGAGGGAGGTAGGTCCCCAAAACTCCTTCAGGACTGAGTAGGTATCCCCGGTGTCCAAAAGGAAAGAGATGGGCCTATCGCTACCACAATGGTTACCCTGGGCTCCTGTACAGTGATGGTAGTGGTCAGGTGGAGGAGTCCTGGGCCCCTGCAGTCATCAGTTGCCAGAGCCAGAAGGTCTATGTGTGGAGTGTTAGAGCTGGATGGCCTGGCACCTCTCAGTATGCTAGGACAGTCAACAGCCCAGTGTCCCTCCAGATGGCACTTAGGGCATGGACTGGGTTCTTCCAGGGATTTGGGCAGGCTCTAGCCCAATGACCCATTTGACCACATTTGAAGCATGGACAAGGAGGTCCTGGCTGCTTCTTAGGAAGGGTGGTTACCCAAGCACCAGTGGTTGGTGTAGGTTGAAAGGCCTTAGCCAGCATTTGATATTTTTGCTTACGGGCCTTTTCATGTCTTCCGTTATGTACTTTGAAGGATACTGCCAGGACTTCTGCTTGAGGAGTTAAGGGTCCCTTCTCTAGATGTCTAAGTTTAGCCTTAATTTCGTGGAAACTCTGGGTTTAGAAGTAGGTCATTAATAATTCTTTCCCATCTGTGTCTCAGGGTCTAGGTTGGTATATTGTAAAAGAGCTTTGGTGAGGCGGTCTAGGAACATAGAGGGATTCTCAGTTTTATCCTGAAAAAATTCTTAGATTTTCTTATAGTTAATGGCTTTATTGGCTGACTTCCTGAGACCCGCCTTGAGGCAGGTGATGATTTGTTCTTGGCTGGTTACTCCCCCTGCCCTATTATAGTCCCAATTAGGGTCTTGGTCAGGAACTGCCTCAGCACCTATTGGATGAGGTGGAGCAGTTTGGTGAACCTCATCGGCATGAGGTCTAGCCTGTTCCCAGACTTGCCTACGCTTCTTGGGCAAAAGTGTGTTGGATAGGATTATGTGATTACCATGAAAGGTAAGATCATATGACTGAGTTAGGTACTGGAACTCTTTTATGTAAATAGCTGCGTTGGAGGTGAAAGAGTCCAATCTTTTCTCAATTTGAGATAGGTCGGAGAGAGAGAAAGGGATATGGACCCAGACGATGCCCTCTGTACTGGATAATTCCCATAGTGGGGCTAGGATATGGGTTCGAGAGTGAGTGACTGGAGGACTTGGTAGGGGTTCTCGGGATGGGAGGGAAACCTTGCGGTTGAGGAGGCAGCATTGTTGCCCCACCGCTGATGGGAGCTTGTGGTGGGAGACTTGGCAGGAGTTGAGGGGGAGGAGGCTGGGTAGTTTCCATGGTGGCACTGGGCAGACTGGGTGGTTGAGAAGGAGGAGGATAAAGAGGAGGTGACCTGGGGATTTGGGGTCGGTAGGGTAGGGGTTCATCAGCAGGGTCAAAGTCAGAGGAGATGGTGGGATCTGGTTTGTTGGAGGGTGAGGACTTTAAGGTGAGTAGTAGGTCTTCAGGATTGCAGGGGAGACAGAGAGAGGGCTTGGTTTGGAGGTAGGTGAAAGCCTGGATATATGGGATCTCTTTCCATTTGCCCATGCTCTCACAGATGTTGTATAAGTTGTGGAGAATTTTAGGATCTAAAGAGCCATTGGGAGGCCATTTAGACTGGTTATCCAAGGAATATTTTGGCCAGATCTCATTACAGTAGTGAATAAGCTTAAAAGGTTTGAGGTCTGGAGTGAGGTGGAGGGGTTTTAGTTTATTGAGTAAGCACCCTAGCAGTGAATCTGTGGGAATGAAGGGGCTAGATCCCATGGTGAGAATGAGACTGTCCACAAGTTGCTGAGGCATACCAGAGCAATTGAGAATGTCGCGGAGAAGACCAGACACCATTAGGAGGTTGTCACCACCTCTAACCGAGTGGTAGAGGTGAAAACGCCGAGGAGGTTTGATACCTGTTACCAGGATTTTGTTAGATGAGAAGGATATCAAACCCCAAGAGGTAGAGATTCTCACTGTGGGAAAAGGCAGAAGGTGAGGAAAGGTCGACTATGGGGATCAACTGTGACTCTGAAAGTCATGGTTGGGGGTGCCCCTTTCCCAGAGGATCCCTTGTGGGTGTCAGACATGCAACGGTCACTTCCCAGGTTCCAAAGGGACATTTAAGTTGACTATGAAGGGGAGACTTACCAAATTGAAGGTCGGTGTTGGGCGAGAAGATGAGCGACCGGGGAAATGGATGGTGAGCTCATGGAGGAGGATCAGGCAGTGAGGGTTCCCAAAGCAGCTCAGATTCCTGGAGGAAGAGCAAAGTCAATGGGAGAACCTCATCAGAGTCAGGGCACCAATGAAAAGGTATCTCACCCTGACCCTCCTTACCCCAGCATGACTCAGGAGACACGGGCCCACACAAGAGATTTTAATGGCTGAAAGACAGAATGACTGTCTCTAGGCAGAGAGAGCAGCCCGTGGGTGAGGAAGTGCATTTCCAAAGAGTAGGGGTAGGGTGTGTTCTGTTGATTAGATCTTAAGGGGTGGTGTGACTATCTGGCCATTGGTGATTGGATCTTAAGGGGTGGGGTGAAATGTTTAGAGTAAAGTGAGGCAAGTCCAGACATGATTTTCACCAGCCTATGTGCTTGTGACCATGGGGTAAATGAAGATAAAGTACTACATTCTTATAATTCCATCTATTTAACATTTTCAAATGGTAATATAATAGAGATGCCAAACTTATAGAAGTGAGAAACAGATTCGTGGTTTCCAGGGGTTATGGTTCAGGAGTAGGGAGGTAATTGCATGTCATTATTAAATTACGACAGAAAGGATAGTTGTATTGACATTCTGCTCTGCGCTGTGACTCTGGTATTCGTCATGCAAATCTATGCATGTGATAAATTGCATACAAAACACCAATGCATGTCTATGCAAAACTAATGAATCCTGAGTAAGGCAGATGGATTTGTATCAATGTTGATATTCTGCTAGTGATATTCTGACATATGGGGTATAAAATATTGAAAATGGGGAGGGAACTATTATGTATGTACGGGTACACTGATTTCTGTGGCTGCTGCCTAGAGGATGACTCTTAATAACCTGTCTCTGAATGCCAAGAAAGATTGTGTTCCTGGTTTCATGAGACTAATAATCAGTGTCCCTCAGAAAGGAGTTAATCCCCATATCTGGCACTCCAATATTTGTAACAACTTCTCGGAACACTGCTACATTCCGTGGCTCTGGTGAACAGTGTAGTTGCACTCATGGATCTCAGAGGACTGTAACTAAATAGGGTAATAAATTCATACAGCTACTAGCCCAAGACACAGCAAGAGACAACAGACCCATAATCAATCTTTCTGTGAAAGAAGCCTATTAGCTAATAATCATGACTATGGTCTGAGACACAAACATCTAAATAAACATGCATCTAGGAGCTGACTATATTTTTTTCAGAAACCTAGGAGGGCACGCACCATCTTCATGCCCACCCTCTGCAATTCTCCAGAGCAAGTGTCTCCTGAAAGCTGTGTTAAAAAACGTCTGTAGCTTGGATTTTTTCTGGTGCCCTGTTTTTCAGCTGTTGTCCAGGGGACACCCCTTGATTGCCTGGCCCTCTTAACTAGGGGGTACTTGAATTCCTTTGTCCCACAGGACTATGGAAATTGGAAAGATGGTTTTTGGCAGTCTAACACACAGGACGTTGCAGAGAGATGACTGAGACATGTACCTAGTCTAGGTGAATAGGCCACTCTGTTTGACCTGGATTTTTTAGCTTGAGAGTCAAGTTTCAGATCCGGCACACATTTAGTGGCCTATAGAATGGCTCTCAAGGAACATAGGCTATGGCTGCCACCTTGTGTTCTCCCTCTGCCTTGCTTGAGCTCATAAGTATTAACCAGAAAAGAGCTTATGCACTCATTTGGAGGCCCAATTTTTGCTAGTGCCACCCAAGGGACACCTTCATATCATTTATTTCTGGTGGCCAGCAGGGATTATGCTTGTATTCAACAGCACTGCATATGTTTAAATAATATTAAAAATTGATGACTAAGTGTCTGGCTTTCAGTCAGCCAGAATGTAGGTCCTAAAATCTTCCCCTTTGGGACACAGATAGGTCTTGGTATAACCTCAACTACTAGGAGCTATGAAAAATGTAGTTTGCTTGCATAAGCATGATGGTTTTAGAGACAACCAAGAGTTAAAGGCAGATTGAATGACAAGTTTCATTTCCTACATGAGGCCACTCCTCAATACTGTAAGAAGTGGTGTTTTCACATAATGTATAGAAACCAACACAGAATCAAGCAAAATAAATAAACATAGGAATGTGATCCAGATTAAAGAGTAAAATAAAAGTTATTAAAAAAGAAATGGAGATAATTAATTTACCTGAAAAATAGTTTAAAGAGATATTCATAAAGGAGCTCACCAAACTGGACAGAAGAATGGATGAACCCAAAGAAAACTTCAACAAAACAATGGAGAATATGAGAAAGTACCAAACAGAAGTCACAGAGTTGGAAAATATGATAACTGAACTGAAAAATATATTAGGGGGGTACAAAAACAGACTATAAAGAGCAGAAGAGATAGTAAATTCGAAGACAAGGTAGTGGAACTGACCAAAAAAACAGCAAAATGAAAAATGAATGAAAAAAAAAGTGAAGACAGCTTAAGGAACTTATGGTACAACAGACTAACATTATTACCATAGGGCTCCCAGAAGATGAGATAGAAAGGGGAAGAGATCTTATTTGAAGGAATAGTGACTGAAAATCTCTAATCTTTGAAAGGGCACAAACATATCCAGACCCAGGAATCACAGAAAGTTGCAAAGAGGAACCAAATAGAACCACACTGAGGCATTTTATATTTAAAATGTCAAACTTAAAGACAACGAAGGAATACTAAAAATGGAAAGAGAAAAAAAAAACTTAAGTATAAGTAGCCCCATGAAGAATGTCAGTAGAATTCTTTTAATAGAAACTTTGCAGGCCAAAAGGAAGTGGCATGCTGTATTCAAAGTACTGAAAGAAAAAAATTCTTCAAGAGAATACTTAAACCAGCAAACTTATCATTCAGAAGCAAATGTTAGGTAAAGCAATAGCTAAAAGAGTTCATCACCACTAAACTGTCCTTACATGAAATGTCAGTGGTACATCTTTAAGCTGAAAAGAAAGGGTGCTAATTAATAACAATGATACATATGAAGAATGTCTTACTAAAATGATAAATATATAATAAAGGTAGTAGAATAATAACATAAAGTTAGTATGAAGGGTTAAAGACAAATGTAGTAAAAATAACTATGGTAATAATTAAGGGATACAGAAGATGAATAATTACTTAAGGGATACAAAGAATGCAAATATGTAAAATATGACATAAAATATGTGGGATATAAAGTCATAATCTTGTGGTTAAAATGGAATCAAATTTAGGTTGTAATAAAAACCTATATCAAATACACAGAAGAAAGAAAAATGTATATAAGCATACCACTAAAGAAAGTCATGAAACAAAAAAAGATACCAAGAGAAGTAAGGGATAGGGAGGAACTACAAAAACAGCCAGTAGTATGACCTAAATGGCAATAAACAGATATCTATCAATAATTACTTTAAATATAAATGGACTAAATTACCCAATCAAAAGACATAAAGTGGCTGAATGGAAAAAGAAAAACAATGTATATGCTGCTTACAAGACACTTTCATTAGATGTAAAGACAGACTAATAATGAAAGCAATGGGAAAAGATATTTAATGAAATTGGAAACCAAAGGTAAGCTAAAATAACATACTCAGACAAAATAGAATTTAAAACAACTGTAACAAGACAGAGAAGGGTGTTATGTAAAGATAAATGGTCAATAAAATAAGAAAATATAACATTTGCAAATATTTATGCATCCATTATAGGTGCAAGTAAATACATAAATCAAATATTAACAAACCAAAAGGAAGAAATAGACAGTACAATACAATAAAAAATTTTAACAAACCTTAGGGAAGAAACAGTACAACAGCAAATATTAACAAACCTAACAGGAGAAATACCAATACAGTAATAGTAGGGGGCTTTGATAACCTACTTACATTAATGGATAGATAAACCAGAGATAAAATCAATAAGGAAACTTTGGCCTTAAGCATATTAGACCAGATATACACATATATTTACAGAGAATTCCATCCAAAAGCAAAAGAATACACATTCTTCTGAAGTTCACATAGAACATTTTCCAAGGTAGATCATATCTGTTATGCCTCAAAGTGTCTTAATAAATTTAAGAAGATTGAAGTCATACCAGGAAACTTTTCTGACTACAATGGCATGAAATTAGAAATTAATTATATTAGAAAAATCTGAAAAATTATAAAAATGTGGAGATTAAACAGAATAGTCCTACACAACCAATGTGTAAAAGAATAAATCAGAGAAATTAAAAAAATACCTTGAGACAAATGAAAATAGAAGTATAATGCACCAAAATTTACTAGGTGTAACGAATATAGTTCTGAGAGAGAAATTCATAGTGATAAATGCCTACCTCAAGGAAGAAGAAATGTCTCAAATAAACAATCTAGAACTACATCTCAAGGAACTAGAAAAAGAGGAACAAATGAAGCTCAAAATTAGTGGAAAAGGGAGATAACAAACGTTAGAGAACAAATAAATGAAATACAGAACTAAAGGGAAAATAGTAAAATTTCAATGAAATTAGGAGCTTATTCTTTGAAAAGCAAAACAAATTGAGAAAACCATCTAGACTCATCAAGAAAAGAAAACAAAGGAATAAAATAAAATCAGACATTAAAGAAAGTATGTAACACTGACATGGTAGGAAAACAGAGGATCATAAGAGACTACTATGAACAATTGTAAGTGAACTAATTGAGAAACCTTGAATTGATAAATCCTAGAACCATACAACCAAACAAGACTGAATCATAATGAAAACAAAATCTAAACAGACATTAGTAATGAGATTGAATCAGTATCACAAACCTCCCACAACAAACAAAAGTCTAAAACCAGATGTTTTCCCTAGTGAATTCTACCAAACATTAAAATAACTAATACCAACCTTTTCAAATTCTTCCAAAAATTAGAAAAGGAAGAAACTTTCCCAAACTCATTTATGAGGAAAGAATTATCCTGATATGAAAAAGGAAATTACAGTCCAATAACCCTGATGAATATAGATGCAAAAATCCCTAACAAAATATTAGCATATTCAGTTCAAAAATATACTAGAGGGATCATACATAATAAAGTGGGATTTATTCAAGGGATACAAGGATGGTTCAACTTCAAATTAAGCTATTTAATACACCACATGAATAAAATGAAGGATGAAATTTATATGATCATATCAATAGATGCATAAAAAGCATTTGACAAAATTCAACATCCATTTATGATAAAAAATCTCTTCAAAGTTGGTATACAGACAATGAACCCTGATATAATTAAGACCATATATGACAAGCACACACATAACACAATACTCAATGGTGAAAAGATGAAAGCATCTCCTCTAAGGTCAGGAAAAGTATAAGGATGTCCACTCTCACAAATTCAATAAAATTTCAGGATGAATTTAACACAAAAATCTGTTGTGTTTTATAAAACGAAAAACTAACAGAGGCACTTAAAAAAAGTCCCCTTTACAACTGTCAAAATAACAATAAGCCTAGGAATAAATTTAACCAATGAGTTGAAAGATGTATATATTGAAAACTACACAATATTAATGAAGGAAATAAAAGATAAAAATAAATGGAAAGCTATTTAATGCTCATGGATTGGAAGGATTAATATTGTTAACATGTCAATACTACCCAAAACAATCTACAGATTCAATTCAATACTTATTAAAATTCCAATCAAATTTTACAGAGTAGCACAAACAATCCTAAAATTTGTATGGAACCATAAAAGACCACAAAGAGACAAAGCAATTTTAAGAAAGAACAAAATTGAAGGCATCACACTTCCTGATTTGAAACTATATTACAAATTCATAGTAATAAAAAGTACTGGTATTGAAATAAAAAGAGACACATAGATCAGTGAAGGAGAATGAACATCCCAGAAATTAACCCACACATATATCATAAATTATGACCAAGGAGGCAGGAATATATTATTGTGAAAGGGAATTCTCTTTAATAAATGGTGATGGGAACACTGAATAATGACACTATAAAAAAATGAAACTATACCACTATTTATGCCATATATAAAAATTAAGTCGAAATGGATTAAAGATTTGAACAATAAGAACTGAAGAAATTAAAGATATAGAAGAAAATGTAGATTGTAAACTCATTGACATAGGTTCTGGTGATGATCTTTTTTTAATATGACTCCAATAGTAAAACAACAAAAGCAAAAATAAGTGGGACTATATGGAATCGAAAAGTTTCTACATAGCAAAAGAAACTATAGACAAAATGGAAAGGCAAGTTACTGAATGGGAGAAAATATTTTCAAATAATATATCTGATAAAGGGCTAACATCTAAAATATATAAAGAGCTCATACAACTCAAAGGAAAAAAATACAATCTGGTTAAAAATAATGAGCAGAAGATCTGAATAGGTATTTTACCAAAGAAGAGATATAGATGGTCAGCAGGTACATGAAAAGTGTTCTACTTCATTAATCACCATAAAAAGCAAATCAAATCCATAATAAGGTATCACCTCACACCTGTTAGAATGATAATTATCAAAAAGACTAGAAATAAATTTTGTTGAGTGTGTGTAGAAAAGGAAATGCTTGTGAACTGTTGGTAAGAATGTAAATTTGTTCAGTCACTATGGAAAACAGTATGAAAATTCCTCAGAAAATGACAAAAATAAGTAACATATAATCCAGCTATTCCATTTCTAAATATATAGCAAGAAAATGAAAATGTTAACTCAAAAAGATATATACACACCCCGTTCATTGCAGTATTATTTACTAAAGCCAAGATGTGAAAAAAATTGAGAGCTGATAAATGAATGGAAAAAGAAACTGTGCTATGAATATATATATACATGTATATAATATACATATATAATACATACATATATACATGTATGTATACCTGCATTTACTACCCTATGTAGGAAATATATATGATAATATATACAGGTATGTATTATTGTATATTGTATATATATATAAGAATATAAATCATATATAGTGTGTATATACACACATATATACAAGAGTATAAATTATACTTACACTTATATATAATTCAGAAATAAAAATAAATAATATCTTGAGAGACTTCTGGGAAATGGCAGCATGAGCAGGGCAGCAGAAATCTCCTCCCAAAACCATATATATCTGTGAAAATACAACAAATACAAATACTCCTAAAAGAGAGACCAGGAGATACAATACAACAGCCAGGCTACAGCTACACCTGCGAGAACACAGTACCTCACAAAGTGGGTAAGATACAAAGCCATGACCTGGTGGGACCCGAGCACTCCCCCATCCCAGCACACTGGCAGGAGGAAAAGAATCAGAGTGGGGAGGGTGTGCAAGCACAGGCCCACCAAATAACCAGTCCTGGTGATCTGCACCTGGAGCATAGACGCACATCACGTGGTGTATTGGAGATTAGAGAAACAGAAGGGCAGGATCTGAGACAGAGACTTCAAGCAGGTCCCCTCAGCTGGCTCCCCAGGAAAAAAGAAAAGTGGGCACGCTATTTTTAAAGTCTTAAAGAGACAAGGGCCCAATAGTGGAATAAAATTGCCCAAGCATACTCAGCCCAGCAGGCTGGGACTCATAGGGAATTTCAGACCCCCTGGCCAGCAACCGGGCAAAGCAGCCATGCCAAGGCTTCAGACAGAGATCAACAGCCTGCCATTCATTACCCCCCGGCCGGGGCAGCAAAGGGTCTGGTGGAACTGGCACTGCTGCAGAACAGCAGAGGAGCAGCCCGGCCCACAAAAGCCCCACAGAATATACTCCCAACTGGTGCACAGCTAAGTGGGAATGGCCCCATATCCCAGAACCCAGAACAAGGCCTGGAATACATCAATGGGACCAGAATGTACCCAGCAAGACTGCAAACCACGGCGGTGCTATAGCCTAAGCTCTGGGCAACACCGCACACAGGCAGCTCCGGGGATATCCCAGAGACTGCCTCCCAGGGTGCAAGAAACCAGTTCTGGCCCCAGAGAAGGGCAAGGAGAATAACAAGCAGGAAGGGACTTTGTTCTCCCAGCTGACACACATGGCACCTATCAGCAACCACTTCTATCACCATGAAAAGACAGAGGGATATGGTACAGACAAGAATCACACAGACAACCCCAGAGAGAGGGCCTGATGGGATAGACATACACAATCTTAATGAAAAAGAATTCAGAACAAAAGTCATAACCATGCTGATGGATCAACAGAGAAACATGAAAGAGCTAACAGGAAATGAGGAGAGATATTACAGAAATGAGTCAGTCGATTGACAGACTGAAGAGAAGACTGGACGAGGTGCAAGAGACTGTTAATGGAATAAAAAACAGAGAATAGGAATACAGAGAAGCTTAAGCAGACAGAGAGAAAAGAATCTCTAGAAATGAAAGAATATTAAGAGAACTGTGTGACCAATCCAAACCGAACAATATTTGAATTATAGGAAAACCAGAAGAAAAGGGAGAAAAAGGGATAGAAAGTGTCTTTGAAAAAATAATTGCTGAAATCTTCCCCAAACTGGGGACGGAAATAGTTTCTCAGACCATGGAAGCCCATAGAGCTCCCAACACAAGGGACCCACGAAGGACAATACCAAGACAATTAATAATTAAAATGGTCTTCCGGGAAGATGGCGATGTGAACATACCGGCAGAAAAATTCCTCCCAACATTATATTTATTCACGAAAACACAGTAAATACAATTATTCCTAAAAGAGAGACCAGAATACACAGGAAAGGGCACAGCGTGCAGCTACACCTGAGAGAGAACTTGGCACCCAGCGAGGTGGGTAAGATATGGAGCCCCGACCCGGCGGGACCCAAGCACTTGCCCACCCCAGAGCTCCAGCGGGTAGCTACACCTGAGAGAGGACTCAGCACCCGATGAGGCGGGTAAGATATGGAGCCGCGACCTGGCGGGACCCGACTGCTCCCTCACCGCAACGCACTGGCGGGAGGAGAGGATTCAGAGCTGGAAGGGAGTGGAAGTCTGCGCCAGGAGTGCCGAAACACAGCGCGCGGTGTAGCAGAGATTGGACAGACAGAGGGCACAGGATCTCAGCAGGGAATGCACCAATTGCCTGCAGCAGGCTCCAGGAAGGAAAAAGAAAGGGAAAAATAAAAAAGGGAAGAAAAGCGTGTGCTTTTTATCAGCAGTCTTAAAGAGACAGGAGCCCAGTGGGGCTGTATCTCCATGGCAAACTCAGCCCAACAGGCTGGGAGTCCTGGGGAGCTTCAGACCCCTTAGCTGGTGACTGGGAAAGGGTGGCCGTGCTTAAGACCCCCACAGGAATCAACAGCCTCCCATTCGATCCCACCCCAGCCAGAGCTATAAAGGGCATTGCACAGCGGCATGGCCACGGCTCTGGAATAGTGGAGCAACAGTGCCACCTACAGCATTCACACAGAACCCACTCCTGGTGGGTGTGTTTTTATCTTTCTTTTTTTTTTTTAGGTGTTGCTGCTTTTTCTTTCCTTTTTTTCATTTTTCTCTCTCTCTTTTTACTTTATTTATTATTAGTAGCATTATTTTTATTTTTTTTCTTCTTCTTCTTTTTCTCTCCTTTCTTCTCCCTCCTTTTTTAAAGTCATAAAGAGCCCAGCTTACATACGTGACAACTACCGACAACCAACTCTATAGTCATGAGAAGACAGAAGAATATGATACAGACAAGACTTCAGACACACACCCCTGAAAGAGAATCTGAAAGAATGAACATGTAAAGTCTTCCTGAAAAAGAATTCATAATAAAAGTCATAGCCATGCTGACGGATCTACAGAAAAATGTGCAAGAGCTGAGGGAGGAAATGAGGAAAGACAAAGCAGAAATGAGACAAGCCATCGACGGGCATAACAGCAGACTGAATCAGGTTCAAGACACTTTCAATGAAATACAAAAGAGGGAACAGGAATACAAAGAAGCTGAGGCAGAGAGAAATAAAAGGATCTCTAAGAATGAAAGAACATTGAGAGAACTGTGTGACCAATCCAAACCAAGCAATATTCGCATTATAGGAGTACCAGAGGAAGAAGAGAGAGGAAAAGGGATAGAAAGTGTCCTTGAAGAAATAATTGCTGAAAACTTACCCACACTGGGGAAGGAAATAGCCTCGCAGTCCACGGAAGCCCACAGATCTCGGAACACAAGGGACCCAAGGAAGACAACACCAAGACACATAATAATTAAGATGGCAAATATCAAAGATAAAGACAGAGTATTAAAGGCAGCTAGAGAGAGAAAAAAGATCACCTACAAAGGAAAACCCATCAGACTGTCATCAGTCTTCTCAACAGAAAACTTACAGGCCAGAATAGAATGGCATGATATATTTAACGTAATGAAACAGAAGGGCCTCAAGACAAGAATATTGTATCCAGCACGATTATCATTTAAAAATGAAAGAGGGATTAAACAATTTCAATACAGAGGAAAGTTAAGAGAGTTTACCTCTCATAAACCACCACTACAGGATATCTTAAACAGACTGCTCTAGAGGGAAACACCCCTAAGGCTAAAAAGATGTCACCAGAGAAAATAAAATCATAGCAAAGAAAGCAGACCTTCCAAATACTAACTAAAGGCAAAGAATAAAACACCCAATATATAAAGAAATGATGAGGAAGAATAGGAAGGGAGAGATAAAGAAACATCAGACGGTGTTCACAATAACTTAAAAAGAAAGTTAAGTTAGATTCTTAGATTGTAAAGAAGCAACCCTTGAACCTTTGGTAACCACGAATCTAAAGCCTGCAATGGCAATAAGTACATATCTATCAATAATCACCCTAAATGTAAATGAACTGAATGCACCAATCAAAAGACACAGACTAACAGAGTGGATAAAAAAGCAAGACCCATCTATATGCTGCTTAAAAGAGACTCACCTCAAACCAAAGATACACACAGACTAAAAGTGAAGGGATGGAAGAAGGTATTTCATGCAAAAAACAAAGAGAAAAAAGCAGGTGTTGTAGTACTTGTATCAGACAAAATAGACTTCAAAAAGAAGAAAGTAGCAAGAGATAAAGAAGGACATTACATAATGATAAAGGGGTCAGTCCAACAAGAAGATATAACCATTACAAACATATACGCACCCAAACATATGTGAAACAAATACTAACAGAAGTGAGGGACAAAATAGACAGAAATGCAATTATTTTAGGAGACTTTAACACACCACTCACTCCAAAGGATAGATCAACCAGGCAGAGGATAAGAAAAGACACAGAGGCAATGAACAACGCACTAGAACAGGTAGACCTAACAGATATCTACAGAACTCTGCACCCAAAAGCAACAGGATACACATTCTTCTCAAGTGCACATGGAACATTTTCCAGAATAGACCACATACTAGGCCACAAAAAGAACCTCAGTAAATTCAAAAATATTCAAATCCTACCAACCAACTTCTCAGATCACAAAGGTATAAAACTAGAAATAAATTTTAGAAAGAAATCAAAAAGGCGCACAAAAATATGGAGACTTAACAACATTCTCCTAATGAATGAATGGGTTAATGACCAAATCAAAACAGAAATCAAAGAATATATGGAGACTAATGACAACAACAACACAAAGCCACAACTTCGGTGGGACGCAGCGAAAGAAGTTCTAAGAGGAAAGTATATTGCAATCCAGGCCTATTTAAAGAAGGAAGAACATTCCCAAATGAACAGTCTAAAGACACAATTATTGAAATTGGAAAAAGAAGAACAAATAAGGCCCAAAGTCACCAGAAGGAGGGACATAAAAAATATCAGAGAATAAATAAATAAAATTGAGAAGAATAAAACAATAGAAAAAATCAATGAAACCAAAATCTGTTTCTTTGAATAAATAAACAAAATGTGTAAACCCATAGCCAGACTCATTAAGAGAAAAAGAGAATCCACACAAATAAACAGAATCACAAATGAGAAAGGGAAAATAATGACAGACCCCACAGAAATACAAAGAATTATAAGAGAATATTACGAGAATCTATATGCTAACAAGCTCCAAAACCCAGAAGAAATGGACAACCTCTTAGAAAAATACAGCCTTCCAAAACTCGCCAAGCAGGAAACCGAAAAACTAAACAGACCAATCACCAGCAACGAAATTGAATCGGTAATCAAAAAGCTACCCAAGAAAAAATCCCCGGACCTGATGGATTCACCTCTGAATTCTACCAGACATATAGAGAAGAAAAGCACCCATTCTCCTTAAAGTTTTCCAAAAAATAGAAGAGGAGGGAATACTTCCAAACTGTTTCTATGAAGCCAGCATCACACTAATACCAAAACCGGGAAAAGACCTCACTAGAAAATAAAATTACAGACCAATATCCTTGATGAAAGTAGATGCAGAAATACTCAACAAAATATTAGCAAACCGAATTCAAAAATACATCAAGAGGATCATAAACCATGATCAAGTGGGATTCATCCCAGGGATGCAAGGATGGTACAACATTCGAAAATCCATTAACATCATCCGTCACATCAATAAAAAGAAGAACAAAAACCACACGATCATCTCAATAGATGCCGAAAAAGCATTTGAAAAAATTCAGCATCCATTCATGATTAAAACTCTCCAAAGAATGGATATAGACGGCAAGTACCTTAACATCATAAAGGCTATATATGACAAACCCACAAGTAACATCATACTTAATAGCGAGAAGCTGAAAGCTTTTCATCTAAGATCAGGAACAAGACAGGGGTGCCCACTCTCTCCACTGTTATTCAACATAGTACTGGAGGTCTTAGCCATGGCAATCAAACAAAGCAAAAACATACAAGGCATGCAGATTGGTAAAGAAGAAGTCAAATTGTCAGTATTTGCAGATGACATGATACTGTACATAAAAAACCCTAAAGACTCCACTCCAAAACTACTATAACTAATATCTGAATTCAGCAAAGTTGCAGGATATAAAATTAACACACAGAAATCTGTTGCTTTCCTATACACTAATGATGAGCTAACAGAAAGAGAAATCAGAAAAACAATTCCATTCACAATTGCACCTAAAAGAATAAAATACCTAGGAATAAACCTAACGAAGGAAGTGAAAGACCTGTACTCTGAAAACTACAAGACACTCCTAGGAGAAATTAAGGAAGACACTAACAAATGGAAATGCATCCCATGCTCTTGGCTAGGAAGAATAAATATTGTCAAAATGGCTATACTACCTAAAGTAATCTACAGATTCAATGCAATCCCCATCAAACTACCAACAGCTTTCTTCAATGAACTGGAACAAATAACTCTAAAATTCATATGGAACCAGAAAAGACCCCGAAGAGCCAAAGAAATCCTGAGAAGGAGGAATAAAACATGGGGAATTACGTTCCCTTACTTCAAGCTCTACTACAAAGCCACAGTAATCAAGACAATTTGGTACTGGCACAAAAAAAGACCCACAGACCAGTGGAACAGAATAGAAAATCCAAACATTAACCCAAACACCTACAGTCAATTAATATTTGATAAAGGAGCCTTGGATATACAATGGGGATATGACAGCCTCTTCAGCAGCTGGTGTTGGATAAACTGGAGAGCTACAAGTACGAGAATGAAACTGGACTACTGTCTAGCCCCATACACAAAGGTAAACTCAGCTTGGATCAAAGACCTGAATGTAAGTCATGAAACCATAAAACTCTTAGAAAAAAACTTAGACAAAAATATCTTGGACATAAACATGAGCAACTTCTTCATGAGCATATCCCCCTGGGCAAGGGAAACAAAAGCAAAAATGAACAAATGGGACTATATCAAGATGAAAAGCTTCTGTACAGCAAAGGAAAAAATCAGTAGAACAAAAAGACATTCTAAAATATTGGAAAATATATTCATAAATGATGTATCTGATAAGGGGTTGACATCCAAAATATACAAAGAACTCACGCACCTTAACAAACAGCAAATAATCCAATTAAGAAATGGGCAGAGGACATGAATAGACACTTCTCTAAAGAAGAAATTCAGATGGCCAATAGGCACATGAAAAGATGCTCCATATCGCTAATCATCAGAGAAATGCAGATTAAAACCACAACGAGATATCACCTCACACCAGTGAGGATGGCCAACATCCAAAACACAAACAACAACAAATGTTGGCGAGGATGTGGAGAAAAGGGAACCCTCCTACACTGCTGGTGGGAATACAAATTAGTTTAACCATTGGGGAAAGCAGTATATAGGTTCCTCAAAAAATTCAAAATAGAAATACCATTTGACCCAGGAATCCCACTCCTAGGAATTTACCCTAAGAACGCAGCAGCCCAGTTTCAAAAAGACATATGCACCCCTATGTTTATCACAGCACTATTTACAATAGCCAAGAAATGGAAGCAACCTAAGTGTCCATCAGCAGATGAATGGATTAAGAAGATGTGGTACATATACAGAATGGAATATTACTCAGCCATAAGAAAAAAACAAATCCTACCATTTGCAACAACATGGATGGAGTTAGAGGGTATTATGCTCAGTGAAATAAGCCAAGCCAAAAAAGACAAGTATCAAATGATCTCACTCATATGTAGAGTATAAGATCAATGAAAAAAACTGAAGGAACAAAACAACAGCGGACTGACAGAACCCAAGAACGGACTAATAGTTACCAAAGGGAAAGGGACTGTGGAAGAAGGGTGGGAAGGGAGGGATAAGATGGTAAAAGGGGCATTACGATTAGCAGACATAAGGTGGGGGGGCACAGAGAGGACTGTACAACTCAGAGAAGACAAGTAGTGATTCTCGTCTCACTACACTGATGGGCAGTGACTGTAATAGGGTTGGTGGGGGGGAACCTGATGAAGGGGTTAGTTTAATCACGATAATATTGCTCATGTAATTGTAGGTTAATGATACCAAAATAAATTGTTAAAAAAAATAATAATAATCAAAATGGCAAAGATCAAATACAAGGGCTGAGTATTAAGGGCACCAGAGAGAGAAAAATGACCACCTGCAAAGGAAAACCCATCAGAGTATCATCAGACTTCTCAACAGAAAACTTACAAGCCAGAGGAGAGTGGCTTGATATATTTAACGTAATGAAACATTAGGGCATTGAACCAAGAATACTGTATCCAGCACAATTATCATTTAAATTTGAGGAAGGAATTAAACAATACCCCGACATGTGAAAGCTGAGGGAATTTGCTTCCCACAAACACTTCTACAGGATATATTAAAGGGACAGCTCTAGATGGAAGCACTAATAAGGTTAAAAAGATGTCAACAGAGAAAATAAAATCATAGAAAAGGAAGCAGATCATCCAAATACAAACTAAAGGCAAAAAGTAAAATCAACTATCCACAAAAACAGTCAAAGGAAATGTAAAAGAGTACAGAATAAAACACCTAACATATAAAGAATGAAATAGGAATAATAAGAAGGGAGAGAATTAAAGAATCATCAGACTGTGTTTATAATTCCTTAAAAAGATAGTTAATCTCGACTGTTAAACAGTAAAGAAGCTACCCGTGAACTTTTGGTAACCACTAATCTAAAGCAAGCAATGGCAATAAGATCATATCTGATTACCAATTCAATTTCATTGCTGGTGATTAGTCTGTTTAGTTTTTCTGTTTCTTGCTTGGTCAGACTTGGAAGGTTGTATTTTTCTAAATAGTTGTCCATTCATTCTAGGTTTTCCAGATTGTTAGCATATAGATTCTCATAATATTCTCTTATAATTCTTTGTATTTCTGTGGTGTCCGTCATTATGTTTCCTTTCTCATTTCTGATTCTGTCTATGTGCCTAGATTCTCTTTTTCTCTTAATGAGTCTGGCTAGGGGTTTATCTATTTTGTTTTTTTTTTTCAACGTACCAGCTCTTGGTTTCGTTTTTTTATATTGTTTTATTCTTCTCAATTTTATTTATTTCTTCTCTGATCTTTATTATGTCCCTCCTTCTGGTGACTTTGGGCCTCATTTGTTCTTCTTTTTCCAATTTCCGTAATTGTGTCTTTAGACTCTTCATTTGAGACCGTTCTTCCTTCTTTAAATAGGCCTGGATTGCAGTATACTTTCCTCTTAGAAATGCCTTTGCTGCGTCCCACCGAAGTTGTGGCTTTGTGTTGCTGTTGTCATTAGTCTCCATATATTCTTTGATTTCTGTTTTGATTTGGTCGTTAACACATTGATTCATTAGGAGAATGTTGTTAAGTCTCCATGTGTTTGTGAGCCTTTTTGATTTCTTTCTAAAATTTATTTCTAGTTTTATACCTTTGTGATCTGAGAAGTTGGTTGGTAGGATTTCTGTAGTTTTGAGTTTACTGAGGTTCTCTTTGTGGCCTTGTATGTGGTCTATTCTGGAAAATGTTCCATGTGCACTTGAGAAGAATATGTATCCTGCTGCTTTTGGGTGCAAAGTTCTGTAGATATCTGTTAGGTCCATTTGTTCTAGTGTTTTCTTCAGTGCCTCTGTGTCTTTACTTATTTTCTGTCTGGTTGATCTGTCCTTTGGAGTGAGTGGTGTGTTGAAGTCTCCTAAAATGAATGCATTGCTGTCTATTTCCTCCTTCAATTCTGTTAGTATTTGTTTCACATATGCTGGTGCTCCTGTATTGGGTGCATATATATTTATAATGGTTATATCTTCTTGTTGGGCTGACCCCTTTATCATTATGTAATGTCCTTCTTTATCTCTTGCTTCTTTCTTCGTTTTGAAATATATTTTGTCTGATACAAGTACTGCAACTCCTGCTTTTTTCTCTTTGTTGTTTGCATGAAATATCTTTTCCATCCGTTCACTTTTAGTCTGTGTATATCTTTGGGTTTGAGGTGAGTCTCTTGTAAGCAGCATATAGATGGGTCTTGCTTTTTTATTCACCTTGTTACTCTGTGTCTTTGGTGCATTCAGTCCATTTATATTTAGGGTGATTATTGATAGATATGTACTTATTGCCATTGCTGGCTTTAGATTCATGGTTATCAAATGTTCAAAGGTTGCTTTTTCCTATATACGAATCTAACTTAACTTTCTTATTAAGTTATTGTGAACACCATCTGATGTTTCTTTATCTCTCCCTTCCTATTCTACCTCTTCCCTTCTTTATATATTAGGTGTTTTATATTTTGCCTTTAGTTAGTATTTGGATGGTCTGCTATGATTTTATTTTCTCTGGTGACATCTTTTTAGCCTTAGGAGTGCTTCCCTCTTGAGCAGTCCATTTAACATATCCTGTAGTGGTGGTTTATGAGAGGCAAACTCTCTCAACTTTCGTTTTTCTGGAAATTGTTTAATCCCTCCATCATATTTAAATGATAATCGTGCTGGATACAATATTCTTGGTTCGAGGCCCTTCTGTTACATTACGTTAAATATATCATGCCTTTCTCTTCTGGCCTGTAAGGTTTCTGTTGAGAAGTCTAATGATAATCTGATGGGTTTTCCTTTGTAGGTGATCTTTTTTCTGTCTCTAGCTACCTTTAATACTCTGTCTTTATTTTTGATCTTTGCCATCTTAATTATTATGTGTCTTGGTGTTGTCTTCCTTGGGTCCCTTGTTTTGGGAGATCTGTGGGCTTCCGTGGACTGCAGGACTATTTCCTTTCCCAGCGTTGGAAACTTTTCAGGAATTATTTCTTCAAAGACAATTTCTATCCCTTTTTCTCTCTCTTCTTCTTCTTTTACTCCTATAATATGAATATTATTATGTTTGGATTTTTCACACAGTTCTCTTTATATTCTTTAATTCCCAGACATCCTTTTATCTCATTCTGCCTCAGCTTCTCTGTATTCCTCTTCTCTGATTTCTACTCCACTAACAGTCTCTTGCACCTCATCCAGTCTGCTGTTAAGCCTGTTGATGGCTTGTCTGATTTCTGCATAGTCTTTCCTCACTTCCCTCACTTCCTCCCTCAGCTCTTGAACATTTCTCTGTAGATCGATCAGCATGGTAATGACTTTTATTCTGAATTCTATTTCAGGAAGACTGTGCATGTCCATCCCTTTAAGTTCCCTCTGTGGGGTTTTCTGGGTATGGAGCTTTGTCTGTACCATATTAGTTTGTATTTTCATGGCTATAGAAGTGGTTGCTGGTAGTTGCCACGTATGTCAGCTGGGCTCTTTATGATTTTAAAAAGGAAAAAAAAAAACCCCACCAGGAGTTGATTATGTGGCATGCTATAGGTGGCGCTGCTGCTCCACTATTCCAGAGCCATGGCCATGCCACTCTGCATGTCCCTTTATAGCTCTGTCTGGGGTGGGAATGAATTGAAGGCTGTTGAGCTCTGTGTGAATTCTAAGTGTGGCCACCCTTTCCCAGTCACCAGCTAAGGGGTCTGAAGCTCCCCAGGACTCCCAGCCTGCTGGGCTGAGTGTGCTGGGGTGATCTGTTCCTCCGCTGGGCTCCTGTCTCTTTAAGACCACTGAAAAAAGTGCACACTTTTCTTCTTTTTTTTTTTTCCTTCCCGGATCCAGCTGCAAGCAACCTGGCACATTACCCGCTCAGGTCCTGCCCCCACTGTTTCTCCAATCTCTGCTACACCATGCAATGTGTGTCAGCACTCCCTTTGCAAATCAACAGGGCTGCCTTATTCATGGGCCTGTACTTCCACTCACTCCTGGCTCTGAATCCTCTCCTCCCGCCGGTGCGCTGGGGTGTGTGAGTCCTCGGATCCTGCTGGATCGCGGTTCCATATCTTACCTGCCTCGTGGGGTGCCGAGTCCTCTCAGGTGTAGCTTCACGCTGTGCACTTTCCTGTGTATTCTGGTCTCTCTTTTAGGAATAGTTGTATTTGCTGTGTTTTCGTGGATAAATATAGGGTTGGGAGGATATTTCTCCTGCCCTGCTCATGTTGCCATCTTACCGGATGTCTCGGGGAGCAATTTTATAATTCTACTTCCATATCTGTGGCATTTCTATGTGTGCAGCAAACAGGGATCATGCAGGATGAAAGAGACACCTGGAGGGGTGAGGGCCTGGTGCGTAAGGATGAAGGGAAGGGAGGACCGGGAGTGCTTAGGGTTTCATTTGCTGACCTTGCCAAATAGGAGAAGTGGTGTGGGACACCTGGACTCAATCACTGACCTTGTAAATGTTAAATGTTTTCCTTATCAACCCCCCGATGCCCCTTCAAACACTTCGTTTTTAAGGGGCATCACCATGATCTATGACAGACAGCCTTGCCGAGGCAGTTTATACATGGTGGCTCTATTTTTAACCGTGTTTTCTATGAACGTTATGAAGTTATTTAGTTCACAGGGGCCAATAGTGACAAGGAGGAGGTTGGAGATGAGGGGCCCAGCTGGTGGAAGTAACCAGGAAGACCACTGGCTAAGTCCCCACATCTTCCCTGTCCCTACTTACTTTCTCCTTAATCCTTCTTTTAGTTCTCTGATTTTTGTGGCTACTATTCCTGATTTGGTTCACATAAGAGCAGCACTCTTCCCCTAACAATACACAGGTTCCTTTCTTTTCAACCATGAGCAGGTCTAGGGCTCATCAGTTTTGGAGTGTGACTGCTGCAAGTGAATTAATATGACTTTTCAGGGAAAAGAGGAAGTTTGCAACCTTTTCCATGTCCTCATTTAGTTCCTGAGAAAGTTTGTGATAAAAGTGGAGTGAAGAGCCTGAACTAGCTGCCCCTGCTCCAATTCCTGCAAGTGTCTCCACACTTAACAAAAACCATGCTTTGAGCTGTCCACTTTTGTATCCTTAGAAAGGAGCCAAGAGCTTGCTCAACCTTTTGGTCAGACCAGACAGACATGTCAGGGGTGAGGAAGACCGGCATGCATAAACCTGTCCAGGTTATCTGGAGGAATCAGAAGGCGGTTTTTTTGCACAGGAGAAAAATTCCCTGGGGGGAACAATAAGTTTTTGACTGATTGGTGGTGTAACTTTTTAACACAACTGGGTTGGGACAGAGTCATAGCTAATGTTACCCGCCTTTGAGTTGATCAGGCATGTTATGTTGTCTGTGGGTGTTGGAGCTGGATGTTGTAGGGTACAAGACTAATTTGTTTGGTCTGGTTCTGGGCTGTATTATTTTTGGCTGCCTAGAGCTTCAGTATGGGGACACTGGGGTTCCAATATAGGCCCTGTGGATTAAGGGCAAGCAAAGCCAACAGGCTTGTATCTGGTTGCTGATGTTTCAAATTAACTCATAGGCTGCTGTAATGACCTGCTTGACCTGGTGGGTAGTTGCTAAGGTCTGAGTTAACTGTTGGAGTCCTGAGAGGTCAGTATTGTGGTAAGTTGGCTCTTTGGTCAGTGCCTTTAGGGCCTGCTTGACCTTTTCATCCCTGTCTCTTCATGCCTGACACTGGACTTCGCCCCATCAAACATTCCAATGTGGGCAAAGTAGGCACAGCAGGCAGTGGATCCCATTCTTCTCCTAACTGCATAGTCTGAGTCCTGTTTACTTATTGTTCCAGTCCAGTACTTTTTCCTGTCTTTAAGACAAATGGTGGCCCTGTTCTTATCATTACATTTGGCAAGAATGTAGGTATAGGCATTGAACCCAGTCCCCTATTTGTTTGACTCTATGCAACTGCACTGATGTTCCCTGGGAGTGAGGGGGAGGAAGGGAAGGGAAAGAAGGTATGGAAATAACATTATAAAAAGGTACTGGAGATTTGCAGGCTGAGGCTTGAGTATAGTTAGGAAAGATGAGTAAGCACAGCAAAACAACCTATGATTACCCATTAGACAATAAAAAGGGCAACTTTTTGAGGAACAGTCCAGTCTCAGGGGGCATCAGCAGAGCGTCCAATGCCCAGGATGAGAGATACCAATTTGGTCAAGTCCAGAATCCACAGCATTCAGGTATTCATTAGTTACAGAATAGTCGTTGGATGTGGAGGCAAAGAGGATTCTGAATGTCTGGCTGGGCCTTCTGCTGATGTATTTCTTTGCCTAATATGGGTCATTTTTACTCTGGAATGATGGACCCACGGAGTGGTGCCTGCAACTTTGAGGAAAGGAGGAGTGATTAGAACAACAATGTGGGGGCCAGTCCACTGAAGTTTGAGGGGGTCCCTTTTCCAATATTTGACCCAAACTGAGTCCAAAGCCTAGAAGGAATATACTGGGGTCCCTAGGGAGATTGGGGCTGGTAGGGTATTCTAGACTCCAAAAGAAAATGCCTGAAATGCTGAATCATTCTTAAGATGGCACCTGCCAGATGCACAAAGGGCGGTGCTCTGCCTAGTTTTAAAAGGAGGGTGATTTTCTGCTTAGGCCTGCCTCCCACTCCTGATTGGTGACTCAAGTCTTCCGTGAACGTGATCAGCTTATGGACACCATTTACCTGTATTATGTGCCTTCCTGCATGAAGGGCTTGTGACTGCCTGACCTTTGTGCTGATTGGCCCATGAGTATTATATATACCTTGCTGTTTCTGCAATAAATGAGTTCCTGCTTCAACTGAGCTCCCTGTCATGTCTATTTGTCCTCGAGATTGGGGGCTGGGGATGGGGCCAACAGCCGGCACTTATCTCTCCTGACCTCGCCTTACCAGGGCGTGTTCTCCCCTCACTCCTCTGCAGGTTTAGGGGCGGTTCCGTGGAGGGCTAAAAACCCCGACATTTTTCACCCAACGTGGGGCCTGAAGACTCGGTTGGCAGACTGTAAGTACTGGTGAATCAGGCCAAGTGTGGTTCAAGGTAAGTGCACCCCCAAAAAGATGGGGCAGGCAACCTCTAAGGATGAACCTGCGTTAAAGCGCTGAGATACATGCTTAAAAGCCAAGGATTTGAACTCTAAGATTCCCAGGCTAAAAGAGTCTGGGAGACCTTTGTGAGAGTAGCCACCTGACTTCCTGTCAGTAACCCTTTTGATTATTCCACCTGGGACCGTGTCAAATGACTGATCAGAAAGGGAGAGATAGACCTGGGTGAAGACCCCCCTCTGGGAGTGTACCCTACGCTGTCAACCCTTAAGGCATGTTTCGGGAACACTCAATCTTTATTGCCCCGCTCAGCAGGTCCCGCAACAAGTCCCAGAAAACAGGGGGCTAATAGGCAATGCCCAAAAGGACCAGATAAACCAAGTCCTAAGGAGGCGTCTGTGCCCCCGGAGGAAAGGGAATGGGAATGTTTTGATGAAGAATGTCTCAGGTCACCTCCTAAGTTCCATCCTTCCCTGCCCAGGATGAGTATGGATCCCTGGGCCAGCCCCAGCCCATCAGCATCTACCGCTGAGAGGCCCCCTGACACTGCCCCACCACCATCTTATCCGGCATTTCTGGTGACTTTTAACTCTGGCAGAAACGGGCCGGTGCCACCATCTTATCAGGCATTTCTGGTAAATATTAACCTTGGCAGGAACAGGCCAGCCACATGGTACCCCTGGGAGACCCAAGAGCTCAAAGAACTAAATAAGGCAGTCTCAGAGGATGGGCCTAATTCCCTGTGGGCTGAGACCATCCTCCAAGATTTAGCTCATCAGCACTGTATTACTCAGGATTGGAAGAGCTTGACAAAGGCAGTCCTTCCTGGTCCCCTGTTCCTTAAGTGGTGCGCCTTCTTTAAGGAGGAATGCCATGTCCAGGCAGAGAGAAACCAATCTGAAAAGCCTCCGATTCCCGTTACTTTTGGGATGCTCTCGGGGACCAGTGACCAGTTTGGTATGGGTCTCAAGCAGGCCACCATGCCTGCCCCTTATCAGGAGCAAGTAAGGGCCCTTGGAAAAAACTGGAGGAAGGCCCCTCAGAACCGCCGATTTCCGGAATCACCTAAAAGCCCACTGAGGACCTCCTGTCCTTTGTAGATAGGGAGGAGAAGAGCTTGCTGCGTAAATTTCCCCCAGGGCCCTTGCGGGACCAATTTGTTAAGATGTTAGTATGGGAGGGGATGACGACTGATCATAAGCTGGCATGCATGGGGCTAAAAGATCAATCTATGGAAAAGTGGATAGTCGCCACCAAAGATATAGGTACACAAGCCCATCAGTCTCAAACCTTGATTGCTGCCTTGCAGGCCCAAACAGCTTCCTTAGTGGAGGCCTTAACTACAGCCCTCTCTCTTCGGCCCCAAGGGAACAGAGCCCCAAACCAAGGAGTGAAAAGCCAAAACTGTTTTGGGTGCAGCAAAACAGGACATTTCAAAAGAGAGTGCCCCAATGACGATGCCAGTAATGTCGGTCAAAGAGCTCCATAATGCCTAAGAAAAACAAGCTCCCACCTAAAACGCCTTGCCCTAGATGTAAGAAAGGGTTCCATTGGCAGAAGGACTGCTGATCTAAGCTTGACCTTCAAAGTAACCATTTAAACTAGGGGAGGGGCAACCTCCAGCCCTATTGGCCCAAGGAGGAAGTAATTCTTCTGATTCCCCCAGGGCCCATTGGACAGTGCCCATAATACCGGGGGTAAGACCAAAGATGGACATATTCATACCGGGAAAAAGGTTCCGCTGCCTAATTGATACTGGGGCAGACCGAACTATGCTTAGAAAGGAGGAAGTTCCCCTCCACTGGAGGCTAGTCCCAGGACCCCCTTTATTAGGGGTCAGAGGCAATGCGACCTCTGAGGAGACTAAGGACTGGCTTAAATGGGAAGACGTAGATAGCAACCATGGGGAAGTCAGACCCCTCATTGCCTCTGGCCTGACAGCTAACCTGCTAGGCCAAGATATTCTAGGAGCAGCTGATGTCTACATTACCAATGGTCCTAAAATTCTTTATGAAGGCATATTGGGAGAAGAAGAATACCAACGGCAATTTGGTTGTTCTAAGAACCTGAAGTCTAGATTCAGTGATTATAGGGGAGACCCTTCCTTTGAGGTTTTGAGACCTAATATGCCCTGTCCCCGAGTGAAGTCTCACCCCCAATCCTAAAGGCCACTGCTCCAATAACGTCTGCCATTACATGGCTCCCAGGACCTCCAGTCTGGGTGGAGCAGTGGCCATTACCACAAGCTAAGCTTCAAAGAATTAAAGAAATTACCCAAGAACAATTAAAACTGGGACACACTAGAGCTCCCCTAAGCCCATGGAATAGTCCCGTTTTTGTCATTCAGAAGGCCTCTGGAAAGTGGAGGATGTTACAGATTTAAGAAAGATCAACGAGCAGATGGTTCCTGTGGGCACGCCCCAGAGGGGGTTGCCCTGGATTTCGTCCATTCCAAAAGATTTGTCCCTCATTGTGATTGATGTTAAGGATTGCTTTTTCTCCATTCCCCTCAATCCCGCTGATCGTGAGAAGTTTGCTTTCTCCGTACCCTCCACGAATTTTCAGGGGCCTGATGAGCGATATGAATGGATGGTGTTACCACAAGGCAGGCTAACAGCCCAGCCTTATGACAACGATATGTCTCTCAAGTTTTGCACCCCCTTCAACAGTGGCCAGGGGTGGTCCTATATCCATACATGGATGATATTATTTTGGGAGCATCCACTACCCAACAGCTGAGCTCTGCCCACTAGAAGCTCCAAACCCTCTTGAAACAAGGAGGGTTACATGTGTCCAGCAACAAGGTCCAGACCGTGCCTCCCTTTGAAATACTGGGAGCGAAGCTTCACCTGGACTCTGTGTGTCCCCTCAAACCACAGCTATCTATCAAGGACTCCTATTCTCTAGTGGAACTACAAAAGGTATTAGGGGAGCTTAATTGGCTACGACAGTGCCTCCACATTACAACCGAGGACCTTATCCCTCTCTTTGAGTTGTTAAAAGGTAAAACCCCACCTGAGCTTGTTGTGCTGACAGAGGGACATAAGTAAATATTTAAAAGGATTCAATTAGCGCTTGATAATGCCCAACTGGCCAGGTATCAGTCTGGCTGTGAACTTTGCCTGTGGATCCTCCCTGGCTCAGAGTTGCTCACTGCAGTCATCACCCTCTAGGGTGATCCCCTCCAATGGGTTCACACATCAATAGGGGGGGGCCCTCGAAGTGTATGCCCAACTGGATCAATTGGCAGACCTTATAATTAAGGGTAGAGACATCACACTATGGCATTCTGGGAAGGACCCAGACAATTTAACTGTTCCCTACCATCTGTCCAACTTCAAATGGATCAGGCAAAATCATAATAGATGTCTAATGCCCTGACTGGTTTCTGGGGTAAAATTGATTGCCACTATGGGCCTAATAGATGGGCTACCTCCTTCGCCAAGCTGAACTGGACTGCTCCTAAGCTCTTTCTGGGTAAACCCCTCACTGATGGCCTGAATGTTTTTACTGACAGGGGAAAGGAAGGATCTTCCATTCTTATCCTCCCCCCACCCTGCTCACCGAACAAGCTGGGAGAGGACAAATACTTCGAGAGGGTCAATGGATCGGCTCAATTTAAAGAGCTATACGCTACTGCAATGGCTCTAGACAAAATTCACGAGCCTATGAACCTCTTCTCTGACAATCTATATGTTGTTAACCTACTCCCTGCCTTAGTGTCCTCTCACATTCAGCTTGATAAAAATCCCATAACCCCCTTAATGATTCAAGTGAGGTACTCATTAATAGGGTGATCCAGATCCATATTTGTGCAACATCTTCGAGGACACCAGGGCTTACCTAGACTCCTCTCTCAGGGGAACCTGATGGCTGATCAATTGGCGTCCTCTGCTCTTCAGACCATATCTGCACAGCAGACTCGAGACCTCCAACAAGCCCAAGACCTCCACGACCTTACTCACCTTAACTGGAGGGGCTTCATCGCAAATTCCCCCATATTCCCTTCAAGGACTTAAAGAAAATCATTAGGACCTGCAAATCCTGTTTACCATTCTTGCAAGTTCCACCCCTGCAATCCCCGGGAGTTAACCCAAGAGGTCTTAAACCAAATTGTCTCTGGCAGACTGATGTCACTCACTATGCAGCCTTTGGAAAACTAAAATTTGTATTTGTCTCAGTTGATACATACTCCCATGCTTGTTGAGCTACTGCCCATATGGGAGAAAGAGCCAAACATGCTCAAAGCCATTTTTTGCAATGCTTTGCTACCCTAGGCATACCACACCAAGTAAAAACAGACAATGGCCCCTGCTTTATTAGCAAAGCCTTGCAAGAATTTTTTGATAAATGGCCCATAAGCCACTCCACAGGGATCTCTTATAACCGGAAAGGCCAAGCAATTGTAGAGGGCCAGAATAAAATGCTGAAAGACTTATTACAAAAACAAAAAGTGGGAACAACCCCCCATGACCAACTGCAAATGGCTCTTCTTACCTTAAAGATTTTAAATTTTTCAAAGGATCTATCCTTAACAGCTTTTCAGAGACATTGGACAAACCAAACGCCATATGCCAAAGTTGAAGTGCGCTGGAAAGACCAGCTGACTGGGCAATGGTGAGGACCAAACCCACTGATAAGTATGGGCAGGGGATTCAGATGTGTGTTTCCTATAGGAGATCTGAATCCAATTTGGATTCCTGCCCGCAATTTGAAATTTTGCCCACAGGTGAGCGATGACCAAAGCCCAGGAACAGACCAAAAGTGCTGAAAAACAGACTAAGACCTTATTTAATAGATAGAGAAAGAAATTATGGTGGCTATGTAATCGCTTTAGCCACATGCTTATCCGTTCCAGGCACAGGGGAAAGGGAGAACAAAATGGAAAACACAATAGTACCGCCCACTCTTGAGGGTCCCCTTGTGCTTCTTCCAGGAATGCCTTTGCTGCATCGCCCTTGGTGGATGCCCTGCCTGTTCGTGACTGGCTTCGCTATTATCATTCTGACTGCCACTACTGCTGGACTGATCCTTTACAGTCTTCTGGAGGACTTGAAGCATAATAACCTTACTAGAGACTGAAGAGTCCATCTTCACCCAGCCTATCCCAGACACCACCAAAGAAATTCTCCGAAGGACCCAGATTCAAAGAGGACTTTGAGATAAGATTCCAGATGTCCCCTTTTATTGTTGTTGTGTTCATATTGAGTATAGGGGCACCTACAACCCAGGCTTGGGGCAATTGGTGTCAACAATGTGCAATGGGTGCACCTTTGGATTTATTCCATGTACTTGTTATATTACTAGATATAGCTGTGTTGCGGGGGACAACTATTATTTTGCTGCAGTCCCAATTAAGAGTACTTTCCTTGGGTGTCCTGGATATGTTGGCCAGACTGTATGCTGGAATAGGCCCAAACACTGACCTCCTGCATCGGGTGATCCACCTTGTACATGCATCAGCTAGCTGAGACTATTTTAGATTTTCAATCACAGCTAGATTCTCTGGCTAGTGTGGTGCTGCAAAATCGCAGAGGGTTAGATCTTCTCACAGCCAAGGAGGGGGGTATATATTTATTCCTGCAGGAAGAATGTTGCTTTTATGCCAACCTGTCTGGCATAGTCCAAGATCAGATAAAAAAGATTACAAGAAGAACTAGAAAACAGACGAAATGAGAATAAGATTAGCTTTCTTTGGACAGGGTTGGGAATGTGGCTCCCTTATATTCTCCCCCTCATGGGACCCCTACTTACTATCTTTCTATTACTTTCCTTTTGTCCTTGTATTGTTAATAAGCTGATTTGGTTCATAAAAAATAGGATGAATGCTGTACATCTCATGGTACTTAGGCAACAATATCAATCCCTGCACAACCCTGCGTGGGAACCATATGAGAATGGCTTTAACTATCAAGATGTTGAAACTGTAGTCCCATAGCCATGATAAAGTTTTACACTAGAGGTCGATTGGGCCCCACCACTGATATATTGGCCTATTGAGGTTTTGCAGCCTATTGGATGCTGACATCCTAGACCGTCAGAATCCCACCTTCGATGAGGTGATTCTGGTAGGGTTTGCTCCTCTCTCGTTAGCGACTAACCTCCATACAAAAACAAAAAGGGGGAAATGTAGGGTATTCTAGACTCCAAAAGAAAATGCCTGAAATGCTGAATCATTGTTAAGATGGTGGCCGCCAGATGTACAAAGGGCGGTGCTCTGCCTGCTTTTGAAAGGAGGGTGATTTTCTGCTTAGGCCTGCCTCCTGCTCCTGATTGGCGACTCAAGTCTTCTGCGAACGTGATCAGCTCGTGGACACCATTTACCTGTATGGTGTGCCTTCCTGTGTGAAGGGCTTGTGACTGCCTGACCTTTGTGCTGATTGGCCCATGAGTATTATATATACCTTGCTGTTTCCACAATAAACGAGTTCCTGCTTCAACTGAGCACCCTGTCATGTCTGTTTGTCCTCGAGATTGGGGGCTGGGGATCGGCGGACAGCTGGCACTTACCTCTCCTGACCTCGCCTCACCGGGGCATGCTCTCCCCTCACTCCTCTGCAGGTTCAGGGGGGTTCTGTGGAGGGCAAAAACCCCGACAGGGGCTCTTTCTGTGGTATATTGTTGCAGCTTATTTAGGGTGGCTATCAAGGCTTAGAGCTGTTCTCTTGCTCCCTTATCTCCTTTCTGGTGCAGGTTCCCTGAGAGGCTCCCCAGACATGGTAGTGGGGGGGTCATCCATACACTAATTCAAAAGGGGGAATGCCTTGAGTTCTGGGTGTGCAGTGAGCATGCAGGAGAGCCAGGCACAGTAGGTCTGACCATGGGAGCCGTTTCTTGCCAAAACTTAGGTAGGTTTCCCTTGAGGGTGTGATTCACTCATTCCACTTTCCCTTAACTTTGTGGCCTGTATGCAGTGTGGAGTTTCCAGATAATATTGAGAGATTTAGATAAAATTTGTACTGCATCTGATACAAATGTATGTCTGTTGTCACTGTGAAATATCGATGGCAGGCCAAATAAGGGCACAGTTTCTCTCAGGAGGACTCTGACTACCTCCTGGTTTCATTATGTCCTGGTTCAGAAAGCTCTGACCCACCCAGAGTATGTACACACTATCACTAGGAGGTTTCTGAGTCCTCTGCTTGGCTGGACATCTGTGAAGTCTATATCAAGGTTTTCAAAGGGGGAAACTCCTGCCCTGTGGACACCTGGTGGGGATTGCAGTGCAGATCAAGCATTATTTCTGGCACAAGCCTTGCACTGTTCACTTATTGCTCAACATAATGCTGGCAACTGGCTGATGTATTATTGCTTTTTGAGGAGGGCTTCCAGTATAGTTTTTCCTAGGTGGGTGAGCTGAGAGTTTTCGTTGACTAGATTGTCTTCCAGTTGCAGTTAGGACAAAGATGCGTCTGTCAGGCAGCATCTACCATCCTTTTTCAGTTAAGGTAGCTTTGTCAGCCATGGCCCAGTACTTCTCTTTTTCAGTGTGCTTGGGTGGAGGAGCCTCCACTGGGGGTGTTAGGGCCATGGTGATGGAAGGAGATTTACCTGTTTCTTTCCCACCCACTGCTTTAGCTGCTTCATCTGCCAGGGGATTCTCCTGTGTTATAGGGTCATTTCCCTTTTGGTTTCCTTTGCAATGCATAATTGCTACTTCTTTTGGGAGCCACAGAGCCTCGAGGAGTTTTAGTATTTCCTTCTTGTTCTTCATTGCTTTTCCTGCTGCAGTGAGGAGACCACTTTCCTTGTAGATTACCCCATGTACTTGTACAGTGGCAAAGGCATATCAGAAGTTGGTGTAGATGTTGGCTTGCTTGCTCTCACTGATGGTGAGGACTTGAATCAAGGCATGCAGTTCAGCTCATTGTGCTGACCATCTGGCCAGCAGGGGTTTGCTTCTATGACCTCAGTGGCAGTAGTTACTGCACAACCTGCTCTCCAGATACCCTCTTGTAGATAATTGCTGCCATCACCAAACAGTGTGGGTTCTGGACTTTGTATTGCTTCATCCCATGAATCTGGATGACTTGCGTAATCTTCATCAGTTACTTCAGAGCAGTCATGATCTGGCTTCCCTCTTCGATGGGGAGGAAAGTTACTGGATTCAGCGTCTGTACTATTTCAAGAGTGACTCATGGATTTTCACAGAGGAGTCCTTGATATTGCACCAGTCCGGAGTTGGAGAGGAAGTGGTGTCCCTGTGTGTTCATGAGGCACACAACAGCATGGAGGACCTTGACATTTAGTTATTCTCCCAGTGTGAATTTATCTGCTTCCTTAATAAGTAGAACTATGGCTGCCAGCACCCTGAGGCAGGGTGACCATCCTCCAATGGCTGTGTCCAGTCTCTTTGACAAGTATGTGACCTGCAGCTGCCCAAAAATCTGTGTGAGAACTCTGGGGGCCACCTTTTCCTTTTAATGTATGCAGAGATTGAAGGGCTTCTCTATATCTGGCATTCATAGGGCCGGTGCCTGTCCTAAAGCAGCCTTTATTTTCAGGAAGGCAGATTTTGCCTCTTCTTTCCAGGCTGGAGACTCTCAGTCTGGCCCCCCCAAGAGGCTTTAGAGGGGCCTTAACATTGCCGAGAATCTGGGAATCCAGATTTGGCCGAACCTGGCAGCCCCCAGGAATTCTCATATGCCCTTCTTTGTCTGGGGCTGTTGTAAGGGGGTAATGAACATTTTCCTCTCTGGCCCTACTACCCTCTTTCCCTGGGTGAGGAGGAAGCCCAAGTACCAGACTTGTTGCTGGCAGATTTGTGCCTTTTTCCATGAGGCTCGGTATCCTGAGTCAGACAGGAGTTGCAGGAGGGCTTTTGTGACTTTGGCACAATTTTACTCAGTGTCGCTGGCAAGGAGGAAGTCATTTGGAGGAAGGTGCAGTGCATAGCTTCCTTCGGGAAGCTGGCAAGGTCTGCGGCCAATGCATCTCCAGAGTAGGTGAGTTCTTGAACCCTTGTGGAAGCTGCATCCATGTTAACTTCATCTGCCACCCTGTATCTGGTTCAGTCCATTCGAAGATAAACAAGAGCTGGCTCTGGGGGGCCAGCCAAAGGCAGAAGGCATCCTTTACATCTAGGCAGGTGAACCATTTGGCAGACTCTGGGATCTGGCTGAGGAGGGAATACGGATTTGGGGCAACCAGGTGTAAATAAATTGTCATTTTGTTGATGGCTCACAGGTCTTCAACACACTGGTACCCTCCTCCTCGCTTTTTGACTTGTAGAAGCCGGTGTTCCAGGGTGACTGACACTCAATTAGAATTCCTGCCTCTTTGAGTCTGATCAGGTGTTCCTGGACGCCTGCTCTTGCCTCTTGTGAGAAGGGGTATTTCCATTGTATTTGTGGTGGGCCTCTGGAGTTAATTCTACAATGACAGGGCCTCAGTTATGAGCAAGTCCAGTTGGATAGTCTTCAGCCCATACCTAGAGTAAGGCAGCTCTGAATTCAGGTGGGCTACTTGAGAGGGTCTGGGCACAGAACAGCCTCAACTCTTCTTCCCTAGGTGTGGTAATTGCCGGTACAAGGGACACTGGCTCTTCTTGGCCTGGGTTTAGTTTGAGGCTGGTGTGTCCAGTTGGTTCAAAAGCTGTTTGGGCTCTGAGCTTTGAGAGTATATCTTGGCTGAGGAGGGGAATGGGGCACTTGGGAGTGTAGAGAAATTCATGACACCTTGTGGCCTCCAAGTTCACATTAGTGGGCTTGGAAAACGTGTTGCTGGACTGCTTTTGTCCCAGTGGCTCTGAGAATAGTTGCAGTCTTTTCACTGAAGGGAGGTACAGGAAGGGTGACCACAGAGTGTTCTGACCCTCTGTCAACCATAAAAGTCATGTTTTGGACCCCACATTCATTTTGACTGTGGGCTCATGGGTGCTGAGAGTGAGAGAGCTCAGTCCTTATCAATATAAGTCTGTTCCTTCCAGGCCAATGAGCCTTCACCATGTAGCTATTCCCAGTAGCAACTGGGCTTCAGGGCTTTTCCTCGGTAGGGACACCTACACTTTCAATGCCCCTTTTCTTTACAGTAAGCACATTGATCCCTGGCTAGGGGTTCCTAGGCTTCCCCCTCTTGGTGGCTGACTTTTCTCTAACTTTTGGTCATCTCTTTCTTTTAGGGTGACTGCCAGGAGGCTGACCTTTTTCTTCAATCTTCTTTCAGCTTCTCTGTTGGCCTGAAATTCTCTGTTTAGGTATATTTTGTTGGCAACTTCAGTCAGCTGAGTGATATTCATCCTTGTGAAGCCTTCAGGTTTTTGGAGCTTTCATCTTATGTCTGTGCCAGATTGGGCCACGAATTAGGTATTGACCATCTGTTGGCTTTCCTGTGCCTCAGTGTCAAAAGGGATACAGATGCAATAAGCTTAACACAGCTTTTCATAATAGTCCCCAGGCTACTTTCCTTGTTGTAGAGTGACTGAAGATACTTTGGTAATGTTCATAAGATTTTTGGACCCAGCTTTGATCCTCTGGAGGAGTGTGTTCTAATATCAGCAGATCTTGTGCTGTCCCTCAGGGGTGTTGAAGTCCCACTTGTGGTGCTTCTTAGGGACAGCAATTTCAGCCATGAACCCCAATCAAGGACCCCGGTATTGGTGGGCCCCTTTTACAATCTGCCTCTTCTCTTCCATGTTGAACATGGTGTGGAGAAGCTGATGGCAGTCTTCCCAGGTCGACCGATGGGTTTTGAATGAGATCAACCAGGGCTTGTAGCTTCTCCGAGTATGAAGGGGTGTTGTGGTTCCAATTGAAGAGGTCAGTTGTGGAGAAAGGTTGATAGTAAAGCATGGACCAGCCGGGCTGGGTAGTCCCATCTTCATCATGCTTCTCAGGCTCCTGCATCTCTCTTATGAGCATCTGAAGAGCATCTGCTCCCGGTCGATGGTGCAGTCTGGCTGCTGGTCTGGGGAAGAGTGGGTCTGCTGATTCTGGAGGTGGCATGGAGGCCAATGGTGGTGGTCTGTCTGGGACCTGGGGGGCTGGGTGCTGATGGCCTTTGGAGTGCATAAGATTGGGTGCAATATTGGCTCTTCCTCTGGACCACCAGAAAGAATTTATGGAGGCTCAGGCTACTTTTGATCTTTTATTGGCTGCTTTGTTGACGTGACTAAGATCCTATCTTGTTCTGCCTGTTGCAAGCAAATTGCACCCAAGGGGGAAGGGTCTGGACAACTCCTAACCAGGAGTCAATATAATAGAACTGGTCATGATGACCTGGATCTCCAGTGATGACCAGCCAGACTCGACAGACTCTCGGGACATCTATGGTCCCTTCCAGAGGTCATCCTACTCTAAAGGTGGCCATTCAGATTCAAACAGGGTTTTCAACCTGCTGAGAGTTAATTTTACTCCGTAGTATCCTGAAAATCCCTTCCTGAAATTTCTGATCATGGTGTCTAGAACTGTGAGTTTGTTGTGCACTGATCACATGACGTATCCATGTAAAGGTGCTGTGACAGCAGACAAGGGAGGGGGTGCCCCCTTCATATAGGAGACTAGTCAGATGCCCATCCATTTGCTCTCCTCATGGAGAATTTGGTCAGCCTTGACCAAGTTGCACCTGTATAAGTCCCAGGCCAGGTCAGCCAAAGCTGATTCATCCTTATGTTGTGGCAGCCCACCACAAATACGGTGAAGGGCCCACTCAGATTCCATAGTGCAGGCTGTGGAATCAGATTCAGAGCAGACTGAATGGCTTCAGCCACCTTGCACACTTACTCACACACTCAGACCAGAGTTTAAGCATTTCCTCCCTAGAAATCCCTACCTGTGAGACTTCTAAGAAGTTTCTGGGAGGTGATCAGGCTCCCCTTCCACCCCAATGGGTGGGAACTGGCTGGATCAGGGGTCCCGTGGCCTTACCATAATTCGACATCAGAACAAGGTCCTCACCTGTGAAGCCTCCCTGAGTCCAGTAGGAACAGCGGAGCGGGGATGGCTGGGATAACCAGGTGGCAGACTGCCAAAAGATCAGGCACAGCATGCCTTCTCCTTTGTGATTTCCCGTTCCTTCACTGCCCCACTGTTGCCCCAAACCAGTGGCAACAATGGGCCAGCACGGTTGGGTTACCCAGGGAACCAAATATTACAGAAAAATCAGTAAAACTGGACTGGTTTACTGATGGAAGAACCAAGCAGCACTGGGAGGTGTTTGAGGGTTGAGGTTTTATTTTACACTGGCAGGCTCAGAGGAGAGCAAATCTCCAAAGGTCTGAGCCCCAAACAAAGGCAAGGGGAGCAAAGAAATTTATATCTTTCTACTTCCGTATCTGTGGCATTTCTATGTGTGCCGCAAGCAGGGTGAAAGAGAAACCAAGAGGAGTGAGGGCCTGGGGCGTGAGGATGAAGGTGAAGGGGGACCGGGAGTGTTTGTGTGTTTCTTTTGCTGACCTTGCCAAAGAAGAGAAGCAGAGGTGGCCACCTGAACTCCATAACTGACCTTGTAAATGTTAAATGTTTTCCATGTCACTGAGAGTAGACTAATTTACATCATTTAAAAGGAATTCCATAGATTTAAATATGCTACCATGGAAATAATTCCAAGGCTCCATGTTTTATTATTCACTGAAGCATTTTAGTTGAAGCACATTATTTAGATTTTGAGTCTACAACTGTAAATTAAAAGAAAACTAAGATATACAGAAGAAAGATGATTGATAGACGATAGATAATAGATTGATTGATTGGTTGATTGATGATAAACAGATAGATAGAGACAGATGATAGGTAAATAGATGCTGGCTTATACCATTTTTTCCTGAAAGCAATTGTAAGAAATTCTTAAAAGCTGTGCTTACCTTTGGGCATGGGGTCAGAGAGTAGACAGGTTACTAACACCTTTGTTTTTTATATACAAAACTTGCTTATATTTTCTAACCAGATATTAACATCTTGACTTTTAAATGTCAAAAGGTGTATTGATGATGAAATTGATATTCTTTATACATTTTTTGTATTTAGAAAATGAAAATTTAATTACAAAATTAACAAAAATTAACACAGTTCTTAGAAGGCATAAGATTTAATGTGGTACCCACTTGGCCTTGTGATATTGACCAAGATAGTTAACATTTCTGAACCTGTTTCTTCCATCTGTTGAATAGTAATCTCTAAATGGCTTTGATGGTGACAAGGGTAAAGTTAAAATGATCAGCATTTGATGACCACCTGGTGGTATTATTTCTAAGATTTCACAGAAGGGGTGAGATACCAATTTCCATCTTATTTTCAACTACATTTTCCTAAAATTGTTTGCTTCACCAATACGCCTAATTCAGTTGAGTAAGCATTCTGGAACAAGGAACCAATTTTGATCCTTCTAATGATCATCACTATAAGAAGGCATTGCATCATATTTATGAGAAGGAGGGGAATATGAGATGAAGACAAGGAAAGAGGGCATCACATAGTTTGTGGTAGACATTAGGTGTCTTTAAAACTAGAAATCATTCTAAGAACTGTGGAATGTTTTTCTTTTACTAAAGAACATAACAAAAGAGGGAGGAATAAGAGAAAGATAAAGGGTGAGGAAACTCAAACTCCAAATTATCTGTTGGATATCTGCTTAGATCAAAGTCCATCTTACTTAAAAGTTCAATCCTTTAATGAGTCAAATATTTGTGCCATGGAATACATGGATGCCTTTCTTTAGTTGAAGTTTTGCTCATTAAAATTTTTTGAGATATATTATCCATAGGTCTTAACAAATGTAAAAAAATATAACCAAAATATAATATTCATTTTCTCCAAAATAGTAAATCTACTATTCATGTCAAAAGAAAATAATTAAATACTGGAGGTGTCATAAGTACAATTTTGAGCCAGTATTCATTTACTACAATTTAAAAATGAAAATAGTTGTGTTATTGAAAATAAAAATACTCAGCCTAATAATAATTTATTCATAAAATTAATAATTGGTGTTTTCTAGCAAATTGGTAATATTTTTATGGATATACCTGATGTTTGAAATAGTACAATGAAGTTGGAATTCTAAAATGCTATTAGTGGGAGAGTAAATGGGCACAATATTTTTAGAGAGGCTTTAACAATATAAAAGAAGCCTTAGAATCCTCATATCAATGTACCTAATAATTTTACTTACAGGATTTATTCTAAGGAAATATTCAGAGAAGTATAAAAAGATGCGCACAGGGATTTTGGTTACAAAATTCATAAATTAGTGCAAAGTTGAAAATAACAGATGGGTGCTGAAATAAACAGAATGGTATAATATGCAAGGATTAAAATATTTTAAGTTAAATTTAATGAAGTGAGGAAATGCACATAAATGATATAAAAAAACAGAAAATATTAGGCAGAAAGACAGAAATGAACGGGATGAAAAGGAGAAAGGGCCCCTGAAAGATGACTCAGTGAGTTGAGCAAATAGAACCAGAAAGCCAGAAATGACACAAAGAATTAATCAGATGAAGCCACAGGGTCCAAAAGTGACTCAGGAAATGTCCAGGTCCACCAAATAAGAAATATCAGAGGCGCAAGCACAGCACAGCCCCTGACCCCATTTCACCAATCAGAACAAGCCTAGAGAGCTGACAGCTGTCAATCAAGGACCTCTACCCCCTACAAAAGACCACATAAAAGAAGCCTTAGAATAAGCATCCATGCCTGCCTGTCTTATTTTAGGCAGGCCTGCTCTGTTACTCTATGAAGAGTGTATTAAAACTTACTTTGCTTTCTTGACTTTGGTCTCTTGTCTCACTATATCTGACTCCCCTGAGACACTGAGCCGAGTCCTTTCCTTCCCAGCAAAAGTACTCTGAATAAGCCCCAAATCATAAATATTGCTATTTTTAAACTGAAAAAAAAGAAACTGAAAGAATAACTATTAATTGATAACAATGGTTCTCTTAGAGTAATGGAATGACAGGAGGTCTTAATTTTCATTTTTGTACTTTGCTACATTTTTTATAATGAACAGGTAGAAATTTTAAATTAATTTAAAATTAGAAAAAATAAAACATTAGACAGAAAATAACTGGAGAGTGTTTAAATGTATATAATTCTGACATTTATTTTCATTTTTCACAGTAGCACTCACTGAAATTTAAAATGCCACTTTAGTCACATGATTAAATTGTTGAAAATTACAAATATGAATGGGAGACATCTGTACATACCTGGAATTTTCACCTCATTATCTAAGTGAGAAATCATAGAAAATAGTAAAAGAATTACAAAAATGTCTTCTGTAGTTAGGTTATTAGACAATATGGCTTGTGAGCATTCAAATGCTAGAATCCAAGAAATAGTCAGAAAAAAAATATTTCATGCTGACAGCCCTGCTTGTTCTAAATTTTAAAGAGAAAATTCAGACCATACATTTGATGCAATTAAGTTTTTATAAACAGTATATCTCACAGCAGCCACCCAAGTATATACCTTGTACGCAATATTTCTCTGCCTCTAATAAATGAGTCTACTAAGCATGGATTCTCAATATGAGCAGAGATCTTGACACACTGGTTAAAACAGTAGAAAAGAAACTGAAATAGTTTCTATTGAATATAGATTGCAAGAGCATGACTAAGTGGTTTTAAAAGCACATGCAAAATAGGGCTACTTGCTCCTTCATTAAACATGCATATTGTGATGTCACTAAGATGGTGGAATAGGAAACCACAGCCTTTGAACTCCACAAAGAGAAATAGATAGCTATCCACAAGTGAAAATAGCTCTGGGAGAGTTCAGGAGTACACTTAAGAAACTTCAATAACACAGTAGAGAAAAAAACACCTGATAATAAATACACAAAAAGGGTAGGAAGAACAGTTTCATTTTCCTGTGTTATCCCATCACCCAGGCTTGTACTGCTCAGTACCAAGAGGGAACTCCCTGGCCTGAGATTTCCCCTCAACAGGAGAAAGAGTGTGGAGTGAGTGACCAGTCTCTCCAGACTTTTGGGGCATTTCACAAAGGACCACTTTGGTTTCACTCAAAGCAAAAACTAGATAGCTGAGTCACCTCTAGATGTCTCAAAAAAAAGGAAGAAGGTCATGTGCAACCAGTATTAGGCACATGGCAAAACCAAATGTGTTTCCAATGGTCTAGTCTGCAGAAGACCCCAGAAGCCTTCACGTCTAAAGATCTTAACAGTCCCTACAGATGTTTCAGGTACCTACAGCTTTCATTACTAAACACTTCATCACAGAACCCAGTAGACTGCACCATGTAGGACCTTGGTGGTTTGTACCAGTGAGGAAACCAACTATCAGCACAGCTGTTTTGTACTCCTTTCATCTTTTGCTATGGAAGTCCCCACATGATTTCCTACTCACACGTGCAGATGCCTGAGTACTTCCCTGTTGCCCCTTCCCTACAGCTGCCCTGGCCAGTGCCACAGCAGAATCCGTGGACCCAGATCCACACTGGCAGCCAGCCTTTGTAGCAGTATGTGTGCATGATACCAGTTTAGGTTCTCACAATAGTTTTCACAATCACAGCTAGCCCACACAGATATATGAGTGCATGCCAACATCTCAGGCTCCAACAGCTGCTTCTGAACCTGGATCTGGTGCACACTCATATCACAGGCTTACACTATTATGTTTTCTGTATCTATCACCTACATGTAGGTGCATGCTATTGGTTCAAACTACTGTCACCAGACTCCACTACTGTACATATGTATGTGGCTTATCCCTACAGTCACATGACTACATGTAGACCACCAAGGTCCTCACAGATGTTCAGATGGCAGGAACTGGTCATGACATCTGTCACAGGCCTGCACTACTGCACATGTCAGCAGATAGTCACTGAATCTATGCACCTGTATGTCACTGGCTTCAACTTCTGTCACTGGCTCCCACAACTACACATGTACCAATGGCAAGCCACTGCAACCACATGAGTGTACCTCAACAGCCCAGATCCTCATAGATGCTTGAGCATTCGGGTCAAGATATGACTCCTGTCACTATCCTGCAGTGTTGTATGTGCCCACAGGAAGCTTCTGCAGGTGAACGCTTATGTGTTCCTTGACCCAATTCTCTTTACCATTCCCTATTGCTGTGCACACACCTATAGCTAGTCTGTGCATTCACACAAGTGCATACTGACAGACCAGTACTATACAAATGCTCATATACCATATTTGGCCACATACCCAGCTACTAGACCTGGATCTTGCTGTTATATTGTGCCTGAAACTTGTCCCTACCCCCACAAAGACATCTGCAGATGATCCCATAGTTGAACATATGTGTACAACTAGTTCCAGCTACAATAGCTGCCTGCTCCAGTCCCTTGCTGATAGACCCGTAGACACTGCCGAGGATTCCAAAGGCTTTTGAAGCCACTATGGACCCACCATAGGTCACATATTCATCACCATTGTGGACACCAGCTGTCTTCACTGATGTGGCACCACATCACATCTCCAGACACAGAGCTGCTACATACCTCACACTTGGTAACCTTTACTCATACACCCAGGATCACAGCACACTCCAGTTTCTCCTAATATGGTGAAGGTCTTTCCTTACCAAGTCACTCCATAAAGTCTGTGAGAGGTGAGTGCTTCTTCAAAGACACAGATACCTACACAGGCTACAGGGATCATGAACAATCAGGGAAATATGATGAAATTATAATAAGTGACTATTAGAAATTGAGGTCCATGAATTTCCAAATAAATCAGAGCAATTATTCAAATGAAGCTCAGATAGGTACAAGATAACACAGATAAACAATTTAACATAATGAGGAAAACAGCACAAGGAAAAAATTGAGTTCACCAAAAATAGAGAAAACATAAAACAGAACCAACCAGAGCTGATGCCAGCATCATAGAAGTGTAAATTGTTCCTCTTTAATCCCCCCTTCTTTTAAACAACTAATTAGACGTCACAACTGAGCAAAGGTGACATTGTACCTTATATAAAGTGACCCAGGAATATTTCTGCCCACCTGAGCATCCAAAAATAAACAAGCAAGGCCTCTCACCACAATCAGGAAAATAACCCAGGAGAGTAAAAAAAGTAGGAGGTGCTCAAGGGTGGTAAGGAATTTGTAGAAGGCTAGCCTGCATGAGCTGAGAGTACAGCATATCATCAGAGTGGGATAGAGATGAATTTAGATGCACAGGAGAGAAAGGAATTTTCCAGTGCCATTCCCTACCAAGGGTGATATTACAAGGAGATTAAATATTTGGCAGAAGAAAAAAAACTTCACCTGTAAAGGAAGTAGAAAGCAGGACCACTTGCAATAGAATCATCTTGCAAGAAATGCTGAAAGTATTTGTTCAAGTTGAAATGAAATGATGCTGTCCGATGACATGAAAACATATGAAAATATACACACAGTGATAAAGGTAAAAAATTACAGAATTAGAAAAGTATAACTTTATATTAGGATAGTGTATCACTTAAATATGGTATAAAAGTTAAAGGAAAAGAGTGTTTAAAATAACTATTGATATAATAATTTTTAATTAGCACACAACATAAAAATAAGTAAATTATGACATTAAAAATATAAAAGGGGAAGAGAAAAAGAGTTGAACTTTAGTAAGTAAATTAAAATATTCCTATCAGTATAAAAGAGACTATTTTATATATGAGATGACTTATATAAACCTCATGGGAACAACAAAGCAAAAATCTCGTGTATAGTCATGAAACATGAAAAGGGAAAAAAGCATAACACCATGGAAAATCACCAATTTACAAAGTAGATAGAAACAGAATGAAAAAGAAAAAGTAGAAATAAAAAACAACCAGGAATCACTGAATAAGATGGCATTAATATATCCTTAAAAATAAAAACTCTAAAAGTAAATGAATTCAAAAAGTGACATTGGTAACACTGGGTAAACACATGCAGAACAGTGAAATTGGAAAACTATGTTACACCAGTTACAAAAATTAACTTATAATGGATCAAAGACTTAAACATAAGACACAAAAACTTACAGGTCCTGGAAGAAAGCATAAGGAAGAAGCATATTGATGTTGGTTTTGGCAGTGATTTTCTAGATATAATACGAAAAGCACAAACAAAAACAAAATCAATAAGTGAGACTATATAAACATTAAAAGTTTCTGCACACCAAAATAAATAAAACAAATTGAAAACATAACCTATATATAATGGGAAGAGTAACTAAATAGACATTTTTCAAAGAAGGAATTCAAATGATTAATAGATACATGAAAAGATGCTCAATATCACTAATCATCAAGGAAACTCAAATCAAAACCAAAATGGGATGTCACCTGTTAGAATGATCATCATAAGAAAGACAAGGTATAACAAATGTCGGTGAGGATGTAGAGAAAAGGAAATCCATGTATGCTCTTGGTAGGAATGTAGGTTGGTTCAGTTATTATGGAAAGCAATACGGATGTTCCTAAAAATTAAAAATAGATCGGACATGTGATCTATGTATCCACTTTTGAATATATAACCAAAGTAAATGAAAACAGGATTACAAAGATATATATATACCCCTTGTTTATTGTAGCATATTCTCAATTACTAAGATTTGAAAACAACATAAATGCCTTACAAAAGATGACTGGATAAAGCAGATGTGCTATATATACATAAAATGGAACATCATTCAGCTATGAAAGGACATCCTGCCTTCTGTCACAACATGGATGGACCTTGAGCACATTATACAATGTGAGGTAAATAAAAGACAAATTCTGTGTATCACGTATATGTAGAACCTAAAAAAGTCAAACTCATACACACAGTAAGTAAGATGGTGGTTACCACGGCATGGGTTCTGAGGGAATAGGACAGATGTTGCTTAAAGGTACAAACTTAACAATCTTGGTTAATAAGTCTGAGAGATCTAAAGCACAGTGTAGTGAAAATAGAAAATAGTATTCTATTATAATCAACAAACTTGCTAAGTGACATATTTTAATTATTCCAACGACTAGAAATAAACAATAGTTTTTGACATGATAGTAGTGCCAATTATTGCTAAAATGACAATCATATTACAATAAATAAACTTATCAACATGTACACTTTCAATTTATATTATTTTGTAGGTTAAATATATTTCAATAAAAAATGCAGAAATTTGGAGCTGAAGAATATAATGACTAAATTAAAAATTGCAATAAAGAATTCAATAGCAGACTTGATCATGCAGAACACAGAACAGTCACACTTGAAGACAAGTCATTTAAAATTATCCAGTCAGAGGAGAAAGAAAACAAAGAATGAAAAAGAATTAAGAAATCCAATGGGACTCATGGGACACCATCAGGAAACAAAATTCACTTATAGGAATCGCAGGAATAATGAAGATAAAGGGGCAGGAAACTTAAAGAAATGATGATCGAAAGCTTCCTAAATCTGAGGAACAATGTTAACATCTAGGTACCTGAAGCTCAAGAGTTCTCAACAGGTTCAACCAAAAAAAGACTATACCGAGACACATTATAATAAAGCTGTCAAAAATCAAAGACAAAGAGGCACTGCCCAGATCATGCCATTTTCATTTGCAGTTACTTATGAGAATTATACAAGGTTTTGTGAAGTTTTATATATGTTTATATTTATATAGGCTTAAGCACATATGTATGTATGTAAGAAAGAATAAAATTTTAATTTGAAAATTAAAAGATAAATGGTTATTTGCATTTTCTTTATAATCAATCATGAATCGACAATTCTTGGAGAAATTCTGGGAAGATGGTAGAATAGGAAATCATTGTGATAACTACCTCCCATTTACACACCAACATAACAACTAGACATAACATAACTGAAAATGACATGAAGAAAGGCAGAAAAGACCTTCCATAGCTAATGACAAGGGAAGGCCATAACAGGAAGGTAAAAGCATGATCAGGGTCAAACCCTTCCCCAACCTATAAATGGATAAGAGTTCGGTACAGAAGGGGTGAGAGATAAAAATCCCATACCTGCCACACCTGACATGGGGATCTACACTGGGAAGAATAGCTTCCATAATATAGGGCTTTGAAAACCAGCAGGCTTAACTTAGAAAGCTTGGAAAAGTCAATGGGGCTCAAGTCTAGGAGAGCAGGTTTTCTGGGGAGGCCAAGTTCCTAATCTTAGAGGGCTAGCATGTGCTATGTTCATCATTTTGAGACTAAAGGATAATTAACAGTTTAAAAAGGACCTGAAATATATATGATTTATTAACCTTGAGATATGTGTTGGAGGGGTAGGGATCTGTAGGAGATTTAAATATAAGAAGAGAGTCTGGAGGGCAGCATATTTTGTTGCCCTCTCTCAGCCTAGCTGGCCAAAAGCCTCAGGTAAACAGTTCTGATGCCCACGTTCTACTGTGCCACCACCACTTTATCTGCCCTAATGTTCCCGTATGTACTTGCCCTGTCCAGTACACCCATCATGGCACATACCCCCCAAAGCTATTATGGCCCAGAGAAGGGAAGAGCTATTCCCATCCACCAGCACAATTGCAGTAGCCCCATTGATCAATTCTGAAAGAAAGGCTGAGTGATGGCCCAACTACCAGTGCACTCAAGGGATCAGGCTGAGCCTTTCACCCAGCCACACAATGAATGAACTTTGCAAACCAATGCTATCAGAGTAGTCACACCAGTCATTGCTGACAGCCATGAAGAGGACAAGCCTCATCCATCAACCCATTTCCAGCAACTGTGGATCATCCAAAACAGAAGAATACACACAGGCTATACAGGGGCCACCTCTGGAGAAAATGGTTCTTGTGACCATGGGCTACTGCACTTCCGGGCAACACAGGGCGCCTACTATATAATATCACTCTTTCAAGACCAAGAGATACAGCTGACCTAATACAAACACAGAGAACCAGACAAAAATGAGGCGGCAGAAGAATATGTTCCAAATGAAGGAAAACAAAATGCTAGAAAAAGATTGCTAAATGAAAAGGAGATTAGCAATCTAACTGATAAAGAGTTTAAAGTAATGGATATAAAGATTTTCATTGGACTTGAGAAAAGAGTGAATAGACCCAGTGAGAACTTCAACAGAGATAGAAAGTATAGAAAAGAACAAATGAGAGCTGAAGAGTACAATAATTGAAAAGAAATATATACTAGAGAGAATCAAGAGCCGGTTAGACATGTTAGAACAGATTGGTGATCTAGAAACAGATTAATTGGAAGAAACTATGGTTAATAGCAGAAAGAAAAAAAGAATTTTTAAAAGTGAGAAGATGCTGAGATCTCTGTGACAACATCAAGCAAAACAAGATTTGCATAATAGAGTCCCAGACAAAGAAGAGTGAGAGAAAAGGACATAAAATCTATTTGAAGAAATTATTGCTGAAAATTTCCCTCACCTGGAGAAGGAAACAGACATTTGGGTTCAGGAATCACAGGTAGCCACAAATAAAATGAACCAAAAGAATTTTATACAAAGACACCTGATCATTAAAAAGTAAAAAATTAAAGACAGAATCTTAAAGTGCAGCAAGAGAACAGAATTTACAGGCAAGGGAAATTCCATAAAACTATTGGCTGACTTTTCATCAGAAACTTTCATATCACAAAAGAGTGGAATGATATATTTAAAGTGCTGAAAGGAAAAATCCTACAAACAAGGATACTCTAACCAGAAAGACTGTCATTCAGAATTGAAGGAAATCTAAAGAATTTTCAGACAAACAAAAGTTAAAGGAGTTTATCACCAGTAAACTTCCCTTACAAGAAATGTTAAAGGTACTTCTTTAAGTGAAAAAGGAAAGGCCATATCTAGAAGTAAAAAACTAAGAAAATAAAAACATTTAATTAGTAAAAACCTACACTAAAGGTAGCGGTCCAATCACATAAAACTAATATGAAGTTCAAAAGACAAAAGTAGTAAATCAATTATACACACAAAAATTAGCCAAAAGGGTACACAAAAACAACACACAAATTAGTACATCATGTAGGTAAAAGGTGGAAGGGGTAACAATTTAAAAAGTAGTGCTCTTGAGGACTTCCAGGAAGATGGAGGCGTGAGCAGTGTGGCGGAAAACTCCTCCAAAACCATATGTATTTGGGAAAATACAACAAATACAACTATTCCTAAAAAAGAGACCAGAAGATACAGGACAGCACTCAGCCTGCATCTACACCTGAGAGGACTCGGCACCCCACGAGGCAGTGGTCTTAAAGAGACAAGGGCCCAGGATCATCCCAGCACACTCAGCCCAGCACACTGGGAGTCCTGGGGAATTAAAGACGCCTTGGCTGGCGGCTTGAAAAGAGTAGCTGCACTCAGACCTCCCACAGAGATCAAGAGCCTCCCATTTGTTCCTACCCTGGCCAGAGCTAAAAAGGGCCCTGTGGAGTGGCGCAGCTGCAGCTGCAGAATAGTGGAGCAACAGCACCACCTACAGCATCCCCACAGAATCTACTCCCAGTGGACATTATATTTTTATTTTTTATTTTGTATTCCCTTTTCCTTTCGTTCTTTCTTTTTTTCTCTTTTATCTCTTTTCTTTCTATTTTTTTAAAGTCTGAAAAAGGCCAGGTGACATACATGGCACCTACCAATGACCACTTCTTTCACCACGAAAAGACTGAGGAATATGGTACAAACAAAACTCACCCAGACCCAGACAACATAAGAGAGGGAACCTTAAGGGATGGAAATGTACAACCTGCCTGAAAAAGAATTCAGAACAAAAGTCATAACCATTCTGATGGATCTACAGAGAAATATGCAAGAGCTGAGGGAGGAAGTGAGGGAAGTGAGGAAAGACAATGCAGAATTGAGACCACCGACTGACGGGTTTAGCAGCAGCCTGGACGAGATGCAAGAGACTATTAAAGGAATAGAAAGCGGAGAACAGGAATACAGAGCAGCTGAGGCAGAGAGAGATAAAAAGATCTCTAGGAATGAAAGAATATTAAGAGAACTGTGTGACCAATCCAAACGGAACAATATTCACATTATAGGAGTACCAGAGGAAGGAGAGAGAGAAAAAGGGATAGAAAGTGTCTTTGAAGAAACAATTTCTGAAAACTTCCCCATGTTGGGGAAGGAAATACTCTCACAGTCCACGGAATCCCACAGATCTCCCAACACAAGGGAACCAAGGAAGACAACACCAAGACACATAATAATTAAAATGGCTAAGATCAAAGATAAAGACAGAGTATTAAAGGCAGCTAGACAGAGAAAAAAATCACCTACAAAGGAAAACTAATAAGACTATCATCAGACTTCTCAACAGAAACCCTACAGGCCAGAAGAGAATGGCATGATATATTTAACATAATGAAACAGAAGGGCCATGAACCAAAAATATTGTATCCAGCACGATTATCATTTAAGTATGATGGAGGGACTAAACAATTTCCAGAGAAGTGAAAGTTGAAAGAGTTTGCCTCTCATAAACCACCTCTACAGGCTACCTTAAAGGGACTGCCCTAGAAGGAAGCACTCCTAAGGCTAAAAAGATGTCACCAGACAAAATAAAATCATAGCAAAGAAAGCAGACCATCCAAATGCTAACTAAAGACAAAGAATAAAACACCTAGTATATAAAGAATGGAGGAGAAAGAATAAGAACAGAGAGAAATAAAGAAACATCAGATGATGTTTACAATAACTTAACAAGAAAGTTAATTTAGATTGTTAGATAGCAAAGAAACAACCCTTGAACCTTTGGTACCCATGAATCTAAAGCCGGCAATGGCAATAAGTATATATCGATTGATAATCACCCTAAATGTAAATGGACTGAGTGCACCAATCAAAATACACAGAGTAATAGAATGATTAAAAAAGAAAGACCCATCTATATGCTGCTGAGAAGAGACTCACATCAAACCCAAAGTTATACACAGACTAAAAGTGAAGGGAGGGAGAAAGATATTTCATGTAAACAACAAGGAGAAAAAAGCAGGTGTTGCAGTACTTGTACCAGACAAAATAGACTTCAAAACGAAGAAAGTAGCAAGAGATAAAGAAGGACATTACATAATGATAAAGGGGTCAGTCCAACCAGAAGATATAACCATGATATATATATATATATATATATATATATATATACGCACCCAACCTAGGAGCGCCACCATTTGTGAAACAAATACTAACAGAATTACAGGATGAAATAGAAAGCAACGCATTCATTTTAGGAGACTTAAAAACACCACTCACTCCAAAGGACAGATCAGTCAGACAGAAAATAAGTAAAGACACAGAGGCACTGAACAACACACTAGAACAGGCGGACCTAGCACACATCTACAGAACTCTACACCAAAAAGCAAAAGGCATTCTTCTCAAGTGCTCATGGAACATTTTCCATAATAGACCACATACTAGGCCACCAAAAGAACTACAATAAAGTAAAAAATATTGAAATTCTACCAACCAACTTTTCATATCACAAAGGTATAAAAGTAGAAATAAATTTTAGAAAGAAATCAAAAAGGCTCACAAATATATGGAGACTTAACAACATTCTCCTAATTAATCAATAGGTTAATGACCAAATCAAAACAGAAATCAAAGAATATATGGCGAAGAATGACAACAACATCACAAAGCCACAACTACTCTGGGATGCAGCAAAGGCAGTTCTAAGAGGAAAGTATATTGCAATTCAGGCCTATTTAAAGAAGGAAGAGCATTCCCAAATGAATAATCTAAAGACACAACTACCGAAATTGGAAAAAGAAGAATAAATGAGGCCCAAAGTCACCAGAAGGAGGGACATAATAAAGATCAGAGAAGAAATAAATAAAATTGAGAAGAATAAAACAATAGAAAAAATCAATGAAACCAAGAGCTGTTTCTTTGAAAAAATAAACAAAATAGATAAACCCATAGCCAGATTCATTAAGAGAAAAAGAGAATCTACGCAAATAAACAGAATCATAAATGAGAAAGGAAAAATAACGACGGACACCACAGAAATACAAAGAATTATAAGAGAATATTAGGGGAATATATATGCTAACAAGGTGAAAAACATAGAAGAAATGGAACCTTAGAAAAATACAACCTTCCAAGACTGACCAAACAAGAAACAGAAAAACTAAAGAAACCAATCACCAGCAATGAAATTGAATTGGTAATCAAAAAACTACCCAAAAACAAACCACCCGGACCAGATGGATTCACCTCTGAATTCTCCCAGACATATAGAGAAGAAATAACACATATTCTCCTTAAAGTTTTTTGAAAAATAGATGAGGAGGGAATAATTCCAAACTCATTCAATGAAGCCAGCATCACTCTAATACCAAAACCGGGCAAAGACTTCACCAAAAAAGAAAATTACAGACCAATATCCCTGATGAACATAGATGAAAAAACACTCAACAGAATATTAATAAACTAAACTAAAAAATACATTAAATCTATCATACACCCTGATCAAGTGAGATTCATCCCAGGGATGCAAGGATGGTACCACATTAAAAAATCCATCAACATCATCCACCACATCAACAAAAACAAAAACCAAAAGCACATGATCATCTCTATAGATGCAGAAAGAGCATTTGACAAAATTCAGCATCCATTTATGATTAAAACTCTCAAAAACGTGGGTGTAGAGGGCAAGTACCTTAACCTCATAAAGGCCATATATGACAAACCCACAGCTAGCATCATACATAACAGCGAGAAGCTGAAAGCTTTTCATCTAAGATCAGGAACAAGACAGGGATTCCCACTCTCTCAACTGTTATTCAACATAGTATTGCAGGTCCTAGCCACGGTAATCCAACAAAACAAAGACATACAAGGCATTCAGATTGGTAAAGAAGCCAAATTGTCACTATTTCCAGATGGCATGATATTGGACATAAAAACCGTAAAGACTCCACTCTGAAACTACTAGAACTAATATCTGAATTTAGCAAAGTTGCAGGATACAAAATTAACCAACAGAAATCTGTTGCTTTCCTGTACACTAATGATGAACTAACAGAAAGAGAAATCAGAAAAACAATTCCATTCACAATTGCATCAAATAGAATAAAATACATAGGAATAAACACAATGAAGGAAGTGAAAGACCGGAAAATGACAAGACACTCCTAAATGAAATTAACGAGGACACTAACAAATGGTAATTCATCCCATGCTCTTGGCTAGGAAGAATAAATATTGTCAAAGTGGCTACACTACCTAAAGCAATCTACAGATTCAATGCAATCCCTATAAAACTACCAACAGCTTTCTTCAATGAACTGAAACAAATAATTGTAAAATTCATATGGAACCAGAAAAGACCCCAAATAGCCAAAGCAATCCTGATAAGGAGGAATAAAACAGGGGAAATTATGCTCCCTGACTTCAAGCTCTACCACAAAGCCACAGTAATCAAGACAATTTGGTATTGGCACAAAAACAGACATGCAGACCAGTGGAACAGGATAGATAATCTAAACATATACAGTCAATTAATATTTGATAAAGGAGCCTTGGATATGCAATGGGGAGATGACAGCCTCTTCAGCAGCTGGTGTTGGCAAAACTAGGCAGCTACATGTAAGAGAATGAAACTGGACTAATGTCTAACCCCATACACAAAGGTAAACTCAAGGTGGATCAAAGACCTGAATGTAAGACATGAAACCATAAAACTCTTAGAAAAAAACATAGGCAAAAATCTTTTGGACATAAACATGAGCGACTTCATGAACATATCTCCCCGGGCAAGTGAAACAAAAGCAAAAATGAACAAGTGGGATTACATCAAGCTGAAAAGCTTCTCTACAGCAAAGAACAACATCAGTAGAACAAAAAGACATCCTACAGTATGGGAGAATATATTCATAAATGATGTATCTGATAAGGGTTGACATGTAAAATATATAAAGAACTCACTCACCTTAACAAACAAAAAACAAATTATCAAATTAAGAAATGGGAATAGGACATGATAGACTCTTCTCCAAAGAAGAAATTCAGAAGGCCAACAGGCACATGGAAAGATGCTCCACATCGCTAATCATCAGAGAAATGCAGATTAAAACCACAATGAGATATCACCTCACACCAGTGAGGATGGCAAACATCCAAAACACAAAAAACAACAAATGTTGGCTAGGACGTGGAGAAAAGGGAACCCTCCTACATTGCTTGTGGGGATGCAAATTAGTTCAACCATTGTGGAAAGCAGTATGGAGGTTCCTCAAAAAACTCAAAATAGAATTACCATTTGACCCAGAAATTCCACCCTAGGAATTTGCCCTAAGAATGCAGCGGCCCAGTTTGAAAAAGACAGATGCACCCCTATGTTTATCGCAGCACTATTTACAATAGCCAAGAAATGGAATCAACCTAAGTAAGTGTCCATCAGTAGATGAATGGATTAAGAAGATGTGGTACATATACACAGTGGAATATTATTCAGCCATAAGAAGAAAGCAAATCCTATCATTTGCAACAACATCTATGGATCTAGAGGGTATTATGTTCAGTGAAATAAGCCAAGCTGTAAAAGAGAAGTATGAAATGATTTCACTCTTATGTGGAGCATAAGAACAAAGAAAAAAACTGAAGGAACAAAGCAGCAGCAGACTCACATAACCCAAGAATGGACTAATAGTTACCAGAGGGAAAGGGACTGGGGAAGATGGGTGGTAAGGGAGGGATAAGGGGGAAAAAGAAGCATTACAATTAGCAGATGTAATGGTGGGGGGAACGGGGTGGGCTGTACAACTCAGAGAAGACAAGTAGTGATTCTATACAATCTCACTATGCTGATGGACAGTGACTGTAATGGGGTTGGTGGGGGGGACCTGATGAAGGGGGTAGTTTAATAACCTTAATATTGCACATGTAATTTTAAATTAATGATACCAAAATATATTATTAAAAAAAAGTAGTGCTCTTGAAATATATTCAAATTTAGGCAACTTCAACTTAGTATAGACTGCTATATAAAAATAATGCTGCATATGAACCTCATAGTAATCAGAAACCAAATAGTATGGTACAAGCACAGAAATAGACATATAAATCAGTAGAAGGGAATATGGAGCCCCAAGATATTTATGGAGCCCACACTTATTTATGCAATTAATTTGTGATGAAGGAGACAATAATTACAATGGGAAAAGGCAGTCTCTTCAATAAGTGGTGTTGGAAAAACTGGACAACTCATTAAAAAGAATGAACCTGCATACTTTTTACACCATACACAGAAATGAACTAGAAGTGAGTAGAGACCCATCTGTAAGACCTGAAACCATAAAACTCCTAAAATCAAACAGGCAGTAAATACTTGGACATCAGCTTTAGCAAATTATTTTTCTGGATTCATATCCCTAGGCAAGAAAAATGACTACATCGAACTAAATGTTTCTGTACAGTGAAGTAAAAACAACAAAACCAAAAATGAATTTACTTGATAGGACAGTATATTTGCAAATGGTATATATGATAAAGAGTTAATATTCAAAATACATAAAGAACTCGTACAACCCAACACCAAAGGAACAAAAAATATAATTAAAAACTAGGCTGAGGAGCTGAACAGATTTTTTTATGAAGACATACAGGTAGCCAATAGAAACGCAAAAGCATTCAACATCACCAATCAGAGAAATGTAATTCAAAACCACAATGAGGTATCATCTCACACTAGTCAGAATGGCTAGTGTCAATAATAAATAATTGTTGGTGATGATGTAGAGAAAAGGGACTCCTTGTGCCCTGTTGGTAGAAATGTAAATTGTTACAGCCATTATGGAAAATAAAATGAAGATTTCTTTAAAACTAAAAATTGAAATACTATATGCTCAGTAATTCCTCTTGCAGGTATTTACACAAAGAAAACAAAAACAATAACTTGTAAAGATATGTGATTTCCTATGTTTATTGCAGCAGTATTTACAGTGGCCAAGATATAGAAGCTACCTAAATGTCTATCAATATATGAATGGTTACAGAAGATATTGTGTGTAAATATGTGATGGAATATTACTCACTCACAAAAATGAATTAAATTTTGCCATTTGCAACAACATGGATGAACCTAAAGGGTATTATGCTCAGTGCAATAACTCAGGCAAATACCAGTACCACATGACTTTCCTTATATGTGGAATCAAAAAACAAATGAACAAACCAAATTCTTGAAACAGATTAATAAATACAAAGAACAAGCTGGTGGTTGTCAGAGGAGAGGGAAGTGGGGTGGATTAGCAAAATAGGTGAAAAGTTTTAAGAGGCATAAACTTCCAGTTATAAAATAGATAGTTAATGGGGATTAATGTTACAGCATAGGGAATGTGGTCAAAAATGTGATAACATGGTATAGTGCCAAATGTTTACACTAATTGTGGTATTTTTTTAAATACATAAATGACAAATCCCTATGTTGTACACACTTAACTACTTTAACATTTTGTCAACTGTATATCTATAAAAAATCAAAGACAAAGAGACAACCTTGAATGCAGCAACAGAAAGATGTTCTTCACATTAAAGTTAAAACTCATGAGTCTATGAGCAGATTTCTCATTAGATACCTTGCAAACCAGGAGAGAGCAGAATGATATGTTCAAAGTGCTGAAAGAAATATAATTCCAACTAAGAATAATGTACTTGGCAAAACTGCCCTCAGGAAATGATGAAGCTATAGAGGCATTCCAAAGCAAATACCGAAATAGTTCATAACAACTAGGCCTATCTTATAAAAAATGCTAAAGGGAGTTGTTCAAGCAGAAAAAAAAGTGATAGCTAATAATATGAAATCATTCAGATGTTCAAAACTCACTTGTAAAAGTAAATATACAGTCAAATTCACAATACACTAATACTGTAATGCTGGTATGTAAATCTCTATTTTAATATAGAGTGTAAAAGTCAAAAAATGACAATAAATATAGCCACAATAATTTATTAATGTATGTACAATATAGAATGATGTAATTGTAACACCAAGAAAGGTAAAATGTGGAAAGGAAATAAAAGGGTTGAGCTTCTGTATGTGAACAATGTTAATTGTTGTCACTTATAATGGATTGTTACAACTAAAAGATGTAATGACATAGCCAAAACATTCAGTACATACAAAAAAGATAAAGAAAATGGAATCAAAGAATACTACCATAAAAATCAGATCACAAGAAAAAAAGACATCAACGGAGAAAGGAAAAGAGAACCTAAAACTCCAAGAAAACAATTCACAAGTGGCAATAAAAGTTCTTATCTATCAATAATTAATTTAAATTTAAAAGGTTTAAATTATCAAACCCATAGACATAGAGTAGATCAAAACATTAAAAAAATGTCCCATATATACATTGCCTAGAAGAGATTCACTTTAGTTTTAAGGACACACATAAGATGAAAGTGAAGGGATGAAAAAATATTCTAACAAATGGAGTTAAGAGTAGAGAAAAGATAGCTGCACTTATATCAGACAGTATACACTTAAATACAAAAAAAAATTTAACAGGAAACAAGGAACTTCATTATATTCTTATAAAGATGTTAATTCATTAATAGGTAATACATATATGCATATATGTGCAACCAATATGAGTGTACCGAAATATATAAAGCAATTATGGGCATATCTTAAAGGAGAAGTAGACAGTGACACAATGAAGATTAACTTCAATATCTCACTTTCAACAGTGGATAGATCATACAAAGAGGACATCAAATAGGAAACATCACAGAGGGAAGTTTATAGTTACAAATGCCTACATTAAGAAATAAAGGTCAGAGCAGTAATATGTTAGAGACCAGAAAAAAAAAAACAGGAAAAATTAAGGAAATTAAGAACTGTTTTTTTGAAAAGATAAACAAAATTGTTAAACCTTTAGATAGATTAAGAAGAGAGGGAACTCAAATGAATGTAATCATAAATGAAAGAGGACACATTACAGCTGATACCACAGAACTACAAACAATTGTGAGAAACTATATATCAACAAACTGGATAACCTGGAAAAAATGGGTAAATTCCTAGAAATGTATAACCTACTAAGACCTAATCAGGAACAAAGAGAAAATCCAAACAGAATATTAAGAAAGGAAATTGAATCACCAATCAGAATTCTACAACACAAGAAACCTCTAGAGTATGTGGTTTTGCCTGAGAATTCCACCAAACAAAGAAAAATTGACAATAACCCTCAAGTTCACCCAAATAATTAAATAGGGAGGCATATTCCCAAACTCATTTTTGAGGCTAGGGTATCTCTGATACCAAAGCCAGAAAAAGATACCATAATAAAAGAAAATTACCAACCACAGTTCCTGATGAATATAGATGCAACATATCACAATAAAATATTAGCAAATTGAATTCAATAGAACATTTAAAAGATCATTCACCATAATCAAGTAGGATTCATCCATGAGTTGCAAAAATGATTCAATATACATAAATCAGTGTGATTCACTTTATTAATGGAAGACAAGGTAAGGACCGTATGATTTCAATAGATACAGAATAGCATTTGAGAAAATACAACATCCTTTCACGATAAAAAACTGTTAAATTGGGTATTAAAGGTGAGACAGGGACTGTGGGTGTAGTCAGAGTAGGAGGAGGGCCTCTGAAAAAAGCAAGGCAGAATATTTGCAGTCAGAGCAATGTAACTACATGCAGGGAAACCCCCTTCCAAAACTCAGTGTTAAACATTAAGCTCCAGGGTATTTCTTCAGTAAGATCAGTGGGTGTTCCCCTTATAAAGAAGAGTACCCCATGTTTTTATTATGCTAATAATTTGTAAGATTCACTTTAGCATGCTAAAAGGCCCAGGCCTATGTGCTGTCTTTCTTCTTTCAGATATGATGGGGTGATTTTGCAAACCAGGCAACTGATTTAGCATGCATACCCAGCTGTAAACAACATAGTAAAAGGCAGCAAAAGATTCCACCTTAAAGATAAGATTGAATTTTAACACCCAGGAAGTTTGGGAGGCAGGATTCTTAACTTACTCTTTAGCAAACAGACAATACGGCAGGCCGCCTTTTGATATGCCCCTAGACCAAGACGCCAGTATCCCAGAGAGAGATGGGGTGAGAAATTCCTTGTGTTAAGTTAATTCTGGGTGTTCAGACACCACTTAGCAGGTATGCACCCCTAAACCTTTTTTTTCATGTTCTTGAAAAATCCTCATCTGCCTATAAAACCCCTAGATGACACAGCACACCGGACTCTCTTGTCCCCTCCTGGCGTGAGCTGGGAGCTCTGTCCTATCACTTTATTTCTAAATAAGAGCCTGTACCTTGCTCTCCTACCTTGCCTGTTTGCTAAGCTCATTCTTCGGCTTCGTGAACAAGCACCCCAGCATCAGAATGACCCTATAGATTAATGTTTAACACAGTGCTTTGTTAGGAGGATTCCTTGTGTGTAGTTATGATGCCAGTGTTCTTGTTTGTGGAGTCAAGAATGAACTTAGCAAACACCCAAGGTAGGAGAGCCAGGGAGAGGCTTTTATTTAGAAATAAAGTGAGAGTAAAGAGCTCCTGGCTCAGGCCAGGAGGGGACAAGAGAGCCCAGGTGGTGCATTGTCTAGGCAGTTGAGGATTTTTGGGTATTGAGGGATTAGGGTGTGGACTCGTATTACCTGCCCTGCCCTCAAGGTGGGCTGGGGTGTCTGTTTGCTAGGGATGTTTACAGTGAAGTCAGGGGTTATACTGAGATACCCTTGTGGAACACTCAAACATTCCAGGCCAAGTTGCTCCTGGCCTTTTGACCTTTAACTGATCTCACTGAAGATGTCTATATTCCTAGTCTAGTATCTTTACCCTACAGAATTAGTGTGACCTTGACTTTGCATAATGCTGAACACAGAGTTTCAATAGGGAGTTTACATTGTTACATTGCTTTGACTCTAAATATCTTGCCTTACTTTTTCCAGAGGCCCTCACCCATACTCTGTCTAAGCCCATGGTCCCTGTCTCAGTTACATTGCTCTGACTGCAAATATTCTGCTTTGCTTTTTCCAGAGGCCCTCACCCTATTCTATCTAAGCCCATAGTCCCTGTCTCAATGCAATCAGTTACTGTCAAACTATCAATATTTTATAAAAACATCCTTTATTTTCTTTCAATTAAAGTGTTTTTTCTTATAGTAATATAATACTCACTTGCATTTCAAAGTACTTAGAATGTTTGGTGTAGAACACAATTTGTTAAAGTTAGGTTGTCTCTGAATGCTGCTTCTCTTATTAAAAATGTAAATTTAGAGAGGTTACCTAATGTCTCTGAGCCTTAATTCCCCCATCTATAAAATAAAGATAATAATAGTACTTCTTCATTTGAGTGTTATATGGATTAAATGCCTAATATATAAAAGTCTTGGAACAGTTCTGTTAGTAACTGTTATATAAATATTAGCTATTCTTATTATCATCTAAGTTTTTCTTCAAGTGAGAGAAAAGAGAATAGAGTCTAGGCTATGTTTTTGGCAATTGCATGTTATCCTGGGTGGGCTCCTAGGAAAGTTTGTGATATAAGAACTCTGTCATTTGGTCATTCTAGAAAAGCAGATGAGAACAACCACGGTAGAATAGGCAGAGGATATTTTGAGAGCCTTTAGGAACAGCATCTCAAGTCCTCCATACTCAATAGTTTATGAACATAAATGACACAAGTAATGTATTTCTTCAAGGATAATTTATTAAATCCAGTCATATATTAGCCATTAGGTTTGCCTGATTTCTTTTATCTTCAAGAAATCTTTTCTTTTAGTCTTAGTTAAGATTATCTACTTTAATCTGAATTAAAATAATCTGTTCTCTAAAAAGAAGTTTGATATTTAAAGAATATTTTTTCACTTTCCTAGTTCTTTTTTTTTAAGTTTAAAATCCATTTATTGATCACAAACTGCAGTCCTGGGCTGTCTCTCTTTCCTGCTCCAGCAGAAGCCAAACCACATTTTCCTAGTTCTCTTATACTCTGCTCTTCAGGCAATTCTGACAATGCCTCTTTTCAACTTAAGGAGTGACTTTTTTAAACTTTAAAATCATGTAGAGCATGTTACAAATTTTACATTCCTTCCAACTCTGTACAGCTTTTGTCACTCTGAGCCATACTAGTGTAAGGCAGTAAGATAGACATGAGCAGCCAGGGAAAGAGAAGATAAGGTTCAAGGATAAAACTGCCCCCCCAAAAGTTTTATTTGAATGTCCTCCAAGGAAGGAGTGGGCCACAGTAATGTAGATAAAGGCACCAAGACCTATGGGGAGGGTCTGCTTATAATTACCTAGCTGGCAGGCACTTCTCTGACAGCTATAGTTATACACCCATTCCTCTTGGTGTGCATGTCTTTTCCAAAAATGCACACAGAAAAGCCCATTGTGAGGAAGCAACAAAACTGCAATCTTATTTTAATGAGATTATGAGGATGTGTGTTGGATGGTTCTTAGTTTTGTTTGATTGTGACCACATTGGAACCTGGCTGAGACCAGTTTTGTCTGGTCCTGATAAGCAAAAATTTATCTTGGTGTGCATGTCTTTTCCAAAAATGCACACAGAAAAGCTCTGCTTCCCTATTGTGTCTCTGTCTTTAAGTTCTTTGATAGAGCAAAGAGAAGAACCAAGAAGAACAAACTCAATCTGTAATGCCAGTAATATACATTTCTATAGTTAGAGATGTCTTTTCCTCCTGTTATCTAGATATATCCAATGCAGGAATCAAGAAGAAAAGCTTACCTGGACAAAAGTGGAAAGAGAATGACTGTCTGCTAGTCATCATCTAGTGATTCTTTTTCATTGTAGTCTCTCTGAAGTCTGTGTGGCTACAAGGCTTACTGGCATTCTTCCTTGTAGAAGGGATCAGCAAATTCCCTGGTTCCTGCTAAACAGTTTCATTAACTTGTACAGCTGGTAAGTTCGAATTATCAATATGCTTTAGTTTTGCCTCAAAAACTCAAGTGGCAATAGTTAATGGAAAATTGTCCCGACCTGCAGGAAAGACAACTAGGGCCCGAAGAGAGGGGGACGAGAATAGAGACACAAGACGCGAGGGATGGAGACAAGACAGTTTCCTGATCAAGTCTCTCTTTATTAGGGAAGTACGCACAGCTTATATAACATATCTCAAGCGGGAAGGAGTCGTGGCTAATCCTGATTGGCAGTTCAGCATGCAAATGAAACCTTCTACCAAAGTCCTATGCAAGAGTGAGTTGTGAGCATGTGCTCAAAGAACAGTCCAAGCAGCAGGCAACAAGATGATGTCCGAACACAAAATGGAGTCCAAGCGATTCCTCTTTCCTTTCTGCCACGTATGCAGCGATCTCAATTCTCTTAATAGCCATCGTCTCTTATGTGGATGAGGCTCCCGACAGAAAATTTTCATAAGAGGTAGCATCAGTATTTCATATGTACTATGTATATAAATTTCATCTAAGCAGACATTGGTTTTATTAACCTGGTCTCTGCATAATATACTGAATAAGCAAAAATACAAGTTAACAATGTTTTGTTGTTTTTTTCCTATAGTTTGTATAATATATTAAAAGAAGATATAGTATCATAATCTATAAGCTGGACAGTTATGCCTTTATTTTTCTATATCTGGGAAGTATGAATATTAGGATTTGCTATTTGTATATAACTTGTGTACAAGACTCTCATTTACACATATCTATCACTTATAAAAATCCAGCACATGTGCAAACACATATGTACCCACAAACATAAGCTCTTCGCACTAAAATAATAAGTGTTTTGGAGCTAGTAAAGTTTTACTCATAGAAAATGAGTCCAAAAAGAAAGCAATATTTCACCATTAAGCCTTTTCCTAAATATTTTCTAATGATATCTGCTATATCCTCTCTATATTTTAGGTCTGTTCTTTGTGTTGCATTTAATTCTGTTTTCATTTTTATCTTTAAGGATTTTTAAATATAGATACAGGTGTTAAGAGACACTGTATAATCTCTGTATTATTTGTAACCTCAGTACATTGGAGAAACTTGAATTTAGTGTATCAATAGCCAAGGTCATAATCGGGATGGCATGATTACTTCAAGCATATTCTTTCCTGGTTATTTCCAATATGTCATTTCCTACTTTTAAGTTGGTTTCTCAATTTTTCATGTTATCAGAAAGCTATTTTTTCCAATTGAACCCACTCCATATGTCTATTTGTATAGATTTTTAGATAAATTCTGTGTATTTGTGTGTGTGTGTGCAATCGGTAAAACATGGAAATTGACACCCACTGAGGTACATTTTTAGCAACACAAGACATAGATGATTGACAGAACAAAGCGTATGGAAACGAAGAAGAATCTAACCCACATTTAGATCTAAGAAAAACAATTTTCCTGAGGGAAAATATTAATTAGTTTGTCTAGATGCAAGATAAAAGTCTAGAAGACATATCCATCAAAAGGCAGTGGAATAAACTGCAGAATGGAAATTATTTGTAAATTGACAGTAAACTTGGCAAACATTGAATGGGTAAACAAGTTATTTGGCATGAAAAGTACTTTGAAATCACAGGCTCTGTCAGGAGGCATCTGTGCATAGATTCATGTATTTGACAGATATTAACATTTCACATAAATCTTTGTTGCATATTAAGGATTTATTCACCCTCTTAATTATTTTAATTGCTGCTTCAGATCGTTCCATATAAACACTCAAAAGATAAAATGTACAAAGTCCAATCCAATTTCATCAATAATATAGTTATTTCACTCTGGAATTGGCTAAAATATCTACCAAGAAACAAATTACTTAACGTACCAGGTTTATTTTCGGCAATGAAACATAAGAGTCACATAATTCAAGTAAAGATCTTTATAGTATTAGGTAATCTACAATTACTTTTTATGGAAAGGAAACACTACTCCTACTTTATCTATGCTTAATGTAATTAAAATCATCCAAGAGTACAAAAGCTTGTGACTAAAATATATTTCATCATTTTCAATTTCTGACAAAATTTTATGTATCTATTCAGATAAATTAACAGATGTGATACTGATGCTGGGTTCTTGTTCACAAAGCCGAAGAATGAGCTTCATAAACACTCAAGGTAGGAGAACAAGGTACAGGCTTTATTTAGAAATAAAGTGAAAGGACAGAGCTCCTGGCTCATGCCAGGAGGGGACAAGAGAGTCCGGTGTGCTGCGTTGTCTAGGGGTTTTATAGGCAGATGAGGATTTTTTGAACACATGAAAAAAAGTTTAAGGGTGCAGACCTGCTAAGTGGTGTCTTAACACCCGGAATTAACGTAACACAAGGAATTTCTAGCCCCGATCTCCCTCTCTTGGAGTCTTGGTCTAGGGGCATATCAAAAGGCGGCCTGCACAGCCCCCAAGGTGGGCTGACGTATTGTCTGTTTGCTAAAAAGTAAGTTAAAATTCTTACTTCTTAAACTTCCTGGGTGTTAAAATCTTATCTTTAAGGTAGAATCTTTCTTGCATTTTAATATGTTGTTTACAGCTGGGTCTGCATGCTAAATTTGTTGCCCAATCTGCAAAACCACCCCATCAGATCTGAAAGAGGAAAGACAGCACATAGGCCTGGGCCTTTTAGCATGCTAAAGTGAATCATACACGATTACAAATGATTAGCATAATAAAAACATGGGCTACTCTTTATCTGGGGAACATTAACTGATGTTACTGACGAATGACCCTAGAGCTTAATGTTTAACACAGAGTTTTGGTAGGGGGTTTCCTTGCATGTACTTACATTGCTCTTACTGCAAATATTCTGCCTTGCTTTTTCTGGAGGCCCTCCCCCTACTCTGACTACACCCACAGTCCCTGTCTCATTCCCCACTCTAAAGATGGAAAACCTAGCTGCTTCAAGCTGAGGGGGGGCGCAGTAAGGGGTGCAGCTAGGTCTCCATCAGTGGTTGGTCAAGAGGGCTTAAGAAGATGGGCACTTCCTTCCTGGGTTCTATTTCCACCAGCATTTGCAGTTTTATTACTTCTAGGTGAGATAGAATAAATTATGTTATTATGTTATGTAGCAACATCTGGAGTTGGATTTTCTATTTGGAAGGACAAACTTGACAAGAAGATTAAAGAATGTAAGGCTGAATATGAGGATTAGAAATAGTAAAACTTTAATAGAGAATCATAGCCAGATATCTTGGGGAAACTAGAATTCTGGATCTAGTCTATGTACTAATGACTAGTATTAGGACTCAGTATAGATAAGGCTACATTTTTGAAGCAATAGTTTTCTCTAAAATCACCCTCATTTTTATTAGAAGTAACCAAATTAAGAAAATAATTAACACTTGGCTTGATTATTTGCATAAGTGCAGCAAGAACAGCAAGTGATTACATTGGCTCTTTTAAATGCACTTTGCTGGAACTTTTGTAAGGAACTTCAGATTGGACTTTTAAAGGCCTCTCAAGGCCAGAAAGCCAAGCCAGACTTGCCATCAGGTTTTGCATGCAGTACCTGTAGATTTGGGTGAATTCCTCTCTTCTTGAGGTCCCCAAGACATTCTGAGTTTCTTGCACCTGCCAGGAAGTGACTTTCCTTATTCACCTGGTAAGGCTGCTGGGAATCCTGTAAGCAATGTACCAGGCCAGTTCCTCCAAGGGGCTCTGTTGGCTTTATAAAGTCAACCTCAGTTCCTTAAAACTGTCTGTTCATATGAGTTTATGCACATGTCTCTCAAGTATGACATTCCAGTTAAAACTTTGGTAATATAATCAGTGTTTTTAATTGGTCCTCTTACAAGGAAAGCAGATTCTTATTGAACTTATGCAAATAAACATACTACCATGCAATATAAAATTCACTGAGAGTTTTTAAATTCTGGAGGGATCAGGTAGAGAGAAAGATATATGTTTCAATTCGGCTCACAAAGGTATTGTCATTTACTAAACTGTTTTCAGGTTAAGAGAAAAAACTTATAACACTTTATCAGTAACATTTGAAACAAAAAGCCACAAAATCATCTTCCTTAGTTTACTTAATCCTATGTAAATACCTGTTCTGCTGAAATCTATTTCTTTACTAGTTTAGGAGTAATAAAACTGACTATAAATGACAAAAGAGTTACAAATGACAATGGCTAAAAATCTGATGAGAGCTTATTATAAGACAGTTGACATAAGTAAATTTCGATATTTCTGCAACCCAAAACATTTAGTAACAAAGTTTACCATCATTCACTTTGACAGTGCTTTCCAGGTGGCTGGAAATGAAATGCAAGTACAATTTTAACACTAGTCATTTAAAATAAGGCTGTATTGCAGAAGATAAATTTCTTCCATTTCAGGGAGTCTAGTTTAAAAAACCTCCCAATTTTTGAGGATAATGATGAACCTAATAAGTAGAATAGATTTTCACCAAAAATTTAGAAAACTAGATACACACTGTAGCAGTCTACAGGACTTTTTACTATTTTCCTTACTTCTCTCAGGGAACAAGCCTCTCTAGTATGAGACTTTCTATTGAGGCCAGGCTTGTGTTCATAAGAAGATAAGGCACTTCTTCTTCAGGGTCTGTCAATCAAATTGCTCCCAGTTTTTCAGAATGCATGCCAGAGGCATGTATGGCTTTAAACTTGAAGAGGTTGCTCCCATCTGGAAGAGAGAGAAAGACGGGTGTCCATCACCTAATTGGTGTCTCTCGGTGAGAGCGTCCCCTCACCTTGGATCCTAGGCGACAGTGATCAGTCACCCCCTCTGCCAGGCCTACTGGACTTAAACACTCTTTACCAGCGTGGCCTGCACTTTGCCTTGATTTCCCTCTTGCCTTCTCACTAAGCAAGAGTTGCTTCAGAGCCCTGGATCTAGTGGGAACATCACCAGTGTGCTCCTACTTTATGCCTTTTGAGAGTCCTAATTTTCTCTGCACGAGCTCTAGTCATTCCTTCGAGCCCCCTGAGTGTCTGCTAAGTGGAGGGACTGTGTGACCTCTCACTGCCTGAGCTTTGGTCAGAGTCACAAGCCCATTTTCTTCCCTGGGGCTTCAGAAAAGGAAATGCCAGCCCCAGGATGACTGCCTCCAAGAAAGGGAGATCAATAGAATAGAGCCATGGCTAGAATTTAAATGGGGCCATTTACATATACAGTTACGGAGGAGTGTCTATACTCAAGCACTAGTTTCTGCCACTGCCTGGAAATCATTTAGCCAATCATACACTATAACAAATGTGATGTGTGAGACAAGAAGTCGGGGGGTGGAGGGTTATCTGCAACTCTCGCATAGGCAGTAGCCTAGCCGGAGGTTCACTCAGCACCATTGGATCAATCGGCTGGAGCCAAGATCCAAGGACCACTGTCTACTAGTCCTGTCTGCCCTCAGAGTCCACAGATTAGGATAGGAAAGTAGGAAATGGGCTCGTTCACTCCCTGACATTCCTGTCCACCCAGAGGTGGGGGATCAAGGAGCGGCAGACACTGGGCAACTTTTCACCCAAGACTTGAAGACTGGTAGCCCACGCTAATCATCTTTTAGGTGGCTAAAGGGTGCCCAGACACATTTTCGTGAGATAAAAGAAGTGCTGTATTAAGTCAGTAATAAGAGCAAAGCGTGGATCTCCTACCTTGCGGTGGTGAGCATTGGGTTCCGTGCAATTGATGAAGTTAGAAGAGAGTTAGTAGCACCCCCTGCCTCACTCAGAGGCCAGGGCAGCCTGGAGAAGCAGGCTGGAAGTCAGAGACAGAAAGAGAGACACTCCTCACGGATACCCAGTCGGGCTGTCGGGGTCTGATTCCAGACATGCGGACCTTTGAGAAGCCGCTGAAGTGTAGCCTCAGCCTGGACTCTCACAGTAGCACATGGCTTTCCTCAGTCCCTCGCATCCAAGGACATGCCTCTGAAAGGGTATCCTGGCCTCCACTCAGGTGACATTACCGGCTCCCAAGGGAAACAGGGTATCCACTGAGGGAGACGCAAGCAACCTGTCGCTTGAGACTTGAGATCAGCACCCGGCTAGTCCCATTTAAGTGGCTGATAAGTACCCGTTGTTATGTGCCATAGACGGCTTCCTTCTATAAGGAGAGTGAAAGAAAAGGCTAGCTTTGATGCCGATACTCACTTCCAATGTTATCCCCGATGAGCTCCCAAACATGATGCCAGGATTCTCGTTCACAAAGCCGCAGAATGACCTTCATTTTTCAGAGGCACTCCCCCTACTCTGACTACACCCACAGTTCCTGTCTCAAAGCTACAAAAATGAACTAACACAATGATCCATAAGTGCTTGTCTATAACAAAGATTTCACTTGTCAGAATCAAAATCAACAGTTTTTTTTCATAAAGCTAGATTTACTTGGAAATATCTTTCATTATTCTAAATTATCCTTCCTACTGTTTTGGTGTTAAAGGGTGTTTCTCTTATGAAATAATGGTCTGTGTGAAGAGCATACTCCATGTAGTCTGGCAGAAGAATTTTGGCATGATAATTAAAAAGTGGAGATCTGGCTTTAAGCTATTCTGGTCTTAGGGTACCCATTTCACTTCTAATTATGCAACCTTGTGAAAGTTATTAAATCTCCCTCAGATTTACTTTTATCAACTCTACAGTGTGGTTAAGAATGGTACCATTTTCATAAGATTATTGTGATGATATCCTGAATTATTGCATGTAAAGTGTCTTTCACCGGTTAATGGCATGTGAAATATTAGTTGTTATTTATATGGTAGAATGTGTGTGTGTGTGTTTTTGAGCACATACATAAGTATGTATGTGTTAATATATTTTCCTATTAAAATAAAATGTTTGCAAACATGTTTTGGTCCTCTGATTTATTTTTTGCTGTTGTTTTGTTTTATTTGTCCATGAATTTAAAAAAATCTGGGTATCAATATAGTAGCTTTTAACCTCATTATGATTTAATTTCAGCATCTTTAAATTAAATAGAATACAGGAGCCTATTAGGTGAATTAGAACTTCAGTTTGGAACTGAATAAAAGACTAAGTGGTCTGCAGTAAGAAATTTAATCCAAGATTTTAGTTATCTAGGGAAGGAGGATAGAACATCAGAAACCTATGTGAGAGGAGGATTTGACAAAAAAGGAGATATAAAACCAACTTTGCTGACTTCCTGGTTTTAAAAATACTTCTCTGTTTTTATTTTCCACCCAGATTTCTTTATGAACACTAGAGTTATCCCAGATAAAGATGGCTTCTTTGCAGAGGGTGAAAGCACATGTAGGGTAGTGAGCCTTTTCCCTTGCCATAGTTCCACATTGTCTTCTGGAGGAGGTTCAAACTAGGGTGAAGTATAATCAATGTATAAATAAATGAAAGTGCATGGAGAAACCCTACAACCTGTGAAGAAATGGAAATCCTAGAACACTGAACTGGAAAACTATGAGTCAAATTAAGTTATTCATCTTTTTCTATTTGAGCACATTATGCTGTCTGGGTCATAGTGGAAGAGGATTTCCTAGAGACAGAGGAAAATGAGCTAGACTTAATTTATTGAGGGTTAATGGTAATATAATTGACAAAAATAGTTCTAAATCTAATTTATGGTTATATTCACTGCAATCCTCTTTTTGTCCAAAATGCTACTGTGGAAAATGGAAGTAACGGAGCTTTTTAAATTTTCTTTGTGAAACGCATGGAAATCTTCATCTTATCATCTCTTTTTAAGATATATTTACGTGGAATGAACAAATAAAATTCTGTTTTTAATTGGTATTACTAAAGATAAGTATTTTGAGACCATAAAGTATCATTCATAGAAATATTTTGAAGATTTTTTGAAGTTGAATATTTATGATTGATTCACATACCAATAGAAAATCAAAATTTAAGAATGGTTATTTAATTTTTAATAGGATTTAATAAGGTTTTCAATTTTAGAATGCAAATATCAATACATTTATAAAAAAGTACACATACTTGTTAAAATATGCCTAGCTGTTTCATTACTTCTAGACTTGTTCCACTAGGTATCTGTCACTGATACCTAGGATTATGGATACCAGAGTCATTAAACAGGAAATTGTGAAGGAGATGATTCCAAGAGATTCTAAGCAATGTAGAAAATACCATGTGATTTCAGATTAAAATATTACAAATTTAGAACATGGACAATACATTTAGGATTACTTCCCTTTAATTAAAAATTAAACAAAGGCATTTACAATGCAATTTCCTTTAATTTATGTGTGCCCAGAATAAAAATATTTAGTGTTCAGATTTCATTGAAGTGTTCTGGATTGTGAATTATTTATAGGAATTCTAATAAGGAATTTGAGCCTGCTGATTAACATATTAATACTCTTAAAATAATTCTTCATGTTATGATGAAGAAAAAGCAATCTAGTATGACCTAGGGAAAGTAACTTTACATCCTTAAGCATTATGGTTGTTCCAGTTCAGGGGAAATATTTGAGCTGTATATGATCTTAAATTGACTAGTATAGTTTAAATCATTTTTTAAAGTAAAACACCACAGGTGTTTATACCAAGGATTTGAGAAACAAGCAAATAGTGTTCTTATTTTTCTCACTGCTACCCATTTACCAATTAAGTATAAAGTGGGAAAATCTCATTCAGTGAATTTTGTCATACTAATGCAAGAATAAAGCCAATCTTTTGAACATCCTGTTCTTCTCATGAGTACTCCTGTACTCTAATTAGTAAACCTTATGTCCTCTATTTAATCTCATTAATCTCTGGCTCAAAGAATAATTTTTCACTGTCTTCCTCCATCAAATAATAATCTAAAATATAGTTGGGGCATTATATACTACTAGGACATTTAGCTGTGTGTATTTTTAAAACCATAGTAGACTGGACTTCCAGGAGGGAAATTTCATGGTGCCCTATAGTTCTCATGCATATTTCAATGTATGACTTTTCTTTATAATAAAATATCAACACCTACTTATTTCAAATGGCTTCTTCAGAATAAGTTACAGCAGCTAATGCTAATTAGAATGGTTGCCAAACAAATAAATCCTGAGGATGTAATTTACAGTATGGTGACTATAGTCAATAACCTTGTATTGTATATTTGAAAGCTTCTAAGATAATAGATCTTAAAAGCTTTCATCATGAAAAAAGTGTACCTATGCTGATGGATGTTAACTAAACATTGTCATGATCTGTTCATAATATATACAAATTTTGAATCATTATGTTGTACACTTGAAGCCAATGTGCTATATGTCAATTATATCTCTATAAAAAAACCCAACTAATTACAGATAAGCCTAAAAAATTAATAAAATAAAAATATACACTATGGACATATGCTAGCAAGTTTAATAACCAAAATTTAGTAGGAAAATTCATACAAAAACACCAACTAATGAAACTGATACAAGAGAGAAGAGAAAATGTTAACAAATCTATAACAAGTGAAGAGGTTAAACTAATGATTCAAAACTTCTCACAAAGTTAAACTCAAGACCAATGGTCATCACTGATGAATTCTGTTAAAATGTTTATAAAATAATTAACAATGATATCAAAATGGCAAAAAAGGAGACTTTTAATATTTCCCCCGAAAAAATGTTGATTTTTAATAAGCTTTCACAGATGAGAGAGCCTTTGTGGAATACTGGGAGTCAAGTGGAGAGGCTCTAGCACACCACTGGGGCAGAAGAAAAAAAAATCTGAGGTCAGATGCATTGATTATGGTAAAAGGAATAGTTTCACTTTACCTGCATTATCTCTTCCCCAAAGCAGCACAGCTCAATGCCAAGAGTGACCTTCTTGGTCTTGATGTCTCACATGGGATAAAGTGAAAGCATGTGAGTGAGCATCTGGACCCCCACCGGCTGTGTTGGATATTCCCAATGTATCTACTTCTTTCTCGCCCCACGCAGAATACTGAAGTGCTGCACCCAGACTTGGGTGCAGGGATAGACTGGGAAAACAGCAACAAGGACTCAGAGGATATCAAAGAAACATAAATCCTACAAACTGGATAACATCAGGAAGCCTACACATTAAATGCTGAAGATGCCTTTCCTGAAGATATTCCCAACTGGCCTATGGTCACCCTCAATTCTCCATGCACCCCCACCATGTGCCCAGCTTTCTCAGTGCAATTATAAGGGTGGTGAAAGCCAGCATGACTTCAGAATTGAAATAAAGCACAAAAACTTAAACATTCATCACTGTTCTAGGAAAAGCAAAAGGGAGGCTCTCAACTCTTGTTCTGGCTTTGCAGAATCAAGATAAGGCATACAGTCATATGAATCACTGATTCCCAAGTTTAAAAAACAGGTATGGAACATGCATATCCATAGAAAGGACTGAAAGAGCCTTCAAATCCCTAACAAGGTTGATGGAAGCAAGTCAGTAAAGAAGTCACTCCAGGAGGTGACTGGTTCTTCAAATGCAAAGAGAGCAATGCAAGACTTCAAGGAATGTGAAAACTCAAAAAGATATGATAACCTAAAAGGAACAAAATAATTTTCCAGTAAGTAATCACAAAAAAGTTGAGTTCAGCCTTTGACCAACAGAAAATTAAAAACAGTTGTTTTTAAGAAAGCTCAATAAGCTATAGGAAAACACAAAAAACAATTAAGCAAACCCAGGTAAGCAATACAGGAACAAACTGAATTTAGCAGAAAGAGAGAAATAATTAAAAAAATAACAAAACGGAAAGCATGAAATCAAAGATACAATGAATGAAATGAGAAAAAATGCAAAAGCAAGAATCCACCACAGATTCAGTAAAACAGAAGAAAGAATCTATGACATAGAAGACAGGTCCTTTGAAAATATCCAATCAGAGAAAAAAGTAAAAAAGAATGGAAAAGGATGAAGAAAGTCTATGTGAACTATGGGATATGACTAAGGAAAGAATTTGCACATTACACTATTGGAGTTTCCCAAGGAGAAGAGAGGGAGAAAGGTGCAGAGAGCTTATCAAAATAAATAATGGCTGAGAACATCCCAAGTCTAGGGAACGATACGGTCATCCAAGTTCATGAATGAAGGTCATAGATTTTTAAAAATTTCAAGTAAAAAATGTTCTTCCCTAATATAATCATAAAATTGTCAAAAATAAGAAAAGAATTTTAGAAGAAAAAATTAGATCTGCAAAAAAGGTGGAGTAAGAAAGCAAAGTATAAACCGCCTCCCACATAATCAAGGAAGCAAATACATCAAATACAAATAACCCTAAAAATGCACTGAAGACTGCAGAACAAACCATCTATACCTGGTGAAGAAGAGAAGACAACATTGAGAAGCGTAAACTGCCAGAGTCATGACTGATTGGGATCCAAGCCCTTCCTCAGTTACAGCCCACAAACAGGAGGGGGAGAAATGGAGCAGGAGGAGATGAGTACACAAGAATGTGGCACAACTGGCCCTGGAGATCTGCTCCAGGAACATGAATTCACATTTCATTGGGCTTTGGTAATTAACTGGGCTGGACACCAGAGAGAGTTGGAACACTCTGGAAAGCCAACTCCTGTCTGCTTTTGGAGGACAGGTATGATCCATTGGTCTTGTTGAGACCAAACACAGAGGAAGCAGTTTGAGTGATTTACCAGCAGCAAGAAGTATGTCATAGAGGTGGGAGTCAGAGGGTGCTCTCACCAGAAGAAAACGGCAGGTAGACAAAAATTACTGAGCTCTCCTTCAGCCCACCTGATCTGGCATTCAAAGAAGCCAGTTCCAAATGCTGCATTTCCTTCACTGGCAGCTCAGACCTGCAGTGGTTCTCCCGTGTATAACTTCCAAATCTGGCTTGCTTGGTCAAGCAACAGTCACATTGATGATGGGAAGGCAAAAGGTGGCCCTGCCTACAACATATCTCAGCAGAAGGACATCATATCACACAGAGGCCATGCAAACACAAGCTGTCAGAATCTTCTGACAGAGATCAGCCCCTACCATCAAACAGACAAAAAGACATACCCTGCCCACAGTCCACCAACAGCAACTGTAGTATCCACTGCAAAAGAAAACCAAACACTTCTGAGAAAAGAGTCTTGAGCTTCTGGGCTCCACAGGACACATTCTTCATGAAGCCATTACTTCCTAGATGAAGAGGTGTAGCTGATATATCTAATACAAAGGACTAGACATAAAAGCCCCCCAAAAATGAGGAGGCACAGAAACATGTTACAAAAAAAAGAACAAGATAAGACACCAGGAACAGGGCTAATTAAATGGAGATTAGAAATCTTGATAAAGATTTCAAAGTAACAGTCAAGAAGATGTTCATTGAACTGGGAAAAAGAATTGATGTTCTCAGCAAAAACTTCAAAAAAGATATAGAAAATAGGTAAAACAGCCACTTTGAGCTGAGGAATACAATAACTGAAGTGTAACAATACAGTAGAAGGAATGAATTGTAGACTGTTAAATGTAGAGGAATGAATCAATGAGGTGGAAGATAAAGCACAAAAAAGTAACCAAGCTGAAAAACAGAGAAAAAATAATTTCTAAAAAAGTAAGATACAAAGAAAACTAAAGGATAACTCCAAATGAAACAATATTCACATAATAGGGGTCTCAGAAGGAGAAGAAAGAGCCAAAGAGGAGAAAGTTTCTTAAATAAATAATAGCTCATAAATTCCCTAATCAGGGAAAGGAAATAAACACCAGGTAGTGGGTGCATGGAGATCCCCTAACAAAAGGAATCCCAGGAAGAAAACACCAAGACAAATAAAAATTAAAATGGCAAAATTTAAAGATAAAGATAGACTCTTAAAAGCAGCAAGAGAGAAGCAGACAGTTACCTGTAAGAAACTACATAAGTCTATCAGCAGATTACTCAGCAGAAACTTTACAGGTCAGAAGGGAATGTCACGAAATACTTAATATATTGAAAGGAAAGTATGTACAACATAGAATTATTAGACAGGAAGGTCATTATTCAGAACTGAAGGGGAGATTAAAAGTTTCCCAGATAAATGAAAGTTAAAGAAATTCACCACTACTAAACTGCCTTATCAGATATGAATAAGTGACTTCTTTAGATGGAAATATTAAGTATAAATATTTTTCATAAGTGAAAATAAACCTACAATAAATGTGGTAGACAAATTAATTACTAAGCAAGAATAAAGTTAAAAAATAGTAATAACAACTATATATGAAATTAATCAGAGGACACAGAAAATATATAGATTATCACTTCATATACATAAAGTGTGGATGAGGAAGAAGATTAAAAATGTAAAACTTTAAGATTGTGTTTAAAATCAAGCAACCATCAATACAGATTGTCATATATTTAGGAAACTATGAAACTAATGGCAACAAACCTAGAGCTTATAATAGATACACAAAATAATTTTAAAAAGAAACCAAGCATAATACTGAAGAAAACAATCAAATAATATGAACAGTGTATGAAGGGAATAAAGGAACAGAAAGGAACTACTAAAACAGCAAGAAAATAATTAACAAAATGGACGTAAGTACATACCCATCAATAATTACCTCAAGTGTAAGTGGACTAAATGCATGAATCAAAAGACATAAGGTGGAAAACTGGATAAAGAAACAAGACCATTCTATATGCTGCCTATAATAAACTAATTTGAGACCTAAAGACACATAGGCTGAAAGTGAAGGGATGGAAAAAGATATTTCATTCAAATAACAGGGAGGGAAAGCTGGAGTAGCAGTATTTATCTTGAAAAAATAAACTTTGAAACAAAGAAAATACCAAGAGATAAGGAAGGACATTACTTAATGTTAAAAGGATGAGCCCAACAAGAGGATATAAAGACCATAAATATCTATGCATCCAACATAGGGGAACCTAAATTTATAAAACAAATAACAAAAAACCTAAAGTGAGAAAAAGACAGCAACACTATCATATTAGGAAAATTTAATACTTTAGTTACATATAATGGAGACAGAAAGTAAATAAGGAAACAGCAGTGCTGAAGGACACATTATACCAGATTCACTTAACAGACATATACAGATCATTCCATCGTAAAGCAGCAGGAGACGTTTTTCTCAAGTGCACATGGAACATTCTCCAGAATAGATCACATATTAGGACACAAAAATAGCCTCAAAAAATTAAAAAAGTTTGAAATTGTATCAAGCTTCTTTTCAGATAAATGTATGGAACTAGAAATGAATTACATGAAGAAAAAAAATTTAAAAAATACCCAAAACACAGAGAGGCTAAGCAACATGCTTCTAAATAATTAATGGATCAATGGACAATGAATAAAAGGGGAATCAAATAACATATGGAGTCAAATGGAAACAGAAACACAACAGTTTAAAATATGTGGGATGCTGCAAACATACTTTTATGAGGGTAGTGCATAGCAATAGAGACCTACCTCAGGAAACAAGAACAATTCCAAATAAACAGTCTAAATTCACAACTAAAGGAACTAGATAAAAGAACAAATGAAACTCAAAGTTATTAGAAGGAGGGAAAGAATAAGGATCACAGCAGAAATAAAATACAGAATATAAAAAAGAATTAAAAAATTAAGTGAAACCAAAAGCTGTTTCTTTGAGAAGATAAAATTTAAAAACCCCTACCCAGACTTATCAAGAAAAAAATAGGACACAAATAAAGAAAAGCAAATTAAAAAGAACTTACAACTGATACCACAGAAATAAAAAGAATTATAAGAAAATTTTATGGAAAATTATAAGCCAATAAATTGGCTAACTTAGAAGAAATGGACTAATTCCCAGAAATACCCAATATTCCAAGACTGACCTGGGAAAAAACTGAAAATATGAGACCACTGACCAGTAATGAAATTGAATTGGTAATAAACACACTCCAAAAACATAAAATTCCATTCCCAGATGACTTCACAGCTGAATACTATCAAACATTTAAAAACCAAATACCCATCCTTCTTTAAGTATTCCAAAAAATAAGAGAGCAGCTAATACTACCAAATTCATTGTACAAGGCCAGCATCACTTTACTACCAAAAACAAATGCTCTACAAAGGATATAGACCAATATCACTGATGAGTACAGATTCAAAAATCCTCAAAGAAATAGCAAACTGAATTCAAAACTACATTGAAAAGATCATTGATCACGACTAGGTGATATTTATTCCAGAGATGCAAGGATTGTATAATATTCAAAAGTTAATACATACAATATACCACGTTAACTAAAAAAGTATAAATCCACATAATCATCTCAATAGATGCTGAAAAAATCATTTGAAATAATTCAACATCTATTCATAACAAAAACCTCAACAAAATGGGTATAGGGAGAACATACCTCACAATAATTAAGGCCATAATTGACAAACCCACACCTAACATCATACTCAATGATGAGAAACTAAGAGCTTTTCTTCTAAGATCAGGAACAAGGCAAGGATGTCCACTCTCACCACTTCTATTTAACATAGCACCAGAAGACTTAGCCATACCAATCATTCAAGAAAAGACATAAAAGGAAAAAAAAATTGGTAAGGAAGTAAAACTGTCATTATTTGCAGATGACATGTACTATATATATAAAACCCTAAAGATTCCACCAAAAATCTGTTACAACTAATAAGTGGATTCAGCAATGTTGCAAGATACAAAATAAATATACAGAAATCTGTGGCATTTTTATATACTAATAATAAGCTGGCAGAAAGATAAACCAGAAAAACAATACCCTTTACAATTGCATCAGGAAGAACAGAATATGTAGAAATAAACCTAACCAAGGAGGAGAAATAACTGTACTCTGAAAACTATAGGACACTGTTGAAGGAAATTGAAGAAGACACAAATAAAAGGAAAGTGGTCCCATGCTCCTGTATAGGAAGAATTAATATTGTCAAAATGACCATTTTGTCCAAAGTGATTTACAGACCCAATATGATCCCTATCAAAATACTAATGGCAATTATCAATAAACTAGAGTAAATAATTGTTAAATTTACATGGAGCCAAATAGTACCCTGAATAACGAAGGCAATCTTTAGAAAGACCAAAGCTGGAGTATCATGCTCCCTGACTTCAAGCTATACTACAAAGCTACACTTATCAAAACTGTATGGTACAGGTGCAAGAAGAGACCTATAGATCAATGGAACAAGATAGAAAGCCCAGAAGTAAGCCCATGTATATATGGTCAATTAATATATGACAAAGGAGTCATGAATGTACAATAGGAAAAAAGCCTCTTCAATAACTGCTATTGGGAAAACTAGACAGCTTCATTCAAGAGAATTAAATTGGATTGTTGTCTAACACCACACACAAAAGCAAATTTGAAATGGTTATTAAAAACCTAACTATAAGACATGAAACCATAAAACTCTTAGAAGAAAATATAAGAAAAATCTCTTGAACATAAGCATGAGTAAGTTTTTCTAGTCATATTTCCCTAGGAAAGGGAAACAAAGCAAAAACAAATAAGTGGAACTACATCAAAGTAATATGTTTCTGTACAGCAAAATATACCATCAATAAAACAAGGCAACCTACAGAATGAGAGAATATATTTATAAATGATATATCTGATAGGAAGTTAACATTTGAAATACATAAAGAACTCATACTTCAACACCAAAAACCCACCCAATGAAAAAATGGGCAGAGGACCTGAATAGATATTTTTCCACAGAAGACATATAGGTGGCCAAAAGGCACATGAAAAGATGCTCCATTACTAATCATCAGGGAAAAGCAAATCAAAGTAACAATGAGATATCACATCACACTAGTCAAAATGACACTATCCAGAAGAAAATAAATCACAAGTATTGACAAGGATGTGGAGAAAAGGGATATCTCCTACACCATTGGTGTGAATATCATTATTTACAGTATTTACAGTAGCCAAGATATGGAAGCAAGCTAAGTATCTGTCAATAGATGAATGGATAAGAAAAATTGGTACATATACACAATATAATATAAGTCATCCATAAAAAAGAAAGAAATCCTGCCATTTGTGACAACATGGATGGACCTAGAGGGTATTATGCTAAGTGAAAAAAAACACCCAGAGAAAGACAATATCATATGATTTCAGATATATGTGGAATCTAAAAACAAAGAAACAAAGTGAACAAAACAACAGTTGACTCATAGACACTGAGAAGTTACCAATGGTTGCCATGGAAATGTGTTTGCGATGAGTGGATGAAATAGGTGAAGGGGATAAAGAGACACCAAATCTCAATCATAATATGTTAGCTATGGAGATCAAACTACAGCATGGAGATTATAACCAATAATTCTGTAACATATTTCCATGTTGACAGGTAGTAACAATTCCAGTTGGGGTGAGTATTTAACATATATAACTGTTGAATCACTATGTTTTAAACTTGAAAGAAATATATTTTATATAAATTATACTTCAATAAAAATATATTTAAAAAGAAGGAAATAATAATTTCTTATGTACAAGAAAATTCCCATAAGGCAGTCAGTGGATTTCTCAGAATATTTGCCTGACAGGGAAGAGTTGGTAATATACTCAATGTGCTGAAAAAAAAAATAAGACCTGCCAACCAAGAATACTTTACCTGGTATTTTTCTTTAGAAATGAGGGATACGTAACAACTTCCAAAGACAAACCAAAGCTTCTGAAACTTTATCACTACTATATCCACCTTACTACAGATGTTGAAAGTTCTTCAAGCTGAAATCAAATGATGCTAATTGTAACATGGAAACATGAAAATATCATACACATTGACAAAGGTTAAGTTATCATTGTCAAATTCATTATTTTCTACCTTGTGAGAGGGTGATGTACTAATAATTCCACTACATGTATAGGTTAAAGGACAAAATATCACAAATAACTGTAGCAACAATAATTTGTAATGGATGCACAGTATAATGACAGTTAAATTGTTGCATCAAAACATAAAATATTGGAAGGTTAGAGTTTTTTATGTGAATGAGGTTTTGTTTTTATCAGCTAAAAATCAACTACTATGACTAAAATAATTTTCACATAAGTTTTATGGTATCCACAAAGAGAAAACCCATGGTGAAGGGAAAAATGGCAAATGGTTGTGAATTTAATTTTTCTGACATTCAACAGTGCAGTTTCTTATTTTCCATTGTGTACTGTGGAACTGAATGATGGAGAAATTCTTGTGAAAATATGCCCACAGACATTTGGTTTTGTCATTTCAATTCATCTTCCCATATAGTGAACTCTATAGATCCTACCATGAATAGTGACTGAGCCCCCTGACAGGATTATTTGACTTGCTTCTTTGCAGGTTTTTCTACCGAATGATCCAGTTTTAATGTCTATACTGATCAGAGGTAACAGTTCACTTCACTTTGCAGCTGTATACATATAGATGCAAATGAGTAATGTAGAAATGTAAAGCAATTATACAGCAAAGTCCTTGTTGTTAATAAAATATTTGCTATAATTTAAACTTTTTGTCATAATTTTATGTCAATACTTTGACAGGAAGAGAAATAAATATTTTGTGTTCGCAGTTGAGGTGACACAATAAATATAAATAAAAGTTGTGTCATCCTGCAATTTACTAATTAGAAACCTTGAAAAATCAGTATTTCTTACATTCCCCTGTACAAATCTTTTACTAACCCAATCTAAAGACAATCAGTGCCAAAATGCACAATATCCTATTAAATACTTTTGCATAGTAGCATTCTCTTTTTTACAGGAGCTTAAATGCACATTTTGTTACATTTACACAGTGACCAACAATTTATCAATTTTTTTATATGCATCTATATGTACTGAAGAGCAGTTCTTCTTTCCCTGCAGAATTTAAGTACTTTTGCTATAAACCCCAAATGATTTCAGAAATATATATTTCTGGTGCAATTTTTCTTTGGAGTCTGTGTGAATATTTGGGCACTTTTAGGTTTAGGAGATGTTTTCATAAAAATTGATGAAATGTCTGCATAACTACTTAGGATTGTCTGGGCAATATGCCAATAGCTAGTCTGTGAAGGGAAAGTGGTCAGTGGATTCTGGGACAGGTCAGGGACAAATGCTAAATCAGCACAGCAGGAAAGATCAAATCTGATCAGGACCAAACACAAGAATCGGAGACTGGAAATACACCACTAGTGCAGGAATGAAGGCAATGTGCACCTGGGAATGTCAAATTACAAGACAGGAACTTTGTACCAGGGTTACTTTTAAAAGCCCGAGGGGCTGTGCTATAAAACTCCAGTCCTCCAAACAAGTTATAAGAAAATATCCTGGGAAGTTAAGCAATAACTGCTAGAGTATAGAATCTCTTTGTTGCATGAGATCAAGGATTTTGATCTGGTTCGCTGATAAATCCCCAGAGCACAATACAGTATCTGGAACATAGTAACATAGTAGGCACTTAACAAATATTTATCAAATGAATAATGTCAGGAACATCAGTAGTGAATTCTGAGGGCTGATGCTTCAAAACAATGTGTGAATTACATTTCTTGCATTCATTCACTCAACCATAAAAGCACTAAACATAATGAATTTCTAATATGCATGAAACTGTGAGGAATATAAATATGCACATAACTGAGGAATATAAATATGCACATACTATATAAGTCTTATCTTCAAAGAGTTTTCAGTATCACAGAGATTTTAAGACATTAAAATAAAATAAATGTGAAAATGGTGAGAGATATAAAGAAAATGAATTGGAAATGCAGAGAAATTATTGATTCTGCAGGCAGCAAATTAAGAGAAGACTATGTAAGAGGGTAATATTTGGGGTGAATATTGAAGGACAGGAAAGCTTGATAACATTGAAGATAAGAAAAGGGCAACCTATGTAAAAAGAAAGATAATCAACAAAGCAGAGTAATGGGAAAGTGCATGTTTGAGAAAAAGCTAATCATCCAATTTGTTTTGAATATGACACATTGAAAAGGGGTAGTGGAGGAATAAGCAGAAAGGTAGAATAGGTCATTATTAGGCAGAGTTTCAATCACCTAAGGAGAATTTAATGCTATTCTGGAATAGTTGAAGACTTTGGGCAAGAGAAGATATAACCCAGAACTCTTCTTTATAATGATTAATCTGATTGTGTAGGGTGACTTTGAGGAATGAGTTAGTAGAAGATAGAGTGTCACGTGATAAACAATTAGACAAGAACAAACATCAAAGACAGTGGGAATGGGGAGTGACATTGACAACATAGAGAAATAAGACATTCTTCCTTTTTATCCCTCTTTTTAATCATTGAATTAGACATCCATACATGAACCAGAGAACTTCAGTAGAGGTGTCCAGACTTTGCACCTTGCTCCAAGGGACATAAGAAGAGTCTTGCCCCCAAAAGTTACAGCAGGAGATCAACAAAACCCCATTTAAGCTATGGAACAAGAGGAGCCAGTGAGATTGACTACACCACTCTTGCCAATGTTGGGCAAGGATTGGGTGAGTGCTAAATTGGACATACACTCACAAGAGAGAATTTTCAGAAGTCCAGCCTTCCTGAAGGAGAACCCACCATACCACTAAATAAAAAAAAGGAAAGTGTGTTTGGCTGCAGGTTAAGTGAATTTGGTTGCAGCAGAGGTGGTAAGAGAAACTTTCCTGCTGCTTCCACATACCCAAAAACACACTGAGTGGGAATGATTTTTCTGGTGTAGGCCTATCTCCTCTGGTGATAGAGGAGGACAGTGAGAGGGGGCCTGGCTATCCCAGCTGGGTGAGAGGTGGCTGAAGAAACCCATTTTTATCTACCAGAACCTGGATTACTAAGGTGGGAGATCTGCCACTGGGGGAGGTAAGATATTGAGAAAGAGGCAGGTCAAGAGTTTCAAATGTCCTTGAAGGGATTATCAATGAAATCTACCCATATGTCTTCAGGAATGCTACTCCTGGAAATTTCCTGCCATGTCTGTGAATGCCTCAAACATGAGTACTAAACCTATAACTTCTTCCACTCTGATAATAATTCTCGTGCATGCTACCAGGTGTATCGATGAGAGCAAGCTTGGATAGGAGTATGCTCAGAAAATAGGGCACAGTTGATGGGAAAGGAGGAAACCACAATTTGAACTATTAGCACCACCTTCTGGAATAAGAAAGAAAGACTTCTATTAGCCAGCCTTGTGAATTTTAAGAACCAAAGAAAACATAAAATCATATCATGTCTTACATCAAATGTGAAAGCAGAAGTACATAGCCACAAACAATATGAAAAATCAAGGAAATATGTCATCAAAAGAAACAAAATGATAATTCTCCTGCAACTGAATTCAAAGGAATGGAATACAGCGATTTAACTGATAAAGAATTCAAAGCTGTTCATCTCTGGAACATGTATGCACACCCTCCTTTAGTGTGTACTTTGGTTGGTTAAACTTCCCTTTGCTTGTTAAAAAATTAATTCAAAATATCTGTTAAGAAGAAACTCAATGATCTACAAGAAAAGTCAGAAAGTCAATTTAATGAAATAAGGAATAAAAATTAACAAACAGATGGAGTTGTTTACCACAGAGTTTGAAATTATATATATTTATAACTCCAGAAATTCTAGAGGTGATGACCCAATGAATGAGATAAAAAACAGACCATACGGACAAAAGATTAACTGACTTGGATTATAGAAACAATACAGTTAGAAGAGAAGAGGGAACTAAGATTTCAAAAGACTAAAGAAAGTCTGGAAGAGCTAAGAAGAGCTAAAGAAATCCATCAGAAAGGCAATTATCTCAATTCAAAGTAACCTTCTCCAAGACACATTGTAATGAAATTGTCAAAAATCAATGATAAAGAAAGAGTCTTAAAGACACCCAGGGGAAAAAAGTAACCTACAAAGGAAACCACATTAGGTTATTAGTGGATTTTTCAGCATAAATTCTACAGGCCAAGAGAGAGCAGAATGACACATTCAAAGCATTGAAATATAAAAATTTCCAGCCAAGAATACTTCATCTGGCAGTTATCGTTAAGATATGAAGAAGAAATAAATCTTTCCAAGTAAATAAAGCTTGAGAGAGTTCACCACCACTAGATCTGCCTTGAAATTACTGCTAAAATGAATTCTTCCAGCTGAAATGAATATATACTAATCAGTGATATTACATAACACAATACACTGGTAAAAGTGAAAAAAAGAATAAGAAAACTGTAACTCTATATTACAATAATGTGTGAATCACTGATTGTGTAAAAGTGAAAGGAAAAAAGTAGTAACAATACTGATAGCTACTATAAGTTTTAAATAAACACATGGTATAAAAATGTAAATTGTAACATCAATCATACAAAAAGGAGGTAAAAAGGTGGAGGATTTATAGGCATTTAATAATGTTTCTACCAGCCTAAAATGTACTCCTTTATCTATATCTTATGTGATTCACAAGGAAACCACAATAAAAAAATCTAGAGTACATAAAAAAGACTATCAGAAACAGGATATCACAATAGAAATGAACCAGTTTACAAAAGTACGCAGAAAAAAAATGGAAAAGTAGCAATAGAAATGGAAAACAAAAAAGCAATTAATAATATTAGGTTGCTTCCATTTTTTGGCTATTGCCCATCAGTAGATGAATGGATTAAGAAGATGTGGTACATATACACAATGGAATATTACGCAGCCATAAGAAAAAAACAAATCCTACCATTTGCAACAACATGGATGGAGCTGGAGGGTATTATGCTCAGTGAAATAAGCCTGGCTGAAAAAGACAAGTACCAAATGATCTCACTCATATGTGGAGTATAAGAACAAAGAAAAAAAAAACTGAAGGAACAAAACAGCAGCAGACTCACAGAACCCAAGAACAGACTAATAGTTACCAAAGGGAAAGGGACTGGGGAAGAAGGGCGGGAAGGGTGGGATAAGAGGGTAAAAGGGGCATTACGATTGGCAGACATAGGGTGGGGGGACATGGGGGGACTGTACAGCTCAGAGAAGACAAGTAGTGATTCTCATCTCACTACGCTGATGGACAGTGACTGTAATAGGGTTGGTTGGGGGTACCTGATGAAGGGGGTAGTTTAATCATCACAATATTGCTCATGTAATTGTAGGTTAATGATACTAAAATAAAATAAATTGTAAAAAAAAACTAAAAAAAAAAATAATATTAGGTTGATAAGTCCTTACAAATCAATAATTGCTTTAAATGTAAATGGAATGAATTCACCAAACAAAATCATAGTGGCTGGCCTGACTAGAAGAGACCGACTTCAGATATAAGGATGCCCATGGACTCAAAGTAAAGAGACAGAAAAATATTTTATGAAAGTGCAAAGAAAGTGGAGATAGTTATACCTATATCAGAAAATAAACGTTAAGTCAAAAATGGCAATGAGACAAAGAAAATCATTATATAGTGATAAAGAGAGCAATCCAACAAGATATAACAAATGTAAGTGTATATTCACCCAACATTTAAGCAACATTAAATACATTAAGCAAATATTAACAAATATAAAGAGAGAAATATGCAGTAATGTATTAAGAGTAGGGGGCTTCAATACCCAATTTTCAACAATGGATAGCTAATCCAGAAGGAAATTCAAAAGAAAATGATTGACTTGGACTATTCATCACACCTAATGGACATGAGACATCTATAGAACTTTTGGTAGAACAACAGAATATGCATATTTCTAAAGTGAACACTGGACATTGTCAAGGACAGACATGATGGAACACACAACAAGTCTTAGAAATCTCAAGTTGAATTCATGGCAATTATCTTTTCTGACCAGAGTTTTGAAACTAGAAATCAATATAAGGAAAGCTAGAAAATCTAAAAATAAGTGAAAACTCAACAACAAACTCCTGAACAACCAATGGGTAAAATAATAAAAGGGATATCAAAGACTGTTTTGGACAGGTCAAAATAGAAATACAACTTACCCAAACCTATGGGATGCTACAAAAGTTCTGTGAGGTAAGTTTATAAAAATAAATGTATATATTAAGAGACTAGAAAGATCTCAAATAAACAAACTATCATTGAACCTCAAGAAAGTAGAAAAAGAGGAGCAAGTTAAGCCCTAAGTCAGAAAAGAAAGGAAATAATAAAGATCAGAGCAGAACTATATCAAATAGAGACCAGAAAACAATAGATTAAGAAAACTAAAATCTCATTTTATGAAAAGGTAAACAAAATCGGCAAAACTTTAGTGATATTAAGAAAGCAGAGACAAAATCAGAAAAAAAATATAACTGACTGCTGTGAACAATTACATGACAACAAAAAATAAACTTGAAGAAATGGATAATTTCTTAGAATCATAAAACTTAACAAGACTGAACTAGGAAGAAACAGCCAGTGTTAACAGACCAATAATGAATAAAGAGATTAAATTTTAATAAAAGAGTTCCTAACACAGAAAATCCTTGGACAAAAAGGCATCATGTATCGATTCTACCAAACACTTAAGAAAGAATTCATGCAATCCTTCTTAAAATCTTCCAAAACATTATGGAGGAAGTAACACTTCTAAACTGATTGTAGAAGACCAGCATTACCATTATAACAAATCCAGATAAAGACAATATAAGAAATCTATTGAACAATATCTCTGATGAATATAAACATAAAATATTCAACAAAATATTAACAAACAATTCAATAACTCATTAAAATGATTATACACCATGACCAGGTGGTATTAATCCCTGGTTTGCAAGGATGGTTCAGTATATGCAAGTAATTGATATATTTTACATTAATAGAATGAAAGGAAAAATCACATGATCCTCTCAATAGGTGCAGACAAAGCCTTTGACAAAATACAACATCCCTTCATAATAACCATTAACAGATTGGGTATAGAAGGAACATATTTAAACACAATAAAGGCCATATTCAAGAAACCCACAGCTAACTTTATACTCAATATAGAATTTAAAGCTCTTCCTCAAATAATAGGAATAAGACAATGGTGCCTCTCTCTCTACTCTTATTCAACCTAGTACTAGAAGTCTAAACTAGTCCAATTAGGCAAGACAAAAAAAGTGTCCAAATCAAAAAAGAAAGAGTACAATTTTTATTTTCAGGTGATATAATTTTGCATATACAAAGCAAAAGGCTAAATTAAAAACTGTTGGAAGTAATAAACAAATACAGTAAAGTTGCAGGGTACAAAATCAGTGTTCAGAAAGCAGTTGTATTTCTGTACACTAATAATGACCCATCTGAAGAATAAATCAAGAAAACTGTACTTTAACCAAGGAGTGAGAGATATATACAATGCAAACTGTAAGACTTTGTTGAGATAAATAAAATAAGACACAAATGGAAGGGCATCTTATGTTCATGTATCAGAATAATTATTATAAGAATGTCTATTCTACATAAAGTCATCTACAGATTCATGCAATCCCTATCAAAAATCCAATGTCACCTATGCTTATTGCTGCATTATTTGCAGTATCCAAGATGTGGAAGCAAACAAACTGTCCATCAATAGATGAATGGATAAAGAAAAGGTGGTATAGAGGAGACAGAAGATGGAGTAGGAAGGCAAGGCAGAAACCTCCTCCAACACACGCCAAGGAAACAACTATAGCAAGCACAGCAAAAACTGAAAATGACCTGAAGACTGCAGAACAGACCATCTACACCTGGTGAAGAAGAGAAGACCACACAGAGAAGGATAAAGTGGCAGAACCACAATCAAGTAGGACTCAAACACTTCCCTCATTACAGCCCACAAATGGAAGGAAAAGGAATGGAATGGGAAGGGGACAGGCAGTCATGAACTCTTCACACGATCCCTCGAGATCTGCTATGCAAACACAGATTTCATTGGGTTATAGTGATTAGCAGGGCTGGACACCAGGGAGTGTGGGAGCACTCTGGGAGGCTGAGAACCCAGCTGCTTGTGGAGCACAGGCATGCTCCATCAGTCCTACTGAGACCCAACAGAGAGGCAGATGTTTGAAAAATCCATCAGTAGTGGTAGGAGTGCCAAGGGGTGAGTGTTGGATAGCATTCTTTTGGCAGGAGTAAAAGCAGGTGGATGATAGTTTACCAGCACTCCTTCAGCCCAAGAGTTTAAGCACTCTTGGGAGCCCTAAACACTCCATTCCCTCACTGGCAGCTCAGCCCCCAGGTTCTTCCCTGTGGACTGTGGAATACACACCAACTTGGCAGACCAGCCTCAGACATTGCTATTTCTCAGGCAGAGGGGGGCTTTCCCAAGTTTCTCGGCCCTGTCTCAGCCCAATTAGAGAGGCGCCTGCAGGAGCTATATCTGAGAACTCCATTATCACGGGCAGACCAGCCCTGTTCTTTCCATCCTGTCTCTACCACTGCATACATGTGGCACTCCCTGCCACTGTATGCCCACATGCCCTGCTGCCTCACAACTTACCACTTCCACCATGCAACAATCTGCCACTGCGTTACTTCACTAGAAAGAAACAACTTCCCCATGGACCTGGTTAACACAGCAGCCCTGCAATCACTGAAGGACAGGAAGAGTGTGGCCCTGCCAACAACAATCCCAGAAGTATCACTGCTCTAATCACAAAGGGTTGGCTGAGACAGACTTCTGTCCACAAAAGACTACTATAGATCACTTCAGGCAGAAAGATAGCAATGTGGCCCCAACCACTGCCCACCAACAGTGACTGAAGCTCCAAAGAAATGGAGAACCAGGCACTGGAGACAAAATTTTTGAACTTCTTGGTTCCACATATCCTTTTTCTTGTCCATGCCTTCTTCATCAGGCACATCTTCAGAACTCTCTAGACAAGGAAGCATTGCATATCCACCTAATACAAAGGAATAAAACCTGAAAAAATGAGGAGTCAGAGGAATATGTTCCAAAAAATAATAAAGAATAGGACACCAGAAAGAAAGCTAAATGAAATGGAGGTCGCCAATCTTGTTGATAATGATTTAAAAATAACAGTAATAAATATGCTCACTGACTTGTGTGAAAGTAATAAAGATATCAGGGAAAACTTTAACAAAGAGATAGAATATCTGTAAAAGAGCCACCAAACAGAAGAATACAGTAACTGAAATGAAAAATACAATGGAAGAAATGAATAATATATTGTTGTAATAGAGAAGACAATCGAGTGGCAATTAGAAAACAGTAAAAAATGAAGCTGAGGAACAAAAAGAAAAAAGAATTTCTAGGCATGAGAGAAGGATAAGGGAGCTGTTTGACAAGTCCAAATGAAACAATATTCATATAATAGGGGTACCAGAAGGACAAGAGAGAGACAAAGGGATAGAAAGTCTCTTTGAGGCAATAGTTGTGGAAAACTTTCCCAATATGGAGAAGGAAATAGACACTCAGATCATGGAAGTATAGGAAGACCCTAACAAAAGGAACACCAGGAGGACAACACCAGAATGTACAATAATTAAAATGACAAAGATAAAGGATAAGGATGGAGTATTGAAAGAAGCCAGAGAAAAATCATTACTTATAATGTAAACCCCATCAAACTATCAGCAGACTCAGCAGAAACTTTACAATATTATAGGCCAGAAAGGAGTGTCATGAAATAGTTAATGTATAGAAACAGATTGACCATAAAACCAAGAGCCCTCTACCCAGCAAGACTATGATTCAAACTTGAAGAGAGATTAAAATTTCTGTAAAAGAAGACCAAAGGAATTTACAGCCACTAAATTGGCATTAGAGGGATGTTAAAACGACTCCTATACATGAAAATGTTCTTAAGCCTATATAGTTTACACCAGTGTAAATAAACCCACAATAAAGGTAGTAGACCAATTACTTACCAAGCAAGTGTGAATAAAAAACAAAAAACCCCAAAAGCATAAAAACAACCATACACATAATCAGTCAAGAGATGCACAAAAATGCAGATTGTGACATCTAATAGGTAAAGTTTGAGGAGGATAAAGCAATAATATGTTTTTACAGAGTGAATTTGAAATAGAGCAATCAGCAACTTAATGTAGACTATTATATATTTAGGAAGCTATCTTTGAATCTAATAGTAACAAAAGACTTAAAGCCTATAAGAGATACAGAAAAAACTAAAAAATAGAATCCCATCAAAAGACTAAAGAAAATCATCAATTAACAAGAAAAGAGTGTGAGGAAGAAAAGAACAGAGATAAATTATTAAAAAAACAAAAACAAATGGAAAACGGATTCAAGATGGCAGCATGAGAGGTGAGACAGAGAACTCCTCCCAAAACCACTTATAATATGAAAATATAGTTAATACAACTAATCCTAAAAGAGCAACAGGAAAGAAGGCTGCACCACACTGCATACACCTGGAGAACACAGCAGACCTCACGAAACAGGGCACTAGGGCTGCTTGCCTGCAACCCCAACATCAATCCAGGGGCTGAGCAGCTCAAAAGACTAGATATCTGGGCACTAGAGGGCGTCACACACAAATATGAAACATCAAAGAAATCTGGTTCAAACAAAAATCTCACAAACACCAGAAAAAATCCAAATGAAACCAATATTCCTGAAAGAGAGTTCAAAATAAAAATCATAAACATGCTCAAGGAGGAAAAGAAAAATATTTAAGAATTCAGGGATGAATTTAGGGTGGAGATTCAATCACTGAGAAATTCCATTATCTGAAATGAAACATAAGATTAAGGGATTTAAAAGCAGATTAGATATAGTGGAGGAGATGGCAAATGGAATAAAAATTAGGGAAGAGGAATACAAAGAAGATGAGGCACAGAGAGCAAAAGGATCTCTAGGAATTAAAGAGTATTGAGACAACTGTGTGACCAATTCAAATGGAACAGTATTCGAATTATAGGGGTACCAGAAGGAAAGGAGAGAGAAAAAGAGACAGAAAGTATCTTTGAAGAGGTAATTGCTGAAAACTTCCACAGTCTTGGAAAGGAGATAGTCTCTAAGGCCATGGAGGTGAACAGATCTCCTAACACAAGCGACCCAAGGAAGACAACACCAAGATATATAGTAATTAAAATGGCAAAGATCAAGGACAGGGACAGACATTCAAAGGTAGATAGAGAAAAAAGATCATATGCAAAGGAAATCAAATCAGGCTATAATCAGACTTCTCAACAGAAACCTTACAGGCCAGAAGGGAGTGGCATGATATATGTAATGCAATGAAACAGAAGGGTCTCAAACCAGAATACTGTGTCCAGCAAGATTACATTTAATTTTGAAGGAGGGGTTAAACAATTTTCAAATAAGCAAAAGCTGAGAGAATTTACCTCCCCTAAACCATCTCTACAGTGTATTTTGGGGGGACTGCTATAGACAGAAGTGCTCCTGAGGCTAAATAGATGTCAACAGAGGAAATAAAACCACAGTAAAGAAAGTAGAACAATTAATTACTAAGAAGATGCAAAATATAAAATCAACCAAACCCAAAGTCAATCAAGGGATAGACCAAGAGTACAGAATATGATACCTAAAATATAAGAATGGAGAAGGAAGAAAAAGGATGAAAAAAATAAAGAACCTTTAGGTTGTGTTTGTAATAGCATACTAAGTGAGTTAAATTGGACTGATGGATAGCGGGGCAATTACCCGTGAAACTTTGGTAATCATGATTTCTAAATCCTGCAATGGCAATAAGTACATACTTATCGATAATTACCCTAAAATATAAATGGTATGTATTCACCAATCAAAAGACATAGAGTCACTGAATGTATAAAAATACAAGACCCACCTATATTTTGCCTATAAGAGACTCATTTCAAATCCAAAGACATACACAAACTAAAACTGAAGGGATGGAAAAAGACATTTCATGCAACTAATAGGGAGAAAAAATCAGGAGTTGAAGTACTTGTACCAACAAAATAGACTTCAAAACAAAGAAGATAACAAGAGACAAAGATGCACATTACATAATGATAAAGTTGTCAGTCCAAGAGGATATAGCCATTATAAATATATATGCACACAACACAGGAGAACCTACATATGTGAAACAAATACTCACAGAATTAAAGGGGGAAATGGAATGAACTGCATTCATTGGAGGAGACTACAACACACTACTCACTCCAAGAGACAGATCAACCATACAGAAAATAAGTAAGGACACAGATGCACTGAACAACACAATAGAAGAGATGGATCAAATGGACATCTACAGAACAATCCATCCAAAGGCAACAGGATACTGAACTTGGGCCTCATTTGTTCTTTTTTTTCTAGTTTCATTAATTGTAACTTTAGACTTCTCATGTGCACAAGGAACAGTTTCATGAATAGATCATACACTAGGCCATAAAAAGAGCCTCAGTAAATTTAAAAAGGTTGAGGAATTCCAGGAAGATGGCGGAGTGAATGGAGAGACAGAATTTTCCTCCCAACATTATAATTATCCAGGAAAACACAGCAAACACAACTGTTCCTAAAAGAGAGACCAGAACAAACACGAAACCACACACAGTGCAGACACACCTGAGAGGACTCAGCAGCGGGTGAGCCGGGTAAGAAATGGAACCATGAACCGCAACCCGGCAGAACCCGAGCACTCCCCCACCACAGTGCACTGGCGGGAGGAGAGGATTCAGAGCTGGGAGGGAGTGGAAGTGCAGGCCCAGGAGATAACCAGCCCTGGACTGGCCCCGGGAACACGGGCGCACAAAGCACGGTGTGGTGGAGATTGGAGAGACGGAGGGCGCACAGTCTCAGCAGGAACACACCTGCTTGCTCGCGGCTGGCTCAGGGAAGGAGAAGAGAGAAGAAAAAAAGAGAAAAGTGCACGCTTTGTTTTTCAGCGGTCTTAAAGAGATGGGAGTCCAGCAGAGAACCTCATCGCAGTGGCACACTCAGCCCAGCAGGCTGGGAGTCCTGGGACACATCGGACCCCATAGCGGGCGACTGGGAAAGGGTAGCCATAATTAGGACTCCCACAGAGCTCAACAGCCTTCCATTCATTCTCACCACGGCCACAGCTTTAAAGGGCCGTGCAGAGCAGCGCGACCATGGCTCTGGAATAGTGGAGCAACAGCGCCACCTACAGCATTCACACAGAAATCACTCCCGGTGGGCATTTATACTTTCTTTCTTTTTTTTTTCTTTTGGGGGTTGCTGCTTTTTTTTTCTTTCCTTTATTTTCATTCTTCTCTCTCCTTTTTACTTTTTTTATTATTAGTAGATTTTTTTCTTTTTTTTCTTTTCTCTCCTTTCTTCTCTTTCCTTTTTAAAGTCATAAAGAGCCCACATGACATACGTGACAACTACCAAAAACCAATTCTATAGTCATGAGAAGACAGAAGAATATGATACACAGAGCTTCAGACAAGCACCACCCCAGAGAGAGAATCTGAAGGAATGGACATGCACAGTCTTCCTGAAAAAGAATTCAGAATAAAAGTCAGAGCCATGCTGATGGATCTACAGAAAAATGTGCAAGAGCAATTTTTTGGGAAATGAGGAAAGACAAAGCAGAAATGAGACAAGACATTGATAGGCTTAATAGAGGACTGAATCACGTTCAAGACACAATCAAGGAATTACAAGACAGGGAACAGGAATACAAAGAATCTGAGGCAAAGAGAGATAAAAGGATCTCTAAGAATGAAAGAATATTGAGAGAACTGTGTGACCAATCCAAATGGATCAATATTCACATTATAGGAGTAAAAGAGGAAGAAGAGAGAGAAAGAGGGATAGAAAGTGTCTTTGAAAAAATAATTGCTGAAAACTTTCCCACGCTGGGGAAGGAAATACTCTTGCAGTCCACAGAAGCCCACAGATCTCCCAACACAAGGGACCCAAGGAAGACAACACCATGACACATAATAATTAAGATGGAAAAAATCAAAGATAAAGTCAGAGTATTAAAGGCAGCTAGAGAGAAAAAAGATCACTTACAAAGGAAAACCCATCAGACTGTCATCAAACTTCTCAACAGAAACCTTACAGGCCAGAAGAGAATGGCATGATATATTTAACGTAAGGAAACAGAAGGGCCTCGAACCAAGAATATTGTATCCAGCATGATTATCATTTAAATATGACAGAGGGATTAAACAATTTCAAGAAAAAGAAAGTTGAGAGAGTTTGCCTCTCATAAATCACCACTACAGGATATCTTAAATGGACTGCTGTAGAGGGAAACACCCCTAAGGCTAAAAATATGTCACCAGAGAAAATAAAATCATAGCAAAGAAAGCAGACCATCCAAATACTAACTAAAGGCAAAGAATAAAACACCTAATATATAAATAATGGGGGAAGAAGAATAGGAAGGGGGAGATAAAGAAACATCAGAAGGCATTCACAATAACTTAACAAGAAAGTTAAGTTAGATTCTTAGATAGTAAAGAAGCAAACCTTGAACCTTTGGTAACCACGAATCTAAACCCAGCAATGGCAATAAGTACATACCTATCAATAATCACCCTAAATGTAAATTGACTGAATGCACCAATCAAAAGACACAGAGTAACAGAGTGGATAAAAAGCAAGACCAATCTATATGCTGCTTACAAGAGAGTCACCTCAAACCCAAGACATACACAGACTAAAAGTGAAGGGATGGAAAAAGATATTTCATGCAAACAACAAAGAGAAAAAACCAGGTGTTGCAGTACTTATATCAGACAAAATAGACTTCAAAACGAAGAAAGTAGCAAGAGATAAAGAAGGACATTACATAGTGATAAAGGGGTGAGACCAACAAGAAGATATAACCATTATACATATATATACACCCAACAAAGGAGCGCCAACACATGTGAAACAAATACTAACAGAAGTGAGGGACGAAATAGACAGCAATGCAATTATTTTAGGAGGCTTTAACACACCACTTACTCCAAAGGATAGGTCAATCAGGACGAGGATAAGTAAAGACACAGAGGCACTGAACAACACAATAGAACAGATAGACCTAAAAGATATCTACAGAACTCTGCACCCAAAAGCAACAGGATACACATTCTTCTCAAGTGCACATAGAACATTTTCAAGAATAAACCACATACTAGGCCACAAAAAGAACCTCAGTAAATTCAAAAATATTGAAATCCTACCAACCAACTTCTCAGATCACAAAGGTATAAAACTAGAAATAAATTTTAGAAAGAAATCAAAAAGGCTCACAAATACCTGGAGACTTAACAACATTCTCCTAATGAATCAATGGGTTAATGACCAAATCAAAACAGAAATCAAAGAATATATGGAGACTAATGACAACAACAACACAAAGCCACAACTCCGGTGGGACGCAGTGAAAGAAGTTCGAAGAGGAAAGTATATTACAATCCAGGCCTATTTAAAGAAGGAAGAACAATCCCAAATGAACAGTCTAAAGACACAATTATTGAAATTGGAAAAAGAGGAACAAATGAGGCCCAAAGTCACAAGAATGAGGGACATAAAAAATATCAGAGAATAAATAAATAAAATTGAGAAGAATAAAACAATAGAAAAAAATCAATGAAACAGAAAGCTGGTTCTTTGAAAAAATAAACAAAATATATAAACTCCTAGCCAGACTCATTAAGAGAAAAAGAGAATCTACACACATAAACAGAATCACAAATAAGAAAGGGAAAATAATGACAGACCCCACAGAAATACAAAGAATTATAAGAGAATATTATGAGCATCTATATGCTAACAAGCTCCAAAACCCAGAAGAAATGAACAACCACTTAGAAAAATACAGCCTTCCAAAACTCACCAAGCAGGAAACAGAAAAACTAAACAGACAAATCACCAGCAACCAAATTGAATCGGTAATCAAAAAACTACCCAAGAACAAAACCCCCGGACCTGATGGATTCACCTCTGAATTCTACCAGACATATAGAGAAGAAATAACGCCCACTCTCCTTAAAATTTTCCAAAAATTAGAAGAGGAGGGAATACTTCCAAACTCTTTCTATGAAGCCAGCATCACTCTAACACCAAAACTGGGCAAAGACCTCACTAAAAAAGAAAATTAAAGACCAATATCCTTGATGAATGTAGACTCAAAAATACTCAACAAAATATTAGCAAACCGAATTCAAAAATACATCAAGAGGAACATACAAAATGATCAAGTGGGATTCATCCCAGGGATGCAAGGATGGTACAAGACTCAAAAATCCAATAACATCATCCATCACACCAGTAAAAAGAAGAATAAAAAACACATGATCATCTCCATAGATGCTGAAAAAGCATTTGACAAAATTCAGCATCCATTAATGATTAAAACTCTCAACAGAATGGGTATAGATGGCAAGTACCCTAACATCATAAAGGCTATGTATGATAAACCCACAGCTAACATCATACTTAGTAGCGAGAAGATGAAAGCTTTTCATCTAAGATCGGGAACAAGACAGGGGTGCCCACTCTCTCCACTGTTTTTCAACGTAGTACTGGAGGTCCTAGCCACGGCAATCAGAAAAAGCAAAGACATACAAGTCATCCAGATTGGTAAACAAGAAGTAAATTTGTCACTATTTGCAGATGACATGATACTGTACATAAAAAACCCTAAAGACTCCACTCCAATACTAGTACAACTAATATCTAAACTCAGCAAAGTTGCAGGATATAAAATTAACACACAGAAATCTGTTGCTTTCCTATACACTAATGATGAACTAACAGAAAGAAAAATCAGAAAAACAATTCCATTCACAATTGCACCTAAAAGAATAAAATACCTAGGAATAAACCTAATGAAGGAAGTGAAAAACCTGTACTCTGAAAACTACAAGACACTCCTAGGAGAAATTAAGGAAGACACTAATAAATGGAAATGCATCCCATGCTCTTGGCTAGGAAGAATAAATATTGTCAAAATGGCTATACTACCTAAAACAATCTACAGATTCAATGCAATCCCCATCAAACTACCCACAGCTTTCTTCAATGAACTGGAACAAATAATTCTAAAATTCATATGGAACCAGAAAAAAACCCGAATAGCCAAAGCAATCGTGAGAAGGAGGATTAAAACGGGAAATTACGCTCACTGACTTCAAGCTCTACTACAAAGCCACAGTAATCAAGACAATTTGGTACTGGCACAAAAACAGACCCACAGACCAGGGGAACAGAATAGAAAATCCAAACATTAACCCAAACACCTACAGTCAATTAATATTTGATAGAGGAGCCTTGGATATACAATGGGGAAATGACAGCCTCTTCAGCAGCTGGTGTTGGAAAAACTGGACAGCTACATGTAAGAGAATGAAACTGGACTACTCTAACCCCATACACAAAGGTAAACTCAAGGTGGATCAAAGACCTGAATGTAAGTCATGAAACCATAAAACTCTTGGAAAAAAACATAGGCAAAAATCTTTTGGACATAAACATGAGCGACTTCTTCATGAACATATCTCCCCATGCAAGGGAAACAAAAGCAAAAATGAACAAATGGGACTATATCAAGTTGAAAAGCTTCTGTACAGCAAAGGACCCCATCAGTAGAACAAAAAGACATCCTACAATATGGGAAAATATATTCATAAATGATGTATCTGATAAGGGGTTGACATCCAAAATATACAAAGAACTCACGCACCTTAACATAGAAAAAGCAAATAACCCAATTAAGAAATGGGCAGAGGACTTGAATAGACACTTCTCTAAAGAAGAAATTCAGATGGCCAACAGGCACATGAAAAGATGCTCCACATCACTAATCATCAGAGAAATGCAGATTAAAACCACAATGAGTTATCACCTCACACCAGTGAGGATGGCCAACATCCAAAACACAAACAACAACAAATGTTGGTGAGGATGCAGAGAAAAGGGAACCCTCCTACACTGCTGGTGGGAATGCAAATTAGTTCAACCATTGTGGAAAGCAATATGGAGGTTCCTGAAAAAACTCAAAATAGAAATACCATTTGACCCAAGAATCCCACTCCTAGGAATTTACTCTAAGAATACAGCATCCCAGTTTCAAAAATACAGATGCACCCCTATGTTTATTGCAGCACTATTTACAATAGAAAAGAAATGGAAGCAACGTAAATGTCCATCAGTAGATGAATTCATTAAGAATATGTGGTACATATACACAATGGAATATTATTCAGCCATAAGAAGAAAACAAGTCCTACCATTTGCAACAACATGGATGGAGTTAGAGTGTATTATGCTCAGTGAAATAAGCCAAGCCGAAAAAGACAAGTATCAAATGATTTCACTCATATGTGGAGTATAAGAACAAAGAAAAAAACTGAAGGAACAAAACAGCAGCAGACTCACAGAACCCAAGAACGGACTAATAGTTACCAAAGGGGTAGGGACTGGGGAAGAAGGGTGGGAAGGGAGGGATAAGAGGGTAAAAGGGGCATTACAATTAGCAGACGTAAGGTAGTGGGGGCACGGGGAGGGCTGTACAACTCAGGGAAGACAAATAGTGATTCTCATCTCACTACGCTGATGGACAGTGACTGTAATTTGGTTGGTGGGGGGGACCTGATGAAGGGGGTAGTTTAATTACCATAATATTGCACATGTAATATTAGGTTAAAGACACTAAATAAATTGTAAAGAAAAAAATTTAAAAAGTTGAAATTGTATGAACTAGCTTCTCAGACAACAAAAGTATGAATGTAGAAATAAATTATGCAAAGAAAATGAAAAAGCCCACGAACACATGGAGGCTTAACAACATGCTCCTAAATAACCAGTGGATTAGTGACCAAATTAAAACAGAGATCAAGCAATATATGTAGACAAATGAGAATAATAATTCAAAACTGCAAAATCTGTGCGATGCAGCTAAGGCCATGCTAAGAGCAAAGTATATTGCAATACAGGCCTACCTCCGGAGTGAAGAATAATCCCATATGCACAGTCTGTTGTCACAATTAATGAAACTAGAAAAAGAAGAACAAATGAGGCCTGAAGTCAGTAGAAGGAGGGAGATAATACAGATTAAAGCAGAAATAAATAAATTTGACAAGAATAAAACAATAGAAAGAATCAATGAAAGCAGGAGCAGGATCCTCAAAAAAAAAAAAAGTTGACTCCCTAGCCAGACTTATCAAGAAAAAAATAGAATCTGCACACATAAACAGAATCCAAAATGAGAAAGGAAAAGTCATGACAGACACCTCAGAAATATGAGGAATTATTAGAGAATACTATGAAAAATGATATGCTAACAAACTGGATAACCTAGAAGAAAGGGACAACTCTATGGAAAAATACAACATTCCAAAGATGACGAGGAAGAAACAGAAAATCTGAATAGACCAATTACTAGCAATGAAATTGAATTGGTAATCAAGAAACGACCTAAGAACAAAAGTCCTGGACCAGATGGTTTCACTGCTGAATTTTATCAACCATTTAGTGAATACCTAATACCCAAACTCCTTAAAGTTTTACAAAAAGAAGAAGAGGAGGGAATACACCCAAACTAATTCTATGAGGCAAGCATCACTCTAATACCAAAACCAGGCAGACACCACAAAAAAAGAAAATTACAGACCAATAACCCTGATGAGCATAGATGCAAGAATAGTCTACAAAATATTAGCAAAACAAATTTAAAAATAAATCAAAAAGATCATCCATTATGATTATGTAGGATTTATTCCAGGGATGCAAGGATGATACAACTTTCATAAATGCCTGAATATCATCCACCACATCAATGAAGACAAGCAAAAAACCACATGATCATCTCCATAGATGCTGAAAAGGCATTCGACAAAATTCAACATCCATTTATGATAAAAACTCTGAATAAAATGGGCATAAAGGCCAAGTGCCTCAACATAATAAAAGCCATATATGACAAAGCCACATCCAATATCATACTTAACAGTGAGAAGCTGAAATCTTTTTCTTTAAGATCAGGAACAAGACAAGGACGCCCAATCTCTCCCCTTTTCTTCAACATATTTCTGGAGGTACAAGCCATGGCAATCAGACAACACAGAGAAATAAAGGTATCCATATTGGCAAGGAAGAAGTTAATCTGTCCCTGTTTGCAGATGAAATTATATTGAACATAAAAAACCCTAAAAAATCCTATCCAAAACTACTAGATCTAATATCTGAATTCAGCAAAGTTGCAGGATAAAAAGTTAATACACAGAAATCTTTGCATTCCTATACACTAATGGACTATCAGAAAGAGAAATCAGGAAAAAAATTCACAATTCCATCAAAAAGAATAAAATACCTAGGAATAAACCAAACCAAGAAAGTGAAAGACCTATACTCTGAAAACAAGACACTCATGAGAGAAATTAAAGAAGATACCAATAAATGGAAACACATCCTGTGCTCATGGATAGGAAGAATTAATATTGTTAAAAAGCTCAGAGAAGACAAGTAGTGATTCTCATCTCACTACACTGATGGACAATGACTGTAATAGGGATGGTGGGGGGGACCTGATGAAGGGAGTAGTTTAATCATCACAATATTGCTCATGTAATTGTACATTAATGATACTAAAAAAATAAAAAATAAAAAATAACCATACTGCCTAAAGCAATCTACAGAATCAGTGCAATCCCTATCAAAATACAAACAGCATTCTTCAACGAATTAGTGCAAACAGTTATAAAATTCAAACAGCATTCTTCAATGAATTAGTGCAAATAGTTCTAAAATTCATATGGAACCAAAAAATACCCACAAAGCAATCCTGAGAAGGAAGAATAAAGTGAGAGAGATTATGATCTGAGACTTCAATGTATACTACAAAGCCACAGTAATCAAGACAATTTGGTACTGGCCCAAGAACAGACCCATAGACCAATGGAACAAACTAGAGAGCCCAGATATAAACACAAGCATACATGGTCAATTAATATACGGTGAAGGAGTCATGGATATACAATGGGGAAATGACAGCCTCTTCAACAACTGGTGTTGGCAAAACTGGACAGCTACATGCCAGAGAATGAAATAGATAATTGTTTAAGTATATACACAAAGGTGAACTCAAAATGGATCAATGACCAGGATGTAAGTCATGAAACCATAAAATAGGCAAAAATCTCTTGACTATAAACACGAGCAACTTTTTCCTGAACGCATCTCCTTGGGCAAGGGAAACAGAAGCAAAAATGAACAATTGGGACTACACCATGCTAAAATTTTTTGTACAGCAGATAACACTATTGGCAGAGCAAAAAGGCATCCTACAGTATGGGAGAATATATTTGTAAATTACGTTTCTGACAAGGAGTTAACATCCAAAATATATAAAGAACACACATGCCTCAACACCCAAAAAGCAAATAACCCAATTAAAAAACTGGCAGGGGATATGAGCAGACACATCTTCATAGAAGAAATTCAGATGCCAAGAGGCACAAGAAAAGATGTTCCACATGGCTAATTATCAGGGAAATGCAAATAAAAACCACACTGTGATATCACCTCACACCAGTTAGGATGGCCAACATCGAAAACACTAGGAACAACAAATGCTGGCAAGGATGTGGATAAAGGGGTACCCTCCTACACTGCTGTTGGGAATGTAAACTAGTTCAACCATTGTGGAAAGCAATATGGAGTTTCCTCAGAAAACTAAAAGTAGAAATACCATTTGATCTGGAACTCCATTTGTAGTAATTTACCCAACAAAAACAACTTCTAAGATTCAAAAAGACATATGCACCCCTATGTTTATCACAACACTATTTCAATAGCCAAGATATGTAAGCAACCTAAGTGTCCTTCGGTAGATGAACGGATAAAGAAGAAGTGGCACATATACACAATGGAATACTCTTCAGCCATAAGAAATAAAGGAATCCTACCATTTGCAACAACATGGATGGAGCTAGAAGGTATTATGCTCAGTGAAATATGTCATGCAGAGAAAGACAAATAGAGAATGAATTCCCTCATTTTTGGAGTATAACAATGAAGCAAAACTGAAAGAACCAAATATCAGCAGGCTCAGACTCCAAGAAAGGACTAGTGGTTACCAAAAGGGAGGGTTGGGGATGGCGGGTGGGGTGGGAGGGAGAAGGGGATTGTGGGGTGTTATGACTGGTGCCCATGGTGTGTGTGGTCACTGGTTAGACAGTATAACTCAGAGAAGACAAATAAGGACTTTGTAGCATCTTACTACACTGATGGACAGTGACTGCAATGGAGTATTGGGGGTGACTAGATAATAAGGGCAAATGTAATAACCACATTGTTTTTCTTGTGAAACCTTCATAGGAGTGTGTAACAATGATACCTTAATAAAACAAAAATAAAATAAATAAAATTGCAATATATACCCAACTATCAATAATTGTCACAGAATGAATAAAGAAAAAGGGCTCATCTATATGCTGCCTAGAAGAGAGTCATTTCCAACCCAAATACATAGACAGACTGAAAATGAAGGAATGCAAAAAGATGTTTCATGCAAATAATATGAGAAAAAGGCATATGTAGCAGTACTTATATCAAAGAAGACTTCAAAACAAAGAAAGTAACAAGAGATAGAGAAGGATATTAGATAATGATAAAGGGGTTAGTGCAAAATGAGGATATAACCATTATAAATATCTATGCACCCAACAGAGGTGCACCAAAAAATGTAAAACAAATACTAACAGAATTAAAGGGGGAAACAGACTGCAGCTCCTTCATTTTAGGGGACTTTAATGCACCAATCACATCAAAAGAGAGATGAACCAGACAGAAGAAAATAAGGAACCAGAAGCACTGAACAACTCATTAGGTCAGATATACTTAACAGATATATACAGAACAACCTACTCAAAAGCAGAAGGACACACTTTCTCAAGTGTACATGCAAAATTCTCCTGAATAGATCATATACAAGTCAACCAAAAGAGCCTCAATAAATTAAAAAACACTGAAACTGTATCAGAACTTCTCAAACAGTGCTATGAAATAGAAATTTCACAAAGAAAATAAAAAAGATTACAAACACATGGAGGCTAAACAACACACTTCTAAATAATCAATGGATCAATGAACAAATTAAAACAGAAATTAAACAATACATGGAGACAACTGAAAACAAATACTCAAAAGCCAAAATTTTGTGGGATGCTGAAAAAGCAGTTCTAAGAGGGAAGTGCATAGCAACACAGACCTACCTAAAGAACAAGAACAGTCCCAAATAAACAGTGTAAACTCACAACTAAAGAAACTGAAAAATGAACAATAAATGAACCCCAAAGATAATTGAAGGAAGGATGTAATAAAGATCAGAGCAGAAATAAATAAAATAGAGGAGAATAAAAGAATAGAAAAAAAATCAATGCAACCAAGAGATGGTTCAATGAGAAAATTAAGTAGAATAGATAACCCCCTAGCAAATTTATCAAAAAAGAGAGGGTACACAATTAAATAAAATCAGAAATGGTAAAGGAATATTTACAACAGATAACACAGAAATACAAAAAAATAGAGAATTCTATGAAAAATTATATGTCAATAAATTGGACAACCTAGAAGAAGTATACAAATTCAATGAAAAAAACAACTTTCCGAGACTGCCCCAGGAAGAAACAGAAAATGTGAACAGACCAATTACCAGTATGACACTTAACTGGTAATCAAAACACTCTAAACAGAATTCAATTAACAGATGCCTTCACAGCTGAATTCTACCAAACATTTAATGGAGAACTAATATCCATCCTTCTTAAACTATTTCAAAAAATAGAAGGGGAAGGAACACATCTAAACTCTTTCTATGAATCCAGCATCACTCTAACAAGAAAACCAAACATAGACACTACAAAAAAGACAATTAACACCAATATCCTTGATGAACATAGATGCAAAAATGCTCAATAATATATTCACAAACAAAGTTAAAAAATGCATCAAGACAATCATAAATCATGACCAATTGGGATTTATTCCAGGGATGCAAGGATGTACAATATTTATAGATCAATCAGTGTGATATAACACATTAACAAAAAGGATAAAAACCACATGATATTCTCGGATGCTAAAACGCATTTCACAAAATTCAGCATCCATTCATGATAAAAACTCTCAACAAAATGGTATACAGGGTATCTGTGCCTAAACACTATAACGGCCATATAAGACAAACCCACAGACATCATCATTTTTTCCCTTTTTTCTTTTACTATCGTTAATCTACAATTACATGTGCAACATTATGGTTACTAAACTCCCCACTTTATCAAGTCCCCCCACATACCCCATTACAGTCATTGTCCATCAGTGTAGTGAGATGCTACAGAATCATTATTTCCCTTCTCTGAGTTGTACGGCCCTCCCCATGCCCCCCCACCACACTATGTCTACTAACCATAATGTCCCTTTTTCCCACTTGTCCCTCCCTTCTCACCCACGCATCCCAGTCCCTTTCCCTTTGGTAACTGTTAGTCCATTCTTGGGTTCTGTGAGTCTGCTGCTGCTTTGTTCTTTCAGTTTTTCTCTTTGTTCTTACTCCACATATGAGTGAAATCATTTGATACTTGTCTTTTTCCACCTGGATAATTCCACTGAGCATAATACCCTCTAGCTCCATCCATGTTGTTG
>JAQQAC010016209.1:64293952-64313848 GCA_029783875.1 Phataginus tricuspis
GTTTGGATGTCAACCCCTTATCAGATATGTCATTTATGAATATATTCTTCCAAACTGTACGATGTCTTTTTCTTCTACTGATGGTGTCCTTTGATGTACAGAAGCTTTTCAACTTGATATAGTCCCACTTGTTCATTCTTGCTTTTGTTTCCCTTGCCTGGGGAGATATGTTCATGAAGAAGTTGCTCATGTTTATGTCCAAGAGATTTTGTCTGATTTTTTCTTAGAGTTTTATGGTATCATGACTTACATTCAGGTCTTTGATCCATTTTGAGTTTACTTTTGTGTATGGGGTTAGGCAGTAATCCAGTTTCATTCTCTTACATGTAGCTGTCCAGTTTTGCCAACACTAGCTGTTGAAGAGGCTGCCATTTCCCCATTGTATATCCATGGCTCCATTATCGTATATTAATTGGCCGTATATGTTTGGGTTAATGTCTGGACTCTCTATTCTGTTCCACTGATCTGTGGCTCTGTTCTTGTGCCAGGAACAGATTGTCTTGATTACTGGGGTTTTGTAGTAGAGCTTGAAGTCTGGGAGCATAATTCCTCCTGTTTTATTCTTCCTTCTCAGGATTGCTTTGGCTATTCGGGGTCTTCTGTGGTTCCATATGAATTTTAGAACTCTTTGTTCCAGTTCATTGAAGAATGCTGTTGGTATTTTGGTAGAAATTGCATTGAATCTGTAGATTGTTTTAGGTAGTATAGCAATTTTGTCAATATTTATTCTACCTAGCCAAGAGCATAGGATGAATTTCCATTTGTTAGTGTCCTCTTTAATTGCTCTTAAGAGTGTCTTGTAGTTTTCAGGGTATAGGTATTTCACTACCTTCATTAGGTTTATCCCTAGGTTTATATTCTTTTTGATGCAATTGTGAATGGAATTGTTTTCCTGATTTCTCTTTCTGTTAGCTCATTGTTAGCATATAGGAAAGTAAAGATTTCTGTGTATTGATTTTGTATCCTGCAATTTTGCTGAATTCAGATATTAGTTCTAGTAGTTTTGGAGTGGAGTCTTTAGGGTTTTTTATGTACAATATCATGTCATCTGCAAATAGTGACAGTTTGACTTCTTCTTTACCAATCTGTATGCCTTGTATTTCTTTGTTTTGTCTGATTGCCATGACTTGGACCTCCAGTACTACGTTTTATAATAGTGTAGAGTGTGGGCATCCCTGTCTTGTTCCTGATCTTAGATGAAAATCTTTCAGCTTCTCGCTGTTAAGTATGATGTTGGCTGTGTGTTTGTCATATATGACCTTTATTGTGTTGAGGTACTTGCCCTCTACGCCCATTTTGTTGAGAGTTTTTATCATGAATGGATGTTGAATTTTGTGAAATGCTTTTTAAGCATCTATGGAGATGATCATGTGGTTTCTGTTCTTCTCTTTGTTGATGTTGTGGACGATGTTGATACATTTTCGGCTGTTGTACCATCCTTGAATCCCCGAGATAAATCTGACTTGATCATGGTGTATTATCTTCTTGATGTGTTTTTGAATTCAGTTTGCTAATATTTCTTTTAGTATTTTTGCATCTATGTTCATCAGGGATATTTGTCTGGAATTTACTTTTCTTGTGGTTTCTTTGCCGTATTTTGGTATTAGAGTTATTCAGGCTTCATAACATGAGTTTGTAAGTATTCCCTTCTCTTCTGTTTTTTGGAAAACTTTAAGGAGAATGGGTATTATTTCTTCTTTATATATCTGATAAAATTCAGTGGTGAATCCATCTGGCTCAGGGGTTTTGTTCTTGGGTAGTTTTCTGATTACCAATTCAATTTCCTTTGTGGTAATTGGTCTGTTTAGGTTTTCTGTTTCTTCCTTGGTCAGTCTTGGAAGGTTGTATTTTTCTAAGATGTGTCCATTTCTTCTATGTTTTCCAGCTTATTAGTACATGTATTTTCATAGTATTCTCTAATAATTCTTTGTATTTCAGTGGGTTTCATCATGATTTTTCCTTTCTCATTTCTCATTCTGTTTATGTGTGTAAAATCTCTTTTTCTTTTAATAAATCTGGCTAGGGGTTTATCTATTTTGTTTATTTGTTCAAAGAACCAGCTATTGGTTTCATTGATTTTTCTATTGTTTTATTCTTCTCAATTTTATTTATTTCTTCTCTGATCTTTATTATGTCCCTCCTTCTGGTGACTTTGGGCCTCGTTTGTTCTTCTTTTTCCAATTTCAGTAATTGTGTCTTTAGACTATTCATTTAGGTTTGCACTTCCTTCTTTTAATAGGCCTGGATTGCTATACACTTCCCTCTTAGAATTGCCTTCACTGCATCCCACAGAAGTTGTGGCTTTGTGCTGTTGTTGTCATTTGTCTCCATATATTGTTTGATCTATTTTAATTTGGTCATTAATCCATTGATTATTAAGGAGCATGTTGTTAAGCCTCCATGTGTTTGTGAGGCTTTTTGTTTCCTTTGTAGAATTTATTTCTAATTTTATTCCCTTGTGATCTGAGAAGTTGGTTGGTAGAATTTCAGTAATTTTGAATTTACTGAGGTTTTTTTTTGTGGCCTAGTATGTGGTCTATTCTGAAAATGTTCCATGTGCACTTAAGAATAATGTGTATCCTGCTGCTTTTGGGTGTAGAGTTCTGTAGATGTCTGTTAAGTCCATCTGTTCTAGTATGTTGTTCAGTGCCTCAGTGTCTTTACTTATTTTCTGTCTGGTTGATGTACCCTTTGGAGTGAGTGGTGTGTTGATGTCACTTAAATGAACGCGTTGCTTTCTATTTCCCCCTTTAATTCTGTTAGTATTTGTTTCACATATTTTGGTGCTCCTCTGTTGGGTGCATATATATTTATAATGGTTATATTCTCTTTTTGGACTGACCCCTTTATCATTATGTAATGTCCTTCTTTGTCTCTTGCTACTTTCTTTGTTTTGAAGTCTATTATGTCTGATATAAGTACTGCACACATGCTTTTCTCTCTTTGTTGTTTGCATGAAATATCTTTCTCCATCCCTTCACTTTTAGTCTGTCTATAACTTCGGGTTTGAGGTGAGTCTCTTGTGAGCAGCATATAGATGGGTATTGCTTTTTTTATCCATTCTATTAATCTGTGTCTTTTGATTGGTGCATTCAGTCCATTTACATTTAGGATGATTATCGGTAGATATGTACTTATTGCCATTGCTGGCTTTAGATTTGTGGTTACCAAAGGTTCAGTGTTACCTTCTTTACTACCTAACAGTCTAAATTAACTCTCTTGTTAAGCTATTATAAACACAGTCTGATGATTCTTTATCTCTCTCCCTTCTTATTCTTCCTCCTTCATCGTTTATATACTAGGTGTTTTATTCTGTACACTTTTATGTTTCCTTTGACTGTTTTTGTGAATAGTTGATTTTATTTTTTGCCTTTAGTTAGTATTTGAGTGGTCTTCTTTCTTTGTTATGATTTTATTTTCTCTGGTGACATCTTTTTAGCTTTAGTAGTGCTTCCATCCAGAGCAGTCCCATTAAGATATCCTGTAGATGTGGTTTGTGAGAGGCAAATTCCCTCAAATTTTGCTTGTCTGGGCATTGTTTAATCTCTCCCTCAAATTTAAATGATAATCGTGCTGAATACAGTGTTCTTGGCTCAAGGCTCCTCTGTTTCTTTGTGTAAATATATCATGCCATTTTCTTCTGGCCTGTAAGGTTTCTGTTGAGAAGTTTGATGAAAGTCTGATGGGTTTTCCTTTATAGGTGATCTATTTTCTCTCTCCAGCAGCCATTAATACTCTGTCCTTGCTTTGATCTTTGCCATTTTAATTATTATATGTGTTGGTGTTGTCTTCCTTGGGTCCCTTGCTTTGGGAGATCTGTGGGCTTCCATTGTCTGAGAAATTATTTCTTTTCCAAGCTTGGGGAAGTTTTCCTCAATTATGTTTTCAAGGACACTTTCTATCCCTTTTTCTATCTCTTCTTCTTCCCATAGTCTTATAATGCGAATATTTTTCCATTTGGATTGGTCACCCAGTTCCTTAATTTTCTTCATTCCTAGGGATCCTTTTATCTTTCTTTGCCTCAGCTTCTCTGTACTCCTGTTCTATGATTTCTATTCCACTAACAGTCCCTTGCACCTTGTCCAGTCTGCTCTTGTGTCCATCAATCAATTGTTTCATTTATGTAATGTCTCTCCTGACTTCCTCCCTTAGCTCTTTCATATTTCTCTGTAGGTCCATCAGCATGGTTATGACTTTTATTCTGAATTATTTTCCAGGAATATTGTTTAAATCTATCCCACCAGGCCCTCTCTATGGTGTTGTCTGCATGATCCTTGACTGGACCATATTCTTCTATCTTTTCATGGCAATATAAGTGGTCATAGGCAGGTGCCACATGTGTCAGCTGGGAGAACAAAGTCCCTTCTTTCTTGTTCTCTTGGCCTTTCTCCACAGCCTGTTCTTCTTACCCACATACTGGCAGACAGTCTCAGGGATAATCCCCTGAGCTGTCATGTGCGGTGCTGCCCTCAGTCTAGTTTATAGTTCTGCCAGGGTTTTCAGCCATGCTGGTGGTTTCTGTGCTGCTTGGTGCCTTCCAGACCTTGCTCTGGCTTCCGCAGCTCTTCCCTGTTTGATGTACACCTGCCAGGAGGAGATTCTGTGTGGTTGCTGTGGGTGGTGCCACTCTCCCTCTGATCGGCAGCTGTGGCAGATCTGTGGGACCTTTTGCAGCACCAGCTAGGGGGCAATAAATTGCAGGCTGCTTATCACTGTGAGGGTCTTCGGCAGGGTTGCTTCACATGGTAGCCGATTAGGGGGTCCTAAGTTCCTTGAGATTCCCAGCCTGCTGGGCTGAGTACGCTGGGATGATTTTATTCTGTTATTGGGCACTTGTGTCTTTAAGACTTTTAAAAAAGTGCCCGCTGGAAGATGGCAGCATAAGCAGAGTGGCAGAAATCTCCTCCAAACACTTTATATATCTATGAAAATGCAGCAAATACAACTCTTCCTAAAAGAGAGACCAAAATACACAAGAAAGGGCACAGCATGCAACTACACCTGAGAGGACTTGACACCCCGTGAGGTGGGTAAAAAATGGAGCCATGAAACTGCAGGACCCAAGCACTCTCTCAACTCAGTGCACTGGCGGGAGGAGAGGATTCAGAGCCGGGAGGGAGTGGAAGTACAGTCCCGCCAAATAACCAGCCCTGGTAATCTGCACAGGTAGCGCTGACTCACATCGCGTGGTGTAGCGGAGATTGGAGAGACAGAGGGTGCAGGATCTGATTGGGGAATGTGCCAGGGTGCGTGCAGCTGGCTCCAGGGAAGGATAAAAAAAAGAAGAAAAGCACATCCTGTTTCAGTGGTCTTAAAGAGACAGGAGCCCAGCGGAGGAACTGGATTGCCCTGGCACACTCAGCTAAGCAGGCTGGTAGTCCTGGGGTGATTCTAACCCTTACCTGGCAACTGGGAAAGGGTGGCCACACTTAGACTTCCACAGAGATCAACAGTTTCCCATTCATTCCCATCCAGGTCAGAGCGATAAAGGGCTCTGCAGAGTGGCACATCCATGGCTGTGTAATAGTGGAGCAACAGCGCCACCTACAGCATCCCCACAAAATCAACACACGGTGGGCGTTTTTGTTTGTTTGTTTGTTTTTAGTTTTTGTTCTCTTTTTTCTTTTTTCTTTATTTTTCTTTCTTTCTTTCTTTTTTTTCACTCCTTTTTTTGTCTTTTTAAAGTCTTAAAGAGCCAAGCTGACATATGTGATAACTACCAGCAACCAATTCTATAGCCATTAAAAGACAGAGGAATATGATCCAGACTAAGATCAACCAGACAACCTCAGAGAAGGAGCCTGAAGGGATGGAAATGCAGTCTTCCTGAAAAAGAATTCAGAATAAAAGTCATAACCATGCTGATGGATCTGCAGTGAAATGTGCAAGAGCTGAGGGAACTGAGGAAAGACAACGCAGAAATCAGACAAGCCATCCACAGGCTTAACAGCAGACTGGATGAGATGCAAGAGACTGTTAATGGAATAGAAATCAGAGAACAGGAATGTAGAGAAGCTGAGGCAGAGAGCGATAAAAGGATCTCTAGGAATGAAATAATGTTAAGAGAATTGTGTGACCAATTCAAACAGAACAATATTCACATTATAGGAGTACCAGAGGATGAAGAGAGAGAAAAAGGGATAGAAAGTGTCTTTGAAGTAATAATTGCTGAAAACGTTCCTACGCTGGGGAAGGAAATAATCTTGCAGTCCACAGAAGCCCATAGATCTCCGAACACAAGGGACCAAAGGAAGACAACACCAAGTCACATAATTATTAAAATGGCAAAGATCAAAGATGAAGACAGAGTATTAAAGGTAGATAGAGAGAGAAAAAAGATCACCAATAAAGGAAAACCCACCAGACTGTCATCAGACTTCTCAACAGAAACCTTACAGGACAGAAGAATTGCATGATATATTTAACGTAATGAAACAGAAGGGCCTCAAAACAAGAATATTGTATCCAGCACGATTATCATTTAAATATGAGAGAGGGATTAAACAATTTCCAGACAAACGAAAGTTGAGAGTTTGCCTCTCATAAACCACCACTATAGGATATCTTTAATGGACTGCTCTAGAGGGAAGCACCCCTAAGGCTAAAAAGATGTCACAAGAGAAAATAAAATCATAGCAAAGAAAGCAGACGGTCCAAATACTTACTAAAGGCAGAGAATAAAACACCTAATAAATAAAGAGTGGAGGAGGAAGAATAAGAATGAAGAGATAAAGAAACATCAGACAGTGTTCACAATAGCTTAACAAGAAAGTTAAGTTACATTTTTAGATAGTAAAGAGGCAAGCCTTGAACCTTTGGTAACCACGAATATAAAGCCAGCAATGGCAATAAGTACATACCTATCAATAATCACCCGAAATGTAAATGGACTGAATGCACCAATCAAAAGACACAGAGTAACAGAATGGATAAAAAAGCAAGCCCCATCTATATGCTGCTTACAAGAGACTCACTTCAAACCCAAAGATACAAACAGACTAAAAGTGAAGGGATGGAAAAATATATTTCAAGCAAACAACAAAGAGAAAAAAGCAGGTGTTGCAGTACATGTATCAGACAAAATAGGCTTCAAAATGAAGAAAGAAGCAAGAGATAAAGAAGGACATTACTTAATGATAAAGGGGTCAGTCCAACAAGAATATATAACCATTATAAATATATATGAACCAAACACAGGAACGCCAGCATATGTGAAACAAATAATAACAGAATTGAAGGAGAAAATAGATAGTAATGCATTCATTTTAGGAGACTTCAACACACCATTCACTCCAAAAGACAGATCAACCAGACAGAGAATAAGTAAAGACACAGAGGCACTGAACAACACACTAGAACAAATGGACCTAACAGACATATACAGAACTCTTTACCCAAAAGCAGCAGGATACACATTCTTCTCAACTTCACATGGAACGTTTTCCAGAATAGACCACATACTAGGCCACAAAAACAACCTCAATAAATTCAAAAATATTTAAATACTACCAACCAACTTCTCAGATCACAAACGTATAAAACTAGAGATAAATTATAGAAAGAAATCAAAAAGGCTCACAAATACATGGAGACTTAACAACATTCTCCTAATTAATCAATGGGTTATCAACCAAGTCAAAACAGAAATCAAAGAATATATGGAGACTAATGACAACAGCAACACAAAGCCACAAGTTCCGTGGGACACAGCAAAGGCAGTTCTAAGAGGAAAGTATATTGCAATTCAGGCCGCTTTAAAGAAGGAAGAACATTCCCAAATTAATAGTCTAAAGACACAATTATTGAAATTGGAAAAAGAAGAACAAATGAGGCCCAAAGTCACCAAAAGGAGGGACATAATAAAGATCAGAGAAGAGATAAATAAAATTGAGAAGAACAAAACAATAGTGAAAATCAATGAAACCAAGAGCTGGTTCTTTGAAAAAATAAACAAATTAGATAAACCCCCAGCCAGACTCATTAAGATAAAAAGAGAATCTACACATATAAACATAAGCAGAAATGAGAAAGGAAAAATAATGACGGATCCCACAGAAATATAAAGAATTATATGACAATATTATGAGAATCTATATGCTAACAACCTGGAAAACCCAGAAGAAATGGACAACTTCTTAGAAAAATACAACCTTCCAAAACAGTCAAAGAAAGAAACAGAAAAAGTAAACAGACAAATCACCAGCAATGAAATTGTAGTTGTACTAAAAAACTACCCAAGAACAAAACCCCCGGAACAGATGGATTCACCTCTGAATTCTACCAGACATACAGAGAACAAATAACACCCATTCTCCTTAAAGTTTTCCAAAAAATAGAAGAGGAGGAAATACTTCCAAACTCATTCTATGAAGCCAGCATCACTCTAATACGAAAACCTGGCAAAGACCTCACCAAAAAAGAAAATTACAGACCATTATCATTGATGAACGTAGATAGAAAAATACTCAAGAAAATTTTAGCCAACCAAATTCAAAAAAATATCAAGAGAATCATACACCATGATCAAGTGGGATTCATCCCAGGGATGTAAGGATGGCACAACATTCAAAAATCCATCAACATCATCCACCACATCAACAAAAAGAAGAACAAAAACCACATGATCATATCCATAGATGCTTAGAAAGCATTGGACATAATTAAACATCCATTCATGATTAAAACTCTCAACAAAATGGGTATAGATGGCAAGTACCTCAACATCATAAAGGTATATATGACAAACCTACAGCTAACATCATACTTAACAGCAAGAAGCTGAAAGCTTTTCATCTAAGATCGGGAACAAGACAGGGATGCCCACTACGTCCACTGTTATTCAACATAGTACTGAAGGTCCTAGCCACGGCAATCAGACAGAACAAAGAATGCAAATTAGTTCAACCATTGTGGAAAGCAGTATGGAGGTTGCTCAAAAAACTCAAATGGAAATACCATTTGACCCAGGAATTGCACTCCTAGAAATTTACCCTAAGAATGCAGCAGCCCAGTTTGAGAAGGACATATGCACCCCTTTGTTTATCGCAATACTATTTACAATAGCCAAGAAATGGAAGCGACCTAAGTTTCCATCAGTAGATGAATGGATAAAGAATGTGTGGTACATATACACAATGGAATATTATTCAGATATAAGAAAAAACAAATCCTACCATTTATAACTACATGGATGGAGCTAGAGGGTATTATGCTCAGTGAAATAAGCCAAGCTGAAAAAGACAAGTATGAAATGATTTCACTAATATGTGGAATATAAGAACAAAGAAAAAAAAAACTGAAGGAACAAAACAGTAGCAGACTCACAGTACCCAAGAATGGACTAATAGTTACCAAAGGGAAAGGGACTGGGGAAGATGGGTGGGAAGGGAGGGAGAAGAGGGAAAAAGGGGCAATACAATTAGCAGATGTAGTGTTGGGGGGGCATGGGGAGAGCTATAAAACTCAGAGAAGACATGTAGTGATTCTATAGCATCTCACTACACTGAGACAGTGACTGTAATGGGGTTGGTGGGGTGGACCTTATGAAGCGGGTAGTTTAATAACCATAATATTGCACATGTTATTGTAGATTAATGATACCAAAATAAATTATAAAAAAGAAAAAAGAAAAAAAGTGCCTGCTTTTCTTTTGTCCCAGGGGACCTGGCTATGGGGACCCGCTCGCAGTCTCCATCTCAGATTCTGCCCTTTTCTTTCTCCAATCTCCAATACACCATGCGATGTGTGTCTTTGCTCCCAATGCAGATCACCAGGGCTAATTATTTGGCAGTCCTGTGCTTCCACTCCCTCCCCGCTCTGATTCATTTTCTCCGGCCTGTGAGCTGGGGTGGTGGAGTGCTCGGGTCCCACCCGGTAGCGGCTTTGTATCTTACCCACTTCATGAGGTGCTGAGTTCTCACTAATGTAGCTGTAGCCTTGCTGTTGTACTGTATCTTCTGGTCTCTCTTTTAGGAATAGTTGTATTTGTTGTATTTTCACAAATATATTTGGTTTTGCGAGTAGATTTCTGCCACACGGCTCAACCCGCCAGCTTCCCAGAATTCCTCACCAGCATCATTTTTAATCATCAAAAGATGAATGCTTTTCTTCTAAGACTGGGAAGAAGACAAGGATGCCCACTCTCACCACTTTCATTCAACATAGTACTGGAGCTCTTTACTATGGAAATCAGACAAAACAATGATAAAAGTCATTCAAATTGGTAAGGAAGAAATTCAACTGTCACTATTTGCGGATGACATGCTAATACATAGTGAACCCAAAAGACTCCACCAAGAAACAGTTCTGATAAGCTGTTTCATCAAAGTTGAAGGGTAAATAAACAATATACAAAAATCAATTGCATTCTTGATAGTAACAACAAACTAGCAGAGAGAGAAATCAAGAAAACCATTCCATTTGCAATCTCATCCAAAAGAATAAAATACTTAGGAATAAACCTAACCAAGGAGTTGAAAGACATATAATCTGAAAAATACAAGACACTCACAAGAGAAACTAAAAATACAAATGGAAATCTATCCTGTGCTCATGGATATGAAAATGTAATATTGTCAAAATGGTGATCTTTCACAAAGCAATTTACTGATTAAATGCAATCCCTATTGAAATACCAATGGCATTTTTCGATCAACTAGAGCAAATAATCCTAAAATTCATATGCAATCACAAAAGACATGGAATAGCCAAAGCAATTCTGAGAAAGAATAACAAAGTTGGGGGTATGATGCTATTTTCAAGCTACAGTAATCAAAATAGTATGATATTGGCACAAGAATAGACCCATAGATCAATAGAACAGAATAGACAGCCCTGATATAAACCCACACATATATGCCAATTAATATATAATGATGGATTCATGAATATAAAATGGAGAAAAGACAGCCTCTTCAATAACTGCTTTTGGGAAAACTGGTCAGCTACATGCAACAGAATGAAGCTGAATTACTGTCTACCTCCACTCACAAAAGTAGACTAAAAATGTATCAGTGGCCTAAATGTAAGACATGAAACCATAAAACCCTTAGAAGCAAACAGGAAAAAATCCGTTGAACATAGTTATGAGCAATTTTATCTTTGACACTTCTCCTTGGGCAAGTGAAACCAAGTAAACAATGACCAAGTGGACTAAATCAAACTGAAAAACTTCTATAAAGCAAAAAACACCATCATCAGAGCAAAATGCAACCTACAATATGGGAGTATATATTCATAAACAATTCACCTGATTAGGGTTAATATCCAAAATATATAAAAATCACATAAACCTCAACACCAAAACAATAAATAACCTGATTAAAAAATGGACAGAGGAAGTGGAGAGACATTTCTCCAGAGATAAATATAGATGTCCAACAGGCACATGAAATTATGCCCCCACACATTGCTAATTACCAAGGAATAGCAAATGAAATCCACAATGAGATGTCACCTCACATAAGTTAGAATGCCCACTGTCAAAAAGAGAATAACAAGTGTTGTCAAGGATGAGGAGAAAAGAGAACCCCTCATACACTGTTGGTGTGAATGTAAATTGATCCATGTACCTTGGTAATATGATGGAGGTTTCTCAAAAAACTAAAGTAGAAATACCACATGACTCAGTAATTCTGATTCTAGGAATTTACTGGAAGAAAAATATCCCTAACTTGAAAAGACATATTCACCCCTATGTTTTTCACCACATTATTTACAATAGATGGATTGTTAAGAAAGATGTGGTATATATACACAGAGTAATGTTATTCAGCCATAAAAAATAAATCCTGCCATTTCAACAACAGCACATAATGTACAAAATAGCAGTAGTCATATGGACACTGAGAAGTGACTGATGGTTACCATGGAGGAAGGTTTGAGGTGGGGAGGGTTAGGGGGATACACAGGAACAAAAATTATCAATCATAATATGTTAGTTATGGGAATGGTAGTACAGCATGGAGAATATAGCCAGTGATTCTGTAACATCATCCTATGTTGACAGATAGTAACTGTACTAGTGGGAGTGAGGATCTAATAATATGTGTTAGTGTTGAACCACCATGTTTTATACTTGAATCCAATATAAGGTTCTCTATCAATGATACTTCAACAATAAAGAAGAGGTGGTACATATATACAATGTAATATTATTCACCCATAGAAAAATAAATAATTCCTGCCATTTTCCACAACATGGATGGACCTAGGGGGTATTATGTTAAGTGAAAAAGTCAGATGGAGGAAAATCAATACCATATAAATTTGATTATTTGTGAAATGTAAAATCAAAACAAAAAAATGGCAGTAGACTCACAGACATTGAGAAGTGATGGGTGGTTACCATGGGAGAAGGGTGGCAGTGGGTGGATGAAATTGTTGAAAAGAGGTAAAAAGACACAAAAATCTCCCAAAGATAATATAAATTAGTCACAGTGATGAAGTACAGCATAAAGAATATTGTCAATAGTTCTCTATCAACTTTCTATGTTGACAGACAGTAACTATACTAGTTGGAATGAGGGTTTAATAATATATGTAACTTTTTAATCAATATGTGATATACTTGAAACCAATATAATATTATATATCAACTATACATCAATAAAAATACATCGGAAAATATCAGGGTGTTCTTCAAAGTAATGCAAAAGTCCCTGGATGGCCAAAGCAACCCTGAGAAATAACAAAGCAGGAAGGATCACATTTCCTGATTGTAAACTGTACTACAAAGCGGTAACAAAACAGTGTGTGACTGACATAGAAATAGACTTATAGAACTGTGGAATAGAATTGAGAACCCCATAATTAATCTACATATTTAGTCAACTAATATTTGATAAGGAAGGCAGGATCCCACAGTGAAGAAAGGATAGTTTCTCCCACAGATGGTGCTGAGAGACTGGATAACCACCTACAGAAAAAAGAAATTGTTAGGGAGCTTGTAAATCAGAGTACAAGGTGAGGAATGAATTAATTAAAGCAAGAGTAGCATAGAATGGCAGCTGCCTTGCAGGTAGCAGAGAGTAAGGAAGAACAGAGAGAGAAAAGGTTCATTGATCTCCTATTCAGCATAGGACACATCTCCTGCCAACTCCTATATCCAGTTTCACCTGGTGTCCAGTGTCTGCTTGGGTCTACATTGGCATGGGGACTGATCCCTACCACCACAAGACTTGGGGGAGCTACAGAGACTGTATAGAGTGAGATTATGTTCTGAGAACTTCCCAAAGGCAAAGAAAATAAATTTTCAGGTAGGCTACTTAAGACTATAACTGTACAGCTGCACTGCCATCCAGTCACCAAAGTGATGGGAAATTGCAACCCCAAATCAGAGCTCTTAGCAGGCCCTCTTTACTTATTTGAATTAGAACAGAGACAGAATGAAGACTTGTGCTTAGGTCTGGAGGTTAGAATTATCAGGGTTTTTAGCTTCTCTCCCACTGGTCCTGCTCTTGGTCAGGACTACAGCTCTTTGTGTTACAAACTCTTTCTGTTGCAAGCTCTTTCCGTAACCCTCTGAGCCAATGGAGGGAAAGGAAGGGAGGGAGAGGGGCTCACCCCGATAGGCAGAGCAAGGGAGGTAAGCGCCGCTGTCTGCCTGTTCCTGCAGCCTCCGGCGCTCGCCGCCGCTCCAGCCGCTGCTGCCTCCGCCGCTGGCCACTGGCTACTGGCCACTCGCTGCTGGCCACTGGCCTTTCGCCAGAGACAATCAGACATGACAGGAAGTTCACTCGAAGGAAGAACTCGTTTATTGGGGCTCAGGGCACAGGATATATAGGGTGAAGTCTCTCCTGCTCGGTCACCTATGCTAATAAGGCGACTTTCACTTTTCCAAATCACGCACAGAGTTGTGCTCATGCACAGCTATCTCTGACGTAAGAAGCGGACCGGAGTGGGCGCAGCTAAACCTCAGGGGGCTTTCAGCGGCCACCCCTGCAGCGCGGCTGAGTTCTCAGTGGCCATCTTTGTGGCATGGCTGAGATTCAAAGGCAGTTCTCAGCGGCCACCCTCGTGGCGAGGCTGAGATTCAAAGGTAGTTCCCCACATTTCCCCCTTTTTGTTTTTGTATGAGCATGAGAGATGCCATCCTGTACTCAAGGATGTGCCTGTCTTAGATTGTCCCCATCTTTCAGGAGATCTTACCCGTCATTGACTACCATCCTAGCACTTCCAGTAATAACATTCTCAAGAGGTCACTTGCACCTCTCTGTAGGGCTATAAATGCCCATGAACGCTCTGGGGTATGGGGAACTCCTTCTTCAATAATATCTGTTGCTGTTGATATGATCTTCACCACCGCATGAGCATGAAAATAACTGATGACATTACAATTATTATACCTCCTAATAACAGCTTGGGTAGACTAAAAAATCTTATTATTTCTTCCCATACTCTGGTAAAAAGGAAAGCAGAGGGTAAGAAAACATAGAACTGCAAAGATGTCCTTGTTGAAGGCTTAACAGTGTCACTTCTTCTGCAGTCTGGACTATGGCAGGAGTAATAGTCCAGCCTTCATGACTCCTTTTCTTCTTCCTCAAAAGGGTCAGCCCTGAAAGAGAGAAGAAAGACAAGCCCTCAAGAGGTCACCCTCTTGGGGATAGTCTATATCATGGCTTTCTCCCACTTGCTGAGTGGTCTGAGGGCAGAATTTCAAGTTCCTAGCAGGGACCCAAATTGGATTTGGTTCGCCTATAGGAAATACACATCTGAATCCTCTGCCCATACTTATCAGTGGATCTGGTCCTCGCCATTGCCCAGTCAGCTGGTCTTTCCAGCGCACTTCTATTTTGGCATATGGCGTTTGATTTGTCCAGTGCCTTTGAAAGGCTGTTAGAGGTTGATCTTTTGAAAAATTTAAAATATTTAATGTAAGTAGGGCCATCCGTAATTGGTCATGGGGGCTTATTACCCTTTTTGTTTTTGTAATAGGTCTTTTAATGTCTTATTGTGATGCTCTACTATGGCCTGGCCCTGTGGATTGTATGGGATTCCTGTGGAGTGACTGATATGCCACGTATTAAAAAAGTCTTGTAATGCCCTGCTAGTAAATCAGGGGCCATTATCTGTTTTTATTTGATGTGGTATGCCTAATATAGCAAAACATTGTAAAAAATGGCTCTGTGCATGTTTAGCTTTCTCTCCAGCATGGGCACTAGCCCAGCAAGCGTGGGCACATGTATCTATTGAGACAAAGACAAATTTTAGTTTTCCAAAAGCTGCATAATGAGTAACATCAGTTTGCCAGACACAATTTGGTTTAATGCCCCTTGGGTTAACTCCAGGGGACTGGAAGGGTGGAATTTGTAGAAAAGGCAAACAGGATTTACAAGTCCTGATAATATTTTTTCATGTCTTTAATAGGAATATGAGGAAATCTATGATGAAGTACTCTCCAATTTAGGTGGGTAAATTCATGAAGGTCTTGGGCCTGTTGGAAATCTTGGGCCTGTTGCATGGAAAGGGCTTGAGCAGCAGAGGATGCTAATTGGTCAGCTAATAGGTTTCCTCTGGAGAGGAATCCGGGCAAACCTTGGTGTCCTTGGAGATGCTGCAAGAATATGGGCTTGGAACATGCTATTAGCAAGGATCTCACCTGAATCATCAAGGGGGTTATGGGGTTTTTATCTAACTTGATATAAGAAGAGGCTAAGGTGGGAAGCAAGTTCACAACATACAGACTATCAGAAAAAAGATTCATAGGTTCAGAAATTTTACTTAGGGCCAATGCTATGGCATACAACTCCTTAAATTGTGCTGATCCAGTAACCTTTTCAAAATGTTGGGTTTCTCTTAACTTGGTCGAGAGGTGAGGAGGGGGAAAGACAACAACAGCAGACCCCTCTTTCTCTCCATCGGTAAACACATTCAAGGCATCAGAAAGGGGCTTACTCAAAAAGAGTCTAGGGGTGGTCCAACTTAACTTGGAGAAGGAGGCAACCCATCTGCTAGGCCCATAATGGCAATCAATCTTACCCAAAAAACCTGTCAGAGCCTCGGACACTGTATTGTGATTTCACTTGATTCATTCAAAGTCTGACAAATGATAAGGAATGGTTAAAATTTCTGGGTCTTTCTGAAAGTGTCTTAAGGTGGTGTCTCTGGCTTTGACTATAAGATCTGCCAGTTGATCTAACTGGGCATACACTCACGGAGTGCCTCCTATTGATGCATGGACCCATTGGAGAGGGTTATCTTGCTGCGTGATAAGAGCAGTAAGCAACTCCAAGCCAGGAAGAATCCAGAGACAAAGGTCACAGTCAGGTTGATACCGGTCTAGTTGGGCATTATCAAGTGCTAATTGAATCTGTCTAAATACTTGTTTATGTTCCTCCATTAATACAACATGCTCAGATGGAGTTTTATCTTTTAACAACTCAAAGAGAGGGATAAGGTCCTCTGTTGTAATGTGGAGCCAGGGTCATAGCCAATTAAGCTCCCCTAATACCTTTTGTAGTTCTACCAGGGAGTAGGAGTCCTTGATAGATAGCTGGGGTTTAAGGGGACACACAGAGTCCAGGTGAAGCCTTGCTCCCAGTATTTCAAAGGGAGGCACGGTCTGGACCTTGATGCTGGACACATGTAACACCCCTTGTCTCAAGAGGGTTTGGAGCTTCTGGTAGGCAGAGCTCAGCTGTTGGGTAGTGGATGCTCCTAAAATAATATCATCCATGTATGCATATAGGACCACTCCTGGCCACTGTTGAAGGGGCTGCAAAACCTGACAGACATATCATTGGCAAAAGGCTGGGTTGTTAGCCATACCCTGTGGCAACACTGTCCATTCGTATCACTCATCAGGCCCTTGAAAATTGGTGGAAGGTACAGAGAAAGCAAATTTCTCACAATCAGCGGGGTTGAGGGGAATGGAGAAAAAATAATCTTTAATATCAATCACAATGAGGGACAAATCTTTTGGAATGGACGGAATCCAGGGCAAGCCCCTCAGGGGCGTGCCCACAGGAACCATCTGCTCATTGATCTTTCTTAAATTCTGTAACATCCTCCATTTGCCAGACGCCTTCTGAATAACAAAAACAGGACTATTCTATGGGCTCACGGAAGGTCTAATGTGTCCTAGTTTTAATTGTTCTTGGGTAATTTCTTTAAGTCTTTGAAGCTTAGCTTGTGGTAATGGCCACTGCTCCACCCAGACTGGAGGTGCTGGGAGCCATGTAATAGCAGGCGTTACCGGAGCAGTGGCCTTTAGGATTGGGGGTGTGGCTTCACTCGCAAAAGGGGCATATTAGGTCCTGAATCCTCAAAGGAAAGGCCTCCCCTATAATCACTGAATCTATACTTCGGGTTCTTAGAACAACCAAATTGTCATTGGTATTCTTCTTTCCACGATATGTTTTCATAAAGAATTTTAGGATTACTGGTAATGTAGACATCAGCTGCTCCTAGAATGTCTTGGCCCAGCAGGTTAGTTGTCAGGCCAGAGGCAACGAGGGGTCTGACTTCCTCATGGTTGTTATCTATGTCTTCCCATTTAAGCCAGTCCTTAGTCTCCTCAGAGGTCAGATTGCCTCCAGCCCTAATAAAGGTGGTCCCAGGACTAGCCTCCAGTGGAGGGGAACTTCCTCCTTTCTAAGCACAGTTCGGTCTGCCCCAGTGTCAATTAGGCAGTGGAACCTTTTTCCCGATATGAATATGTCCATCTTTGGTCTTACTCCCAGTATTATGGGCACTGTCCAATGGGCCCTGGGGGAATCAGAAGAACTCCTCGCTCTTTGGGCTAATGGGGCTGGAGGTTGCCCCTCCCCTAGTTTAAAGGGTTGCCTTGGAAGTCAAACTTAGACTTGCAGTCTTTCTGCCAATGGAATTCCTTCCTGCACCTAGGACAGGGCATCCTAGGTGGGTGCTGTCCCCTCCTGTTCATCAGGGGAGCCCCTTGATTGCCACTCCTATTTTCTGTAGCATGGTCATTAGGGAACTCCCTCTTGAAGTGTCCCATCTGACTAAATCCAAAACAAGTTTGATTTCTCCCCCGTTTGTCTGGGGTTCTGCTCCCTGGGGACTGTAAAGTGAGGGCTGCAGTCAAGGCCTCCATTACGAGGATGTTTGTGCCTGCAAGGCAGCAACCAGAGTCTGGGACTGGTGGGCCTGAGTGCCCACATCCTTGGTGGCGACTATCCACCTTTCCATGGACCTATCTTTCAGCCCTGCACAGGCCAACTTGTGGTCAGTAGTCGTCCCCTCCCAAACCAACATTTTAACAAATTGATCCCGCAATGGCCCTGGGGGAAATTTATGCTTCAAACTCTTTTCCACCCTATCTACAAAGGATGGGAGGTCCTCAGTGGGTTTTTGGGTGATTCCAGAAACCAACGGTTCCAAGGGGCCTTCCTCCAGTTTTTTCCAGGTGGCCAGCCCAAGGGCTCTTACTTGCTCCTGATAAGGGGCGGGAATGGCGGCCTGCTGGAAACCTGTAGCAAACTGGTCAGTGGTCCCTGAGAGCATCCCAAATGTAATGGGACTCGGAGGGTTTGCAGATAGGTTTCTCTCTGCCTGTACGTGGCATTTCTCCCTAAAGAAGGTACACCACTTAAGGAACAGGGGACCAGGAAGGACTGCCTTTGTCAAGCTCTTCCAATCCTGAGTAGTACAGTGCTGATGAGCTAACCCTTGGAGGATGGTCTCAGCCCATGGGGAATTAGGCCCATCCTCCGAGACTGCCTTCTTTAGTTCTTTGAATTCTTGGGTCTCCCAAGGGTACCACGCAGCTGGCCTGTTCCTGCCAGGGTTAACATTTACTGGAAATTCCTGATAAGAGGACGGCACTGGCCCATTCCTGCCAGAGTTAGTGGTCACGGGAAATGCAGGATAAGATGGCAGTGGGGCGGTGTCAGAGGGCCTCTCAGAGATATACGCTGATGGGTCGGGGCCACCCCAGTGATCCATATCCATTGTGGGCAGGGCAGGATGGAGCTTAGCAGGTGGCCAGAGACATTCCTCATCAAAACATTCCCATTCCTTTTCCTCCGGGGGCACAGACACCTCCCTAGAAGTTAGTTTATCTGGTTCTTTTGGGTATTGCCTATTAGCTCCCTGTTTGCTGGGACTCCTTGCCAGACCCACGAAGCAGGATGATAAAGATCAAGTGTTCCTGAAACATGCCTTAAGGGCTGACAGCATAGGGTACACTCCCAGAGGGGGATCTTCACCCCGGTCTATCTCTCCCTTTCTGATCAGTCATTCAACATGTTCCCAGGTGGAATAATCAAAAGGGTTACTGACAGGGAGCCAGGGGGCTACCCTCACAAAGGTCTCCCAGACTCTTTCTGCCTGGGAATCTGAGAGTTCTAACCCTCGGCTTTTAAGCATGTATCTCAGCGCTTTAAGTGCAGGTTCATCCTTAGAGGTTGCTTGTCCCATTTTCCCAGGAATGCTCTTACCACATAATCACCCACTGCTCACTCCGCCACACTTTCAGTTCATCACCCGACTGAGGGATCTTTGATCCGGTCTGGGTGGCCTCTTTGGGCATTCCTCACATGGGGCACCAGCTGTCAGGGTTTTCTAGCCTCTCCCCTGCCGGTCCTGCTCACTGTCAGGATTAGTAGCTCTTTCCAGGACCCTCAGAGCCAGCGGAGGGAAAGGAAGGGAGGGAGAGAGGCACGACCCCACAAGGTAAAGCAAGGGAGGTAAGAGCCCACTGTCTGCCGGTTCCACAGCCTCCGCCATCCCCGGGGACAATCAGATGCGACAGGGAGCCCAGTCGAAGCAGGAAATCATTTATTGCAGCTCAGAACATGGAATATATAGGGTGTGGTCTCTTCTGATTGGTTACAGCTTATGCTGACAAGGCAACTTTCAAATTTCCAATCATGCACAGAGTTGTGCACATGCGCAGTTGTCTCTGATGTAAGAGGCGGACCGGAGTGAGTGCAG
>JAQQAC010016209.1:64314526-64385104 GCA_029783875.1 Phataginus tricuspis
GGGCCACCCCAGTGATCCATATCCATTGTGGGCAGGGCAGGATGGAGCTTAGCAGGTGGCCAGAGACATTCCTCATCAAAACATTCCCATTCCTTTTCCTCCGGGGGCACAGACACCTCCCTAGAAGTTAGTTTATCTGGTTCTTTTGGGTATTGCCTATTAGCTCCCTGTTTGCTGGGACTCCTTGCCAGACCCACGAAGCAGGGTGATAAAGATCAAGTGTTCCTGAAACATGCCTTAAGGGCTGACAGCATAGGGTACACTCCCAGAGGGGGATCTTCACCCCGGTCTATCTCTCCCTTTCTGATCAGTCATTCAACATGGTCCCAGGTGGAATAATCAAAAGGGTTACTGACAGGGAGCCAGGGGGCTACCCTCACAAAGGTCTCCCAGACTCTTTCTGCCTGGGAATCTGAGAGTTCTAACCCTCGGCTTTTAAGCATGTATCTCAGCGCTTTAAGTGCAGGTTCATCCTTAGAGGTTGCTTGTCCCATTTTCCCAGGAATGCTCTTACCACATAATCACCCACTGCTCACTCCGCCACACTTTCAGTTCATCACCCGACTGAGGGATCTTTGATCCGGTCTGGGTGGCCTCTTTGGGCATTCCTCACATGGGGCACCAGCTGTCAGGGTTTTCTAGCCTCTCCCCTGCCGGTCCTGCTCACTGTCAGGATTAGTAGCTCTTTCCAGGACCCTCAGAGCCAGCGGAGGGAAAGGAAGGGAGGGAGAGAGGCACGACCCCACAAGGTAAAGCAAGGGAGGTAAGAGCCCACTGTCTGCCGGTTCCACAGCCTCCGCCATCCCCGGGGACAATCAGATGCGACAGGGAGCCCAGTCGAAGCAGGAAATCATTTATTGCAGCTCAGAACATGGAATATATAGGGTGTGGTCTCTTCTGATTGGTTACAGCTTATGCTGACAAGGCAACTTTCAAATTTCCAATCATGCACAGAGTTGTGCACATGCGCAGTTGTCTCTGATGTAAGAGGCGGACCGGAGTGAGTGCAGCTGAAACTCAAAGGGTTCTCAGTGGCCATTTTTGTGGCACGGCTGAGATTCAAAGGTAGTTCCCCACAACACTAGGCACAGGTGGCATCAAGCAAACAATTTTTTGAACTTATATTATGAGTGATACTTAGAAATGTGGGTGTTGAATAGCTTTTCTTGCTGAACTAACCAGGGTTCCCCAAGATCCAAAATTCCTTTATCTATCAATTGAGTGGACTGACCCTGAATTTTATCAGCTAGTATGTATAGTAAGTAAAATTGGAAAGGTGTTACAGGTAAATCTTTCAACTAGGAATCATCTCCAATTAAAACAGCCCTGACATTTCTTTAAGTATAAAGGTGAGAGAATAAAAATAAAGCATATTTTAAAAGAAGTTGTTTCTCTATTCATCCCAGAAGAAAATAATTCTGTCTAATTCTTTTCATTTTTTATGGGGCATGAGAAAGCTTCTAGAACTTCTATACCTAAAGGGCTTTTTGGTACTTATTTTTTAAATTTTTATTTAAGTATCAGATACACTATCTTTAATTGGTTTAAAATATGCAACACAGTGGTTCAACATTGACCAATATTATTAAATCCTCACCTCTTCTAGTGCGGTAACTATCTACCAATGTAGAAAGGTTTACAGAATGATTGATTATATTCTCCATGCTGTACTACCATCTGTGTTACCAACTTCTTTGTGATTATGAATTATTGTGACCCTCTGTCCCCTACACTCTCCCCACCCACATGACCCAACCCCTACCCCTTGGTAACTACTAGTCACTTCACAGTGTCTATGAGTCTACTGCTATTATTTTACTTCTCTTTTGCTTTCATTTATGTTCCACAAATAAGTGAAGTAATATGATATTTGACTTTCTCCCCATGACTTATTTCACTGAGCATAATATCCTCTAGATCCATCCATGTTCTTGCAAATGGCAGGATTTTTTTCTTTTATAGCTGAGTAATGTTCCATTTTGTACATGTACAACACCTTCTTTATCCATTGATTGGCACATAAGATGCTTCACTATCTTGGTTATTGCAAAGACTGAGCCAATAAACATAGGAGTGCATATATCTTTTGGAATCAGGGATTTTGTTTTCTTCAGGTAAATTCCTAGGAGAGGAATTACTGGGTCAAATGGTATTTCTATTTTTAGATTTTTTATGGAACTTCCGTAAAGCTTTCCACACTGATGCATAAATTTATATTCCCACCAACAATGTAAGAGGGATCACATTTCTATGCATACTTGCAGCACTAGTTATTTCTTATCTTTTGGATAGTGTCCACCCTAACTAGTTTGATGCTATATGTCATTGGGGTTTTAATTTGCATTTCCCTGATGATTAGCAATGTGAATCATCTTTTCATGTGACTGCTGACCATTCGTATTTCTACTCTGTAGAAGTGTCTGCTTAGGTCATTGTGTTGCTAATGGGTTTCAGCCCCAGGCAAGTTCACTATGGATTTAGTGTGACCAAAGAAATAACAGCAGAATGTTTTTTCAGGTGAAAGGGTTTATTACCCAGCTTGTGCTCCTGGCAGTAGGTTGAGCACTAGTGTCTCTGCCTTTGCCCAGAGCACTGGGCAAGCACTCTAATATAGTGCAATAATAGCTTACTGCATAAAGGTGTGGAATTGGAAGCCTAGAAACAGGCCAGTTACATTATCAAGTGGTTTAAGTTCAGTGAGTATCCAGGCCATAGGAACCCCAACTTTCCCACACTCCACCCCTCCAGGATTCTCACCTTACAATATACATGCTCTCAATCTTCTGTAAAGGTCCATGTGTGAGAAATCTGGAGCGCTGTAACCAGAATTCACACAGCAACAGAGGATAACATCTTAGAGATAAAAACAAAAATTAAGATACAAGATTTTGATACAGGTAACAAAAATTATAATAATCCTCAAGCCAGAGGAGGTTCCCAATCCACAAAGACCTAACGGGCAATAAGACACATGTTTTAATGACACCAACATAGGCAAATCTTGTTCATCAGGTAGGATGCATGTAAGAGAGTGGTCCTGTGATAGGACTGTAGCAGGAAGAGGGTCCGTTCCAGGTCTAGTATACCATACTTTTATTTCTTTTCCCATGGGTGTTAATGAAGGATGTATATATAGTGCTACTGGAGGTGCATGCACTGGTCATAATGATAAAAAAAATCTCCCCAGTAAGGTGCTCCTACCTTCTGTCCATTCAGGATATACTACTGTGACACTTGGGGGCAACTCTGCTGTTATTCCAGGATTACACAAGAGGCCAACTTCCAGGCCTTGTCCAAAAGGTACCAGGAGAGCCAGTCATCATTGGTCCATGTGTCAAAATGTCCAAGGCCATGTCCATTCAATGGAATGTCCAGGGTTCAGTTCAGTTGGTGCTGGCGGCAAAATATTATTCTCGTGGCCGAACCTCAGCTTCAGTGATTCGTCTTGGTTCGCACTTGCAGTTGTGTAGGAAGGCAGCCATATGTGTTAACATGTCCACGAGGTTAAGGGCTCCCTTTCAGGGTCTCTCTTTCAAATGCCGTAGCAGGGTCTGTAAGCGGACTGACCATCCTGAAGACTATTGGTATCTGACTTTAGTCCAGATTTTAACAAGCCGTTGTGCCTCTCTATCATGCCTGCTGTGGTAGATTGTACTGCACATGGAACTTCCATTTGATTTCCAGCTGTTGCACCCATTCTTGCAGTGTATGTCCAGTAAAATGGGTGCCCTGATCAGTCTCAATTACCTGTGGTCAGCCATAGGTAGGAAACAGATGCTCCAGGCCTCTTTTGGTCATCTGCTGCTTTGCACAATTGGTAGGAAAACCAACCATAAGTCCAGTACCTGTGCCCACACAAGTCATGGCATACTGATATCCTTCTGACACAGGTACAGGTCAAATATACTCTATCTGCCATCTGATGAGAGGTATAGGCCCCTTAGCTATTGTCCCATGTTGCTGTGGAAGATGGCTTAAGTCCATTTTAGAGCATATGACACACTCCTGCTGGGCTCTACTAACTTCTTCAAAGGTCAGAGGCAAGCCCCATCGATGGCCTACAGCTCACATTATCTTTTGCTCTGCATGTAACAAATGATGATGTAACCATGGGGCTATATCAGAGGCAGGCTTTCCTTCTAACCAAAGTATCTGGGCCAATTTATCTGTTTTATCATTTCTTGGATATGCCAGTGCAAATGTCCTGTCACATGGTATACTGTGATTATTTTAGTCTGACCACAGGCCCATAAGTCTTGCCACAATTTTGACCTTGAAAGGGGTCATTGAACAAGCAGCCAGTTGGTATGGTACCACGTTGGTAGCCACAGGGTCAGGCCCTGATAGACCACCCAGCTGTCAGTACAGACAACTATAGGTGAGGGCTCCTGGCGGATCACAATCCACATGGCCTGAAACTCTGCCCATTGACTGCTTTTTCCCTCACCGTCTTCCATCCATATTGTCTCAGTCTTAGGATGGAAAGATATGGTCCCCCATTTTTGGGGTTGTCCGTGGCGGGAGCCATCTGTGTACCATGCATCTTCAGGTATAGGGGCTCTTCCCTCCCGATAGGGACTCTCTGCTACTAGTGGTTCAAAAGCAAGTTCTTCCTGCTTTTCACGAGTATATGTCACCGGCCTCAATAAGTGTTGGAGTTCTTCACTCAAGTATCTACCAGAGAGGGCACTACACTGTTGTAGGCAAGCACCCCACTTGGCCAGTGTGGGTGTTTGTGCCATACCACTCCTTGGCTTTTTGGTCCAGTCTCATACCCATTCCAAGATACGATAGGTGGTTGTTACCTTTATTGGGACCATTCCATTGATGTGTTCTGTAGCCATCAAGGCATGATACACAGCAGCCAGTTGTTTTTCTATCAAAATGTATCATAACTCTGCCCCTTTCCAGAGTTGTGCAGGAATCCAAATGGTTAGTGAGTTTGTTCAAGCTACTGCCAGAGAACCCAGCCATAACCATCTTCAGTGACATGCACATCCAGCTCACAGGGCCTTGATGGGTCTATCACATTCAAGGTCTGCACAGCATTGACTGCCCATTTCCTGTAATAAAGGCAGATGCACATGTCTCATCCTCATCCCACCTGATGCCCTTTCATACCAACTGGTATAAGGGCTTCAGAATTTGTGCCAAATGCTCAATAAACACTCTAAAGTAGCCTAAAAGACCCAAAAACTCCTGTAACAATGCTACAATTGTAGGGGTAGGAAAGGCCTGGACTTCATCTATAATTGCTTCTGGTATAACTTTGGTATTACCTGCCCAGACAACCCCAAAGAATTTGATAGACACACCAGGTCCCTTAACCTTGGTAGTGTTCACAGCCCATCATTTTTCCTGTAAATGTTGCAGCAGTCTAGGTGCTGCACCTTCTAGATCTAAAAGAGAATAGGACATGAGCATGACATCATCGATATAATGGTACAGCCACACCATTGTTGGTTTTTCCCATGTAGCCAAGTTCTGGGATACAAGTCCATGACAGATAGTGGGGCTGTGGAGGTATCCCTGTGGAAGGATAGTGAAAATCCATTGCCATCATTCCCACATGAAGGTAAAGTGTTCCTGACTTTACTCAATGTCAATGGAAAAGAAGGCATTAGCAATATCTACCACATAATGGTATGTTCATAGTTCATGGCTGAGGTTATCTATCAAGCCTGCAATAGAGGGGACAACAGCACGCATGGGGGAATGACAGTATTCAGTCCTCTGTAATTCACAGTCGTACGTCAGGAGCCATCTGGTGTTTTTACTGGCCACACTAGGGAATTGAAAGGACTATGGGTGGGCTCTATAATACCCATCTTTTCCAGCTCCTGGAGAGTTTCTCCAATCTCTTTATGTCCTCCAGGCAGTTTGTATTGTTTGGTAGTAGTCACACACTGAGGCACATGCAAAGCTATGGGTGGGTGCCTAGCATGTCCCCTCAGAACTGCCTTCACCTCACCTACTCTCAGTCTGAACTCACCTGCAGTTGTCTGCAACCATAGACCCTGCAGGATATCAATCCCCCAAATACACTCAGGGATAGGAGATTGTGGCAAAGTTGAGGTTCCTATGGCCAGGATCCTCACTGAACCTAAACCTTCTGATGATGTAATTGGTATGTTGCTAGGTTACCAGTTCCACAGCTTTAGGCAATAAGCTATTATTGCACTATGTAGAGAGCTCAACCCAGTGCTCTGAGTGGAGGCAGAAATGCTAGTGCTCAACCTACACTGTGATAAAAGCCAGGTAATAAACCCTTTCACTTCAAAGAACATTTTGCTGTCAATTTATTTTGTCACATTGAATCCATAGCGATCTTGCCCAGGGCTGAAACCCATTGACAAGACAGAGATATATATACAGTATACTCTTTTGGAGGTAGATGCCCTTTTCCCAAAGGGATTTGGGCTTGTTTCACTCTGAAATCCTTATCCCTGTATCCATCTATGATAGTGGGGGTCCTGGGGAACCATTCAGGGTTACCATGAATCAGTGAACATTCACCCCTTTTGTCCACGATAACCAGGACACATATTTTCACTGGGGACCAATGGATAGCTATTTCAACATGTGGCCTTCTGTCAACCCCTAGTTACTCAGGGCAGGTGCCTTGACCTTACCCTCAGTCGAACTGTGTTCCCCAATCATCTTTCTGTGTGGGCTCAAGTGAGTTTGGCTTGCTCTCCTTCAGGAAGTCTTGCAAACACACAGGCCGGACTTGTGTCTCTGTCTCTGACCCCTGCCTCCTTGGTGTTAATGGCTGGAACTGCTGCTCTGGTTTCAGTTATTGCCATAGCTCTAGTAAGATCCTATTTGACTTCCTGTCTAATTTCCTTCCATTTATTTGCTCCTGCCTGTATTACGCACATCTGGGTCCTCATAACCTTCCTGGGGTCCTTTAAATTCTTCTTGTGAATTGCAGACCTAATTTCTTTCCAGGTTCTCATTGCTTCAGCCTCTCCTAAGTCTGCTACTGTTCATGCCATCTTGCTTATGGTATGCCCTAAATGAGGTGAAAGAATGGCCACTAGAGACCCAAAGACTGATGTGGGAGTCATTTGAAGCACCATATTTCTCATCCAAGTAGTGAAAGTCTCTTTATATGTGCCATTATTCTGTAGACTATGGATGACATTTCTTATGCCTAGCTCTCATAACACCTGTTGGAGCTCATCATACGTCTTCCATCTAGCAGGAAAGGATGGTAGATAACCCTGATTTGACCACACAACACAAAGTGCAGCCATAAATCAACTGAGGAAGGAGTGATTCCCTGGCGTCTGATGTGCACTTTGTAACTGCTGCCTCAAGGCAGGCTGAACCATTAGGGGAGCCAGTTTTCCCATCCATGATCCCGACAGAATGATTCCATCCACCCCTAAGTCCCATAGATGCAGGAGCCAAACTGATATTGGCTCTGAGGGCTTCTGCCTAAACCAGGAGCACAAACTCACCAGCTCAACCTGAGTATAGGTGCAGAGCATAGAGTGCTCCATGACCTGGGGAGGTGGCTACTCCTATTCTTGGGAACTCTCGGCTGCTGGGTCTTTATTTACTTTACAACCACTAGGCATGCTTTCAATATAGAGTGGTCAATGCCTCCAGTATCATCCCTTTATCCTTCCCCATCTCCTCCATTTATGGGGCTGATGACACCTTTCTCTCCCATCCGCTGAGTGCTTCCACTGCTTCATCCTTTATCTTTTCTACAGTGCCTCACAGCAATGCTTGCTCAGTCTTCAGCAGCTCTCTTACCTTGGCCTCAATGCTTTGCAGCTGGCATTCTCGTGCTACCTCCACCTGTGCTTCCCTCAGGGGTTCGAATTTTTCCTTTATGGTATTTTCCTCCTGCAGAGCACCTGGCAGCGCTTCTGTCTCATTATGTAATGAATATTTTTCCTCTTCAATGGCACCTCACTGCTGGCGTTCTTGTGCTGCCTCCTCTTGTATCAATGCCATTTCCTTCTTCAGTGAATCCACAGCAGTTTGAAGCTTGCATTCTTGTGCCACCATTTCTTGGGTCTTTTTCAGGAGCATGTCCTTATCTTCTGTAAACTTTTTTAATACCGTGAGAAGCATCCATCCGAGAGTCCTTGCTGCCTTCCAGACACTCTGTCTCTCAAAAGACCTACTTACTATACCAAGGGCTATCCATACTACCTTAAGTATCACCTCTACTTGCCTCCAGTCCTGGGGTGGGGTTTATCCCTCTAGGAGGCAAGACATCTCAGGCCACATACCCATTGGGGGACAATACACTGTCTACCCATTCATAGGAGCAGCCCGCTGAGGCACCCCTCCAATAAGGGCATCCTGTCTTTTTCCATGGTCAACAGTGAACCCTGCCGACTTCACCAATTGTCTTACCAATATATTTCAGCTCCCAGAAAGTTCACTATGGATTCAATGTGACCAAAAAAAAAAAAAATGACAGTAGAATGTTTCTTTGGGGTGGAAGTGTTTATTACCCAGCTTGTTCTCCCAATGGTAGGTTGAGCGCTAGCATGTGTGCCTTTGCCTGGAGCACTGAGCCGAGCTCTCTATATAGTGCAATAATAGGTAATTGCCTAAAGGTGTGGAACTGGTAGCCTAGCAACCGGACAGTTACATCATCAGGTGGTTTAAGTTCAGCGAGGATCCTGGTCATAGGAACCCCAACTTCCTTACAGTCATCCACCCATTTTTAAATCAGATTATTTGTTTATTGGGTGTTGAGGCATACAAACTGTTTATATATTTTTGATGTCAACCATTTACCAGTTGAGTCATTTACTAATATATTCTCCTATACAGTAGGATGCCTTTTTGTCCTACTGATAGTGTCTTTTGCTGTAGGGAAGCTTTTTAGTTTGATGCAGTCCCATTTGTTCATTTTTTATTTTATTTACTTTGCCTGAGGAGCTTTTTCCAGGAAAAAATTTGCTCATGCTTATATTCAAATATTTTTGCCTATGTTTTCTTCTAAGAGTTTTATGGTTTCATGATATATTCATGTCTCTGATCCATTTTGAATTTACTTTTGTGTATGGAGTTAGAAAATTACCCAATTTCATTCTCTTGCATGTAGCTGTCCTGTTCTCCCAACACGTGTTGTTGAAGAGGCTGTCTTTTCCTCATTGTATATCCATGGCTCCTTTATCATAAATTAATTAACCATATATGTGTGTTTACTTCTGGGCTCTCTATTCTTTTACAATGATCTATGGGTCTTGTGACAGTAGCAAATTGTTTTATTACTATAGCTTTGTAGTTTAGCTTGAAGTCAGGAATTATAATCTCTACAGCTTTGTTCTTAGGATTATTTTGGCTAATCAGGGTCTTTTGTGATTCCATATGAATTTTAAACTATTTGTTCTAGTTAACTGAAAAATGCTGTTGTTATTGACAGGGATTGCATTGAATCTGTAGATTGTTTTAGGCAGGATGGACATTTTGTCAACATTAATTCATCCTATCCATTAGCATGGGATAGATTTCCATTTATTGGTGTCTTTAATTTCTCTCATGGATGTCTTATAGTTTTCAGAGTAAAGGTCTTTCACCTCCTTGGTTATGTTTATTCCTAGGTATTTAATTCTTTTTGATGCAGTTATAAATTGATTTGTTTTACTTTCTCTTTCTGCTAGTTCATTTTTAGTATAAGAAATGTAACAGATTCCTGTGTATTGATTTTGTTTCTTGGAACTTTGGTGAATTCAGATTTTCTTATATTTTGGTGGAGTGTTTAAAGTTTTCTGTGTACAATATTATGTCATTGACAAACAGTGACAATTTAATTTTCTCCTTACAAATTTGGATGCCTTTTTTCTCTGTGTTGTCTGATTGCTGTGGCTAGGACTTCCATTGCTATGTGAATAAAAGTGGAGAGAGTAGGCTTGTCTTGTTCCTGATCTTAGAGGAAAAGCCTTCACCTTTTTGCTGTTAAGTATGATGTTGGCTGTGGCTTTGTCATATATGGCTATATTATGTTGTGATATTTAGCATCTCTACACATTTTGTTGAGAATCTTTATCATTTGTGTATATTGAATTTTGTAAAATACTTATTCAACATCAATTGGGAAGATTATGTCATTTTTATCCTTTTTGTTAATGTGGTGTATGTTATTGTTTGATTTATGAATATTGTACCAAACTTGAGTCCCTGGAGTAAATCCCACTTGGTCATGATGAATAATATTTTGATGTATTTTTGAATTTTTAAAAAATATTTTGGTGAGGGGTGCCAGAAATGGAAGCAACCTAAGTGCCCATCAGTAGATGAATGGATTAAGAAGATGTGGTACATATACACAATGGAATATTACTCAGCCATAAGAAAAAAACAAATACTACCATTTGCAACAACATGGATGGAGCTAGAGGGTATTATGCTCAGTGAAATAAGCCAGGCCGAAAAAGACAAGTACCAAATGATCTCACTCATATGTGGAGTATAACAACAAAGAAAAAAAAAAACTGAAGGAACAAAACAGCAGCAGACTCACAGAACCCAAGAACGGACTAATAGTTACCAAAGGGAAAGGGACTGGAGAAGAAGGGCGGGAAGGGAGGGATAAGAGGGTAAAAGGGGCATTACTATTGGCAGACATATGGTGGGGGGACACGGGGGGGACTGTACAGCTCAGAGAAGACAAGTAGTGATTCTCATCTCACTACACTGATGGACAGTGACTGTAATAGGGTTGGTGGGGGGGACCTGATGAAGGGGGTAGTTTAATCATCACAATATTGCTCATGTAATTGTAGGTTAATGATACTAAAATAAAATAAATTGTAAAAAAATAATAATAAAAAAATATTTTGGTGAGGATTTTTGATCTACCTTTATCAGGTATATTGGTGTATAATTTTCTATTTTGTGTGTTGTCTTTGTTTTTGTTATAAGAATAGTGTTGGCTTCATAGAATGAGTTTGGAAGTATTCCCACCTCTTCTACTTTTTGGGATACATTAGAAGGATGAGTATCAGATCTTTAAATGTTTGCCAGAATTTAGTTTTAAAGCCATCTGCACCTGGACTTTGTTTTCTGGGAGTTTTTCATTTTTTTATTAACATTTCAATTTCATTGCTGTAGCCAGTCTGTTCAGATATTCTGTTTCTTCCTCAGTCACTCTAGGGAGTTTGTATTTTTCTAGAAAGTTGTCCATTTATTTTAGGTTGTCCAATTTATTGGCATATAATTTTTCATACTATTCTGTAATGACGTTTTGTATTTCTATGGTACCTGTTTTGATTATACATTCTTCATTTCTGGTTTTGTTCATGTGTGTAAACTCTTTTTCTTGATAATTCTGACTAGGTGTTTTTCTATTTTGTTTATGTTATTCAAGAATCAGCTCCTGTTTTCATTGATTTTTTCTATTATTTTATTCTTTATTTTATTTATATCCGCTCTGATCTTTATTATGTCCCCATTTACTAACTTTGGGCTTTATTTGTTGTCCTTATTCTAGTTTCTTTAATTGTGAGCTTAGACTATTTATTTGGGATTGTTCATGTATTTTCAGGTAAGCCTGTACTGCTATGTACTTTCCTCTTAGAATTGCCTTCACTGCATCCCACAGAATTTGGGCTGTTGTGGTTTTGTTTTCATTTGACTCCATGTTTTGCTTGATTTTCATTTTAATATATTCATTGACCCATTAATTTTTTAGAATCATGTTTAATCTTCATGGTTGTAGGCTTTTTTTTTCTTTCTGCAATTTAATACTAGTTTCATACCTTTGTGGTCTGAGCAGCTACTTGATAAAATTACAATCTTTTAGAATTTATTGAGTCTCTTTTTATGGCCTTATATTATAATATGGATCTATTCTGGAGAATGGTACTGTACACCTGAGAAAAAGTGTATCCTGCTGCTTTCAGTGGAATGTTCTGTAGATATCTGTTTAGAATATCTGATCTAATGTATAATTCAGTGCCTCTGTTTCCCTATTTGTTTTGTGTCTTGTTAATATATTGATGTGACTGGTGTTTTAAAGTATCCTGAAATGAATATGTTGCAGTCTATTTTCCCCTTTAATTCTGTTCGTATTTGTTTTACATATTTATGTGCTCCTATGTCAGGTGCATAGTTATTTATAGTGATAATATCCTCTTCTTGGCCAGACCACTTTATCATTATGTTATATTGTGCTTATCTCTTGTGAGTTTCTTTGTTTTGAAATATATTTTGTATGATGAAGTACTGCTACTCCTGCTTTTATCTCACTATTATTTGCATGAAATACCTTTTTCCATTACTCCATTTTTAGTCTGTATATATATTTCACTCTGTAATGAATCTCTTGTAGGCAGAATATAGATGGATGTGGTTTCTTTGATCAAGTCTTCTGCTCTTTGTCTTTTGATTGGTGCTTTCAGTCCTTTTACTTGTAAGGTGATTATCAATATATATGTACTTATTGCCATTTTATTAATTGTTTTCTGGTTGTTTTTATACCTCTACTCTGTTCTTGTCTTTCTCTATTATACTCTTATCTTTATATTTGACAGTTTTCTTTAGTGTTGTAATTAGATTTCTCTTTTTTTAAATTTTTTCTGTGTATGTATTATTTGCTTTACTTATGTGACAACCAATGATTCAAGGATAGCTTTTTAACATTCTATCTTAAATTGTTTATTACTCTGTTTCAAACATAAACAAAAGATATTTTTCTCTTCTTTCTCCTCTATACTTTTTTCTATTATTAAGATATTATTGATATACACTCTTATGAAGGTTTCACATGAAAAAACAATGTGGTTACTACACTTACACATATTATCAAGTCCTACTCATACCCCAATTCAGTTACTGTCCATCAGTGTAGTAAGATGACACAGATTCACTGTTTGCCTTCTCTGTGCTACACTGTTTTCCCCGTGGTTCCCCACACCAGGTGTACTAAAAACAATACCCTACAATCTCCTCCTCGCACCTTATCAACCCACCCTCCCACACTCCTCCCCTTTGGTAAACACTGGTTCCTTCTTGGAGTCTCTGAGTCTGCTACCATTATGTTCATTCAGTTTTGCTTCGTTGTTATACTCCACAAATGAGGGAAATCATTTGTCACTTGTCTTTCTCTGCCTGGCTTATTTCACTGAGCATAATATCCTCCAGCTCCATCCATGCTGTTGCAAATGGCATGATTTGTTTCCTTCTTATGGCTGAATAGTATTCCATTGTGTATGTGTACCACATCTTCTTTATCCATTCATCTACTGAAGGACACTTAGGTTGCTTCCATATCTTGGCTATTGTAAAATGTACTGCAATAAACATAGGGGTGCAAATGTTTTTTTCAATCTGAGAAGTTGTATTCCTTGGGTAAATTCCTAAGAGTGGGATTCCCGGGTCAAATGGTATTTGTATTTTTAGTTTTTGGAGGAACCTCCATATTGCTTCCACAATGGTTGAACTAGCTTACATTCCCACCAGCAGTGTAGGAGGGTTCCCCTTTCTCTGCATCATCACCAGCATTTGTTGTTCTTAGTCTTTTGGATGTTGGCCATCCTCACTGGTGTGAGGTGATATCTCATTGTGGTTTTAATTTGCATTTCCCTGATGATTAGTAATGTGGAGCATCTTTTATGTGTCTGTTGGCCATCTGGATTTCTTCTTTGGAGAAATGTCTCTTCATATACTCTGCCCATTTTTTAATCGGGTTATTTGCTTTTTGGGTGTAGAGGTGTGTAAGTTCTTTATATATTTTGGATGTTAACCCCTTGGCAGATATGTAATTTACCAATATATTCTCCCATACTGTAGGATGCCTTTTTGTTCTGTTGATGGTGTCCTTTGTAGCACAGAAACTTTTTAGTTTGATGTAGTCCCATGAGTTCATTTTTGCTTTTATTTCCCTTGCTCCAGGAGATACGTTCAGGAAGAAGTCGCTCATCCTTATATTAAGGAGATTTTTGCCTATGTTGTCTTCTAAGTGTTCTATGGTTTCATGACTTACATTCAGGTCTTCGATCTATTTCTAGTTTACTATTGTATATGGGTTAAACAATAATCCAGTTTCATTCTCTTACATGTAACTGTCCAGTTTTGCCAACACCATCTGTTGAAGAGGCTGTCATTTCCCCATTGTATGACCATGGCTCTTTTATCATATATTAATTGATCATATATGGTAGGGTTTATTTCAGGGCTCTCTAGTCTGTTCCATTGGTCTATGCGTCTGTTCTTGTGACAGTACCAAATTGTCTTGAGTACTGTGGCTGTGTAGTAGAGCTTGAAGTCTGGGAGCAAAATCCCCCCAGCTTTATTCTTCCTTTTCAGGATTGCTTTGGCTCTTCAGGGTCTTTTGTGGTTCCATATGAATTTTAGAATAATATTATCAAGTTTCCTGAAAAATGCTGTTGGTACTTGATACTAATTGCATTAAATCTGTAGATAGCATTAGGCAAAATGACCATTTTGACAATATTAATTATTCCTACCCATGAGCATGGGGTGTGTTTCCATTTATTAGTATTTTCTTTAATTTCTCTCGTGAGTGTCTTGTAGTTTTCAGAGTACAGTTCTTTCACTTCCTTTGTTAGGTTTATTTCTAGGTATTTTATTCTTTTTGATGCAACTTTGAAAGGAATTGTTTTCCTGATTTTTCTCTTGCCTAGGTCATTGTTAGTGTATAGGAATGCCATAGATTTCTGTGCATTAATTTTGTATCCCACAACTTTGCTGAATTCTGGTAGATCTAGTAGTTTTGGAGGTGGTTCTTTTGTTTGTTTTTTTTTGTAAAGTATCATGTCATCTGCAAACAGGGACAGTTGAACTTCTTCTCTGCCAATCTGGATGCCTTTCATATTTTTGTGTTGTCTGATTTCCGTGGCTAGGACCTCCAGTACTATGTTGAATAGAAGTGGAGAGAGAGGGCATCCTTGTCTTGTTCCCGATCTTAAAGGAAAAGCTTTCAGCTTCTCACTGTTTAGTATATGTTGGTTGTGGGTTTTTTCTATATAGCCTTTATTATGTTGAGGTACTTGCCCTCTATACCCATTTTGTTGGGAGTTTTTATCATGAGTAGATGTTGAATTTTGTCAAATGCGTTTTCAGCATCTATGGAGATATTATGTGGTTTTCGTTCTTCTTTTTGTTGATGTGGTGGATGATGTTGATGGATTTTCGAATGTTGAACCATCCTTGCATTCCTGGAATAAATCCGACTTGATCACGATAGATGATCCTTTTGATGTATTTTTGAATTCTGTTTGCTAATATTTTGTTGAGAATTTTTGCGTCTATGTTCATCAGGGATATTGGTCTGTAGTTTTCTTTATTTGTGATGTCTTTGCCCGGTTTTGGTATTAGAGTGATTCTGGCCACATAGAATGATTTTGGAAGTATTCCCTCTTCTTCTACTCCTTGGAAAACTTTAAGGAGGGTGGGTATGAGGTCTTCACTAAATGTGTGATAAAATTCAGCAGTGGAGCCATCTGGGCCAGGCCTTTTGTACTTAGGTAGGTTTTTGATTACCAGTTCAATTTCATTGCTGGTAGTTGGTTTGTTGAGATTTTTTGTTTCTTTCTTGGTCAGCGTTGGAAGGTTTTATTTTTCTAGAAAGTTGTCCATTTCTTCTATTTTATCCAGCTTGGTAGCATATAATTTTTCATAGTATTCTCTAATATTTCTTTGTATTTTTGTGCTGTCCGTAGTGATTTTTCCTTTGTCATATCTGATTCTGTTTATGTGAGTAGACTCTCTTTTTCTCTTGACAAGTCTGGCTAGTGGTCTATCTATTTTGTTTATTTTCTCAAAGAACCAGCTCTTGCATTCGTTCATCCTCTCTATTGTTTTATTCTTCTCGATTTTATTTATTTCTACTCTAATATTTATTATGTTCCTCCTTCTACTGACTTTGGGTCTCATTTGTTCTTCTTTTTCTTGTTTCGCTAATTGTGAGTTTAGACTGCTCATATGGGAATGTTCTTCTTTCCTGAGGTAGTCCTGTATTGCAATATACTTTCCTCTTAGCATGGCCTTAACTGCATCCCACAGATTTTGAGGTGTTGAGATATTGTTGTAATTTGTCTCCATATGTTGCTTGATCTCTGTTTTTATTTGGTCTTTGATTCATTGATTATTTAGGAGTACGTTATTAAGCCTCCATGTGTTTGTGCGATTTTTCATTTTCTTTGCTAATTCATTTCTAGTTTCATTCCTTTGTTGTCTGAGAAGCTGGTTGGTACAATTTCAATCTTTTTAAATTTACTGAGGCTCTTTTTGTGGCCTAGTATATGATCTATTCTTGAAAATGTTCCATGTGCACTTGAGAAGAATGTGTATTCTGCTGCTTTTTGGTGTAGAGTTCTGTAGATGTCTATTAGGTCCATCTATTCTAATGTGTTGTTCAGGGCCTCTGTCTCCTTACTTATTTTCTGCTTGGTTGATCTGTTCTTCAGAGTGAGTAGTGTATTGAAGTCTCCTAGAATGAATGCATTTCATGCTATTTCCCCCTTTAATTTTGTTAGTATTTGTTTCACATATGTAGAAGCTCCTGTGTTGGGGTCATAGATATTTATAATGGTTATATCTTCTTGTTGGATTGACTTGTTATCATTATGTAATGTCCTTCTTTGTCTCTTGTGACTTTCTTTGTTTTGAAGTCTATTTGTCTGATATAAGTACTGCAACTCCTGCTTTTTTCTTCCCATTAGTTCAATGAAATGTCTTTCTCAATCCCTTCACTTTTAGTCTGTATATGTCTTTGTATTTGAAGTGAGTCTCTTGAAGGCATCATATAGATGTGTCTTGTTTTTTATCACTTCAGTGACTCTATGTCTTTTGACTGGTGCATTCAGTCCATTTACATTTAGGGTGATTATGGATAGGTATATACTTATTGGCATTGCAGGCTTCAGATTCGTGGTTACCAGATGTTCAAGGTTAACTTCCTTACTATCTAAGAGTCTAACTTAACTCACGTAATATGCTATTCCTACAAAAGACAATCTAAAAGTTCTCTTTTTGTTTGTTTTATTTCCTCCTTTTTCTTCCTCCTCCATTCTTTATATATTAGGTATCCTATTCTGTACTCTTTGTCTATCCCTTGATTGACTTTGGGGATAATTAATTAATTTTGCATTTTCTTAGTAATTAGCTGTTCTTTCTTTACTGTGGTTTTATTACCTCTGGTGACAGCTATTAAACCGTAGGAACACTCCTATCTATAGCAATCCCTCCAAAATACACTGTACAGATGGTTTGTGGGAGGTAAATTCTCTCAGCTTTTGCTTATCTGGGAATTGTTTAACCCTCCTTCAAATTTAAATGAGAATCTGGCCGGATAAAGTAGTCTTAGTTCAAGGCCGTTCTACTTCATTGCATTAAATACATCATGCCACTCCCTTCTGACCTGTACGGTTTCTGCTGAGAAGTCTAATGATAGCCTGATGGGCATGGGCTTTCCTTTGTATGTGATCTTATTTCTCTCTCTGGCTGTGTTTAATAGTCTCTCCTTACAGTTCATCTTTGCCATTTTAATTACTATATGTCTTGATGTTGTCTTCCTTGGGTCCCTTGTGCTGGGAGATCTGTGCACCTCCATGGCCTGAGAGACTATCTCCTTCCCATATTGGGGAAGTTTTCAGCTTTCACCTCCTCAAAGAAACTTCTATCCCTTTTTCTCTCTCCTCTTCTTCTGGTGCCCCTATAATGCGAATATTGTTCCATTTTCATTGGTCACACAGTTCTCTCAATATTCTTTCATTCTTAGATATCCTTTTTTCTATCTGTGCCTCAGCTCTTTGTATTCCTCTTCTCTAGTTTCTATTTCATTAATCATTTTCTCCACCATATCCAATCTGCTTTTAATACCATCCATTTGGCTCTTCAATGATTGGATCTCTGACCTTAATTCATTCCTGAGTTCTTGAATATCTTTCCGTACCTCCATGAGAATGTTAATGATTTTTATTTTAACCTCCCGTTCAGGGAGAATCATGAGGTCAATATCATTTAAATCTTTCTCAGGAGTTGTATTAATAATTTTTCTCTGGAGCAGGTTCCTTTGGAGTTTCTTTTTTGTCTATGGCGCCCTCTAGTTCCCAGAAGCTCTACCTTTTGGAGATGCTCATCCCCTTAAGCAATGTCGGGGATTGCAGGGGAGTGGTATTGGTGCCTGGGGGGAGGAAAATACTGTTTCCTCCTTCCCGGCTGCTATGCCTTTCTCCACTGCCTGAGTCAGTGGACCAAACACACAGGGATAAGCCTCTGTTCTTTGCGGTTTTAGTTGCTGTAGATAGATCTTCCCTCTGTCTGGCCTAATGCCAAGGTAGGCTTTCCCAGTTTGCAAGCCTGGTGGGGCTGGCCAGGAGAAAGGCACAATAGTCTGCCTGTCATAGAAGGGGTTCTTGGAACTGTGTAGGCAGCCTGGGAGCTGGAGCACCTGAGGATCTTGAAAGCTCCCAATCTGTTGGGCCAAGTGCACTTGGACAATTTTCTCTCCCTGTCCTTTCCCCTGAGCAGTAAGCTCTGTGTAACCTAGCCCCTTTAGCAGCCCTCTTGCTAAGGGCTTCTTTGTCAGGATGTCTTTCAGACTTCCCACCTTTCTTTTGTCCCAGAGAATGTGTATATGGATCCCTGCTTTCCACAAGCAACTGGAATCTTAGTCTCTCCAGGAATTCTACCTTTCTTAGCTTTCCAACTCCCTAATTATGAGAGTATCATGCAAGCACCCTGAAATGTAGGTTTGTGCACCCAGAGCTGGTCTCCAGAGTTCCGAATTCAGCAGTCCCAGATCTCCACTCCCTCCTTGCTCCATTCCTCTTCCTCCTGCCAGTGATCTGGGGTGAGGGAAGGGCTTGAATCCCACAGGACCAAAGCGTTAGTACGTTACCTTTTTCTGTGAGGTCTGCTCTTGTCTCTAGGTGTATGCAGTTTGTTGCAGTCCTCTTTCCTGTTGCTCTTTCAAGAGTAGGTGTATTAGTTATATTTTCATATTATATGCGGTTTTAGGAGGATGCCTCTGTCTCACCTCTCACGTCACCATCTTTAATCTTTTCTCCTCTATGCTTTATGTACTAGATTTCATAATCTTCACTTTTTGTGTACTCTTAAGTGATTTTGTTAATAGTTGAATTTGCTTCTTTTGTTTAATGTTTTTACATCATTTGTAACTCATTTTTCTACTTCATTTATTTTGGGTTCATTTTCACTTGTTAGAACTATTTAGCCTTAGGAGCATTTTCATCTACAGAAACGTTTTATCATATCATGTAGGTCTAGTATAGTTGTGGTGCATTCCTTTAACTGTTTTTATCTGGAAATTTTAAAATCTCTACTTCAATTTTAAATAATAGTCTTTATGGGTAGAGAATTCTTGGTTGCAGATCCTTCTGTTTCACTACATAAAATATAACATGCCACTCTCTTCTGGCCTGTCAAGTTTCTTGTGAGACGTCTGCCAATAGTTTGATGGGTTTTCCTTTATGAGAAATCGTTTTTTTCTCTTTGGCTGCTATCAGTACTCTCCTTGTTGTTGATCTTTGCCATTCTGATTATTTTATGTCTTGTTTCTGTCTTCCTGGAATTCCTTTTGTTAGGGACTGTGTGCACTTCCATGATCTGAGTGTCTTTTTCCTTCCTCAGGTTGGAAAAGTTTTCAACAATTATTTCTTCAAAGCGACTTTCTATCCCTTTGTCTCCCTCTTCTCTTTCTGGTACTTTTATTATGCATATATTGTTCAATTTTGACTGGTCACACAGCTCTCTTATTATTCTTCCATTCCTAGAGATACTTTTTTCTCTCTGTTCCTGAAATTCTTTGTATACATTTTCTCTAATTTCCACCTCATTGTCTATCTCCTCTACATGCAATAATTTACTGTTAAATCTCTCCATCACATGTTTCATTTCAGTAATACATTCTTCAGATCTGGTTGGCTCTTTTTCATATGTTCTATCACTGTGTTTAAGTTCTCCCTGAGATCTTGAATATTTTCCTGCAGATCTGTAAGCATGTTTATGAGAGTTACTTTGAAATATTTATCCAGATTATTGGTGATCTCTGTTTCATTTATCCCTCTTTCGGGTGTATTGTCTTGTACTAAAATATTTCGGGTGTATTGTTTGTAACATTCTTTTGTTGCCTAATTTTGTCAGGGTTTCTGTCTTTCTTCCTTTGTATTGAATGGCTCTGCTATGCTTCCTTGCTTTTGGTGTAATGGTTTTATGAAAGAGGCATCCTTTGTTGCCCATAAGGTCAAGGCTCTTTATTCTCCAGTGTGAGATTGCTTGCAGTTGACATGCTATGGGCATGGCCCTCTTTCTGTCTGTCTTACATAGTGGTCTCTGTCTGTGTGAGCAGTTTGCTTCAGACACTAAATTTTAACCTGACCATTAGCCTCTGTGTATGGGTCTGTCTACTGCCTCTCCTGCAGTGATGATGGGGCTTCAGGGTTAATAGTGTGTGTGGGCTGATGTGTGGCTCTTGGGCAGGGCAGGAAGTTCAATACCAGGCTTGGACATCCATGGGGAGGAAGGAGTATTTTGTGCTTGCTCCTGCAGGCACCTCTGTGGTTGGGCTTAAATGGAGCCAAGGAAGCTTGGAGAGTCTCCCTTTCCTGCTTGGCATTAAAGTCTGATGCTTCTGCTGGGCCAACTGAGTTGGCTTGTAATGCATGCATGGAAGTGCCTTGGTGCTGCATTGCCATTGAAGGGAATGGAGTGTCTGGGGCTCCTGATATTTCCTGAACTGTGGGGGTAAGGGAGTGCTTGGGAGGTATCATCCACTTGCCTTTTCTCCTAAGGAGAGAGCTCTGTCCAACCCTCACTCCTCTTGAATCACTTGTGCTGCTGAAAAGTATTTGTAACTGCCCACTCTTCTTTTATCTCAGGTGACTGGTGGAGCTTGCCTGTTCTCCATATGATGGAATTTTACCCACTCTAAGTGTTCCACCTTTCCTTGTGTCCAGCCACACTAATCACCAGAATGAAATGTAATGTGAGCTCCTGATCTCTGCGCTGATATCCAGGGACAGGTGTCCAGCAGTTCTGGACTCCTTTTCCCTGCTTGCTCCATTCCTCTTTCTTCTGCCTGTCGGCTTGGGTTGGGGGAGGGCTTAGGTTCTGCCCAATCATGGCTCTTCCATTTCACCCTTTCCTAGGAGTCCTCTCTTCTTCCCCAAGTATAGGTAGTCTGTTCTGCAGTCTTCAGGTCATTTTCAAGTTGAGTTGTATTTGCTATATTTTCTTCCTTTATGTTTTTTTGGAGGTTTCGTCTTTGCCTTTATAGTCTGCCATATTTTTCTCCACCTCCCAACCTCTTTATTTTTATATGTAAAATCATATCATGACTTACAGTTTAATAACCCTGAATTTAAAAATATTATTTTAGGTGTCCGAGAACTTTTATGCAGATACACATCTATAATAATTTTCAAAGAGCTAACAAAACGTAAAAGAGCACCCGGCTTTTATGTAACTTACCTGGCTGTATAAGTAACCTATCTTTGTTCTCTAATGTGTGGATATGCAAAAAGAAAAGACACAATTGGAAATATGTTAAAACCTAAAAAACTGACAAGAACATGCAAACAAAAATTAACCACTAGAAAACTATGGACCCATTGTCATTAAAATAATTAAATTTAAAAATAAACTAAGGCTTTTAGTTGATCAAAGTAACTATGGCAGGATGGCTTGAACATCCCCAATTTCCTATGCCACAGAGAACTGAATTTAAATATCTCCTGGGAATATTTACTTTTAATATATCTTTTCTAAGATGTGTCTTGACATGTTCTCTGTTAAGTATTTATGAAGTCATTAGTAATCATGTTTAGGAGAAAAACGTACATTGGTTTATTCAATTAATTTTAACCATCAGAAAAAACAATCATATCTACAATAAGAAATCCTTTCTAAATCTAATAAGCTTCTCTAGTCATTTAGTAATCTACTGTATTTGTTATATATTTGAAATTTTAAATAAGTTCTAAATTCAATTTAAATTATATCTGAAAGCCTACTATATGTGGGGCATGTGGAGGAGGACTTGGGTAACAAGGTGTCTATGGTACAATTCCTGCCTACAATAAGTTTAAAGTGTACGATGTATTCAGAGAATAGCAAATGAATCCAATATAGTAAATTTAGAGGGGTTTACTGAAAAATAAATTGAACGGGAAACTTGAGTGCAGCACGTGAATAAACTAAGAATCTTGCTTTAGGACTGAGAATTAATGCTTGAATCCTGGAGAACCAGTGAATATTTTAGATAATGTTAATGTCATGGTTTAAACTGCATTTTAAAATAAAATCCTGGTAACAGTGCAGAAGAAGGGCAAGATACAAGTTTTGAAATGAGGAAGGTTTAGGAGGCTATTTGGTCTAAAGACTATTTGACAGTAATCAGGGCATACGTTTCAAATAAGTTAGAGTAGAAGAAAAATAATTCAGGCAAAATGGAAGTTTTGTAGACATTTTCTAAAGAATATGTAGTGTAACTCTTTCATCCTTAAAATCCTCTGATATAGATGGCACTTCATTTTTAGACATATATATTTATTCACCAGGAATACCAAGTTTTTATCTTTAGTATAAACTAGGTTTTAAGTTGGGATTCATAGTTGGGTTTCAGAAAAGTCCATGAATCACCCAAAATTGCTTTCCAAATGCTTTTTCCATGTAAACTATTCTCAACATAGCTACATGTCTCATTTCATTCAAATATATGCACAAAATCAGAAAGGCCTCAGTCACCACTTATAAAATGCCAAGTATTGCCATTTTGCCCTGTTATAGTCTATTCCCTTAACTATGTTTTTCTTCATTATTTATTTTATTTCTCTATATCTAGTATCTAGTTATAGTCATACTCCTCTCTTTCATTATAATTATGCAAGCTTCATGAGGGTTTTGTCTGTTTTATTCATTGCTATACTATCAGGGTCAATAATACAGTGTTGATAATGAATACTTGCTGAATAAGTATTAAAATGTATGGGAGTGGTATTGAACTCATGAAAAATAATAGTGATGAAGACAGTATATTTCTACTTAGGCTTACTTCTCAGTCACTGAGAGAAGACCATATAGCATAGTGATAAATATTAGGGGCTCTGACACTTTACTTTGTTAGCTGTAATCCTAACTCCATTATTTGTTAGCTGCATGAACTTAAGTAAATTAGTTTCTCTCTGGGTTTCATTTGATTTACTGAAAAATGGGCACAATAACAACTACTTCACTAAGACAAGTAAACTAAGTCCAGTGATGGCACATGTGACTTATATTTGTCTAGTTAGATATAGATGAAAGTGATAATCCTAGTTTATAGGCAAGACCTCAAGGAAGAGTGCATGATGTTGCCAGTCTCCTTGTATAGTGCTTCAATCTCTATGAGAAGAGTATTCCCAAGTCAACAGTTGCTACCTGAACCTTGGATCCAGAAGTGAGTCTGTGGAGCAGAAATGAACCTTCCCAGAAAGCTGAAAACAATCCAGCTGACCTACAGCCTGCAGGAGAGCCATGGTAGCTAACCTACACATCTGTGAGCAATAAAATTGGATACTTGTTATTTAATATTTTTAAAGCCTTTTTGTGACAATAGCTGACTAACAGCATCAGAATGTTAGTTTCTATTATATTTAACAAAATCGGAAATGACAATTTCTGTTCATTAAACAGTATTTGAGCTAGGCTGTTACCAGAGTATAGTCTGTGTGTTGGGATAGAAGGAAGTTAAACAAGGTTTCTGCCTTCATCACTGCTATCTATATTGGAAATACGGCAAGAGAACTGGTAGCTATGTGAAAACATCATGCTATGCCATTAACAAATAAAATGTTATGGAGGGCAGAATAAGGAAACAAAAATTGCAGGCAATTGAATCCAGAAAGGTTTATGGACAGATGGTAATTTGAGCTGAGGTTTGAAAAGGAAGTAAGGATTTTAGTACAATAGGTATGAGTAAATAAATATTCCTAAATTCCAAAACAAGATATATGGTGGGAGAGAGAGGAAAAGATGGCAGCGTGAATAGGGTGTCAGAATTCTTCTCTCCAAACCATATATATTTTGAAAATACAGCAAACACAGCTATTCCTAAAAGAGTGATCAGAAGTTACACTACACCAGCCAGTCTACATTTGCAAGAACCCAACATCTCACAGAAAAGGGTAGGGTACAAAGGCACGACTGACAGGACCAGAGCACTCCCCCAACCCCAGATCACCAGCAGGAGGAAAAGAGAGTGGGAAGGGAGTGGAAGCACAGGAATGCTAAATAACCAGCCATAGTAATCTGCCCTGGGAGCACAGACACACAATGCATGGTGCTATGGAAATTAGAGGAGTGGAAAATCAAAATATGAGACTAAGAATGCAAAAAGGTTCCCACAGCCGGCTGCCCTGGGACAAAAGGAGAGCTGGTGTTTTAAAAGTCTAAAAGGGATAAGGGTTTAACAAGTGGACAAAATCAAACAAGCTCACTGAGCCCAGTAGGTTGGGAACTTTAAGGAGCTTCAGGCACCCTCACTGCCTGATTGGAAATGCAGCTCTGAGGCCCCTCACTGTAAAAATCTGCCTGCCATTCCTTCCTCCTGACCGGCACCTGTGAGCAAACTGGCTGTCCCCGTCATTGCTGCAAAAGAACCTGAGAACAGCCCCACCTACAGCAACCACACAGCTTAACACAGAGGCTTCTCTCTGTGCATGGCTAACTGGCCCAGACCCAGAAGTTGCTCCTTCCACATGGTTGACTGGCACAGATGGTGGAAACAGGCACAGAGACAAAGAGGTATGAATGGGCTTTGATCTCATGAGAGAACACACGCTGCTGGCCTGCAACCCCCGCTAGTGCCCTTTGCCATACCATGGGCAGCGCCACCCATGGAAGCTCAGGGGATTAACCCAGAGGCTGCTCCCTGCGTGTGGTTGACTGACATAGACAGAGGAGATGAGCACAGAGACCAGGAGGCCCGAAGGAGCCTTGTCCTTGTGGAAGACACAAGCGCTGCTGGCCTGCCAACCCTGCCAGCACCCCAGGCCATTATGAGGGCCACCCCAACCACAACAGCCTAGAGATTTAACCCAGAGACTTCTCCCTGTGTGTGGTTAACCAGCACAGACAGTGGAGAAAGGCAAGGCAACTGGCCAGCAGGAAGGGACTTTGTTCTCCTAGAGGACACACTGTCAACTCACTGGTGACTACTCCCATTGCCCTGAAAAGGCAAAAGAAACTTGTTCAGTCCAAAATCCATCAAACACCAGACAGATTGCTTGGTGAGCCTGAAATTACCACTTTTCCTGAAAAAGAATTCAAAATAAAAGTCATAAGCTGATGGAGATTCAGAGAAATATTCAAGAGCTAAGGGATGTATTCAGTAGGGAGATAACAGAAATGATGCAAACAATGGAAGGATATAAAAGCAGAATAGATGAGGTGGAAGAGACTGTTAATGGAATAGAAATCAGAGAACAGGAATACAGAGAATGTGAGGCAGAGAGAGATAAAAGGATCACTAGGAATGAAAGTATATTAAGAGAACTGTGTGACCTATCCAAATGGAACAATATTTGCGTTATAAGGGTACCAGAAGAAGAAGAGAGAAAAAGGGGTCGAGAGTGACTTTGAAGAAATAATTGCTGAAACCTTCCCCAATCGGGGGGAGGAAGTAGTCTCTCAGACAGTGGAAGTCCACAGATCTACCAACACAAGGGACACAGAAAGACAACACCAAGACATATTATAATTAAAATGACAAAGATCAAATAAAAGGACAGAGTATTAAAACCAGCCACAGATAAAAGATGACTTACAAAGGAAAACCCATCAGGCCATCATCAGAATTATCAGCAGAAATCTGACAAGCCAGAAGAGAATGGCATGATATATTAAACAAAATGAAACATAAGGGCCATGAACCAAGAATACTCGACCCAGAAATATTATCATTTAAATTTTAAAGATGGATTAAGTAATTCCCTGATAAGCAAAAGTTGAAGGAATTTACCTCCCACAAAACACCTCGACAGTGTATTTTATAGGAAAGCTCTAGATGAAAGTGTGAATAACGCTAAATAGCTGTCACCAGAGAAAATAAAACCACAGCAAAGAAAGAAGACAAACCAAATACTAACTAAATGAAAAATAAATTCAGTTATCCACAAAATAAGTCAAGGGAAACACAAAGAGTACAGAATAAAACACCTAAAATATAAAGAGCGGAGGAGGAAGAAAAATAAGGGACAGAAATAAAGAATCATCAGACAGTGTTGATAAGTAAGTTAAGTTAGATGATTAGATAGTAAAGAAGCTGCCTTTGAACCTTTGGTAACCACAAATCCAAAGCCTGCAATGGCAGTAAGTACATATCTATCAATAATAACCTAAAATGTAAATGGATTAAATGTACACAATCAAAAGATACAAAGTAATATAATGGATAAGAAAAAGACCCATCTATATGCTGCCTACAGGAGACTCAATTCAAACCCAAAGACATACACAGACTAAAAGGGAAGGGATGGAAAAATATGTTTCATGCAAACAATAGGGAGAACAAAGCAGGTGTTGCGGTACTTGTATCAGACAAAATAGACCTCAAAACAAAGAAAGTAACAAGAGACAAAGAAGGACATTACATAATGATAAAGGGGTCATTCAAAAAGAGGATATAACAATTATAAATATCTATGCATCCAACACAGGAGTACCTACATATGTGGAACAAATACTAATAGAATTAAATGAGGAAGTAGAATGCAATGCATTCATTTTAGAAGACTTCAACATACCACTGATTCCAAAGGACAGGTCAACCAGACAGAAAATAAGTAAGGACACAGGTGCACTGAACTACACATTAGAACAGATGAACCTAACAGACATCTATAGAACATTCCACACAAAAGCAGCAAGATACACATTTGTCTCAAGTGCTCATGGAACATTTTCCAGAATAGACCACATACTAGGCCACATAAAGAGCTTTAGAAAATTCAAAAAGATTGAATTTGTACCAAACAACTTCTAGATCCCAAAGGTAAAAAACTAGAAATAAATTGTACAAAAAAATCAAAAAGTTTCACAAACACATGGAGGCTCAAAAACGTGCTCCTAAATAATGTATCAATGACCAAATTAAAACAGAGATAAAGTAGTATATGGAGACAAATGAAAGCAACAGCAATCGCCCCAACTTCTGTGGGATGCAGTGAAGGCGGTTCTAAGAGGAAGGTATATAGCAATACAGGCCTAGTTAAAGAAGGAAAAAGAATCCAAAATGGATAGACTAAATTCACAATTATTGAAACTTGAAAAAGAAGAACAAATGAGGCCCAAAGTCAGTAGAAGGAGGGAAATAATAAGGAGGAGAGGAAAAATAAATAAAATTGAGAAGAATAAAACAATAGAAAATATTAATGAAACAAAGAGCTGGTTCTTTGAGAAAATAAACAAAATAGATAAACCCCTAGCCAGACTTATCAAGTAAAAAAGATAATCAACACACATAAACAGAATCAGAAAAGAAAAATCATTATAAATACCACAGAAATACAAACAATTAGAGAATTCTATGAAAAATTACATGCGAACAAACTTGAAAACCTAGAAGAAACAGAAAACTTTCTAAAAAAATAACTTCCAATCCTGACCCAGGAATGAACAGAAAATATGAACAGACCAATTACCAGCAATGAAATTGAATTGGTAATCAAAAAACTATCCAAGAAAAAAAATCCCTGGACCAGATGGATTTACTGCTGAATATTATCAGACACTTAGAGAAGACATAATACCCATTATACTTAAAGTTTTCAAAAAAAAAAAGGAAGGGGAGGGAGTACTTTCAAACTCATTCTATGAGGCCACAATCACTCTAATACCAAAACCAGACAAAAACACAACAAAAAAAGAAAACTACAGACCAATGTCGCTGGTGAACAAAAATGCAAAAATACTAAACAAAATATTAGCAAACCGAATTAAAAAATACATCAAGAGGATCATAAACCATGATCAAGTGGGATTCATCCCAGGGATGCAAGGATGGTACAACATTCAAAAACTCATCAACATCATCCACCATATCAATAAAAAGAATGACAAAATTCACACGATCATTCCGTAGATGCTGAAAAAGCATTTGACAAAATTCAACACCAATTCATGGTAAAAGCTCTCAACAAAATGGGTATAGAGGGCCACTACCAAAAAGTAATAAAGACTATATATGACAAACCCATAGCATATATCATACTTAACATTGCAAATCTGAAAGCTTTTCCTCTAAGATCAGGAACAAGACAAGGATGCTCACTCTCTCTGTTTTCATTGAACATACTACTGGTCATCCTAGCCATGACAATCAACAACGCTAAGAAATAAAAGGCATTTGGATTGGTAAGGAAGAAGTCAAACTGTCACTTTTTACAGATGACATTATGTTGTACATAAAAACCCTAAAGAATCCATTCAAACACTACTAGACCTAATATCTGAATTCAGCAAATTTGCAGGATACAAAATGAATACACAGAAGTCTGTTGCATTCCTATACACTAACAATGATGTATCAGAAAGAGAAATAAGGAAAACAATTCCATTCACAATTGCATCAAAAAGAATAAAATATCTAGGAATAAATCTAACCAAGGAAGTGAAAGACCTATATCCTGAAAAGTACAAGACACTCTTAAGAGAAATTAAAGAGGACACTAATAAATGGAAATTCATCCCATACTCTTGGGTAGGAAGAATTAATATTGTCAAAATGGCCATCCTGCCTAAAGCATTCTACAGATTTGATGCAATTCCTATCAAAATACTGACAGCATTCTTCAACAAACTGGAACAAATAGTTCTAAAATTCATATGGAACCACAAAAGACCATGAGTAGTGAAAGCAATCCTGAGAAGTAACAATAAAGCAGTGGAGATCTTGCTTCCCAACTTCAGCTCTAGTACAAAGCCACAGTAGTCAAGACAATTTAGTACTGTCAGAAGAACAGACCCAAAGACCAGTGGAAGAGAATAGATAGTTCAGATATTAACCCAAGCACATATGGTCAATTAGTATATGTTAAAGGAACCTTGGATATACAATGGGGAAATGACAGCCTCTTCAACAGCTTGTATTGGCAAAACTGGACAGCTACATGTAAGAGAATGAAAATGGATTACGGTCTAGCTCCATACACTATAGTAAACTCGAAATGCATCAAGGACCTGAATGTAAGTCATGAAACCATAAAATTCTTGAAGAAAACATATGCAAAACTCTCTTGAATATAAACATGAACAACTTCTTCAAGTACATATCTCCCTGGGCAAGGGAAAAGAAAGCAAAAATGAACAAGTGGGACTATACACAACCTAAAAGCTTCTGTATAGCAATGGACACCATCAGTAGAACAAAAAGGCATCCTACAGTATGGGAGAATATATTCATAAATGACATATCCTATAAAGGGTTGACATCCAAAATATATAAAGAGCTCACGTGCCTCAAAAACTGAAAAGCAAATAATCCAATTAAAAATGGGCAGAGGATCTGAACAGACACTTCTCCAAAGAATAAATTCTGATGGCCAACAGGCACATGAAAAGATGCTCCAAATCGTTAATCATCAGAGAAATGCAAATTAAAACCACAATGAGATGTCACTTCACACCAGTTAGCATGGACAGAATCCAAAAGACAAACAACAGCAAATGTTGGCGAGTATGTGGAGAAAGGAGAACCCTCCTCCACTGTTGGTGGGAAAGCAAATTAATTCAACCATTGTGGAAAGTAGTATGGAGGTTTCTAAAATAAAAATAAAAATACCATTTCACCCAGGAATTCCACTCTTAGCAATTTACCGTAAGAATGCAGCAGCCCAGTATTAAATAGACATATACACCCCTATGTTTATCGCAGTACTATTTACAATAGCCAAGAAATGGAAGCAACCTAAGTGTCCATCAGGAGATGAATGGATAAATAAGATGTGGTACATATAAACCATGGAATATTATTCAGTCATAAGAAGAAAACAAATCCTACCATTTGCAACAACATGGATGGAGCTAGAGGGTATTATGCTCAGGGAAATATGTCAGGCAGAGAAAGGCAAGTACTAAATGATTTCACTCATCTGTGGAGCATAACAACAAAGCAAAAACTGAAGGAAAAAATCAGCAGCAGACACACAGAACCCAAGAATGGACTCAGAGTTGCCAAATGGATAGGGATTGGGGAGGGTGTGTGGGAGCGATAAGCTGAATAAGGGGCATTGTAATTAGCACACATAATGTTGCGGAGGGGGCACGGGGAAGGCAGTATAGCTCAGAGAAGAAAAGTAGTAACTATAGTATCTTACTATGCTGATGAACAGTGACTGTAATGGGTTATGTGGTGGGGACTTGATAATGGGGGGAATCTTGTAACCACAGTGTTGCTCATATGATTGCATATTTATGATACCAAAATAAAAAAAAGTTGGTTATGGTATTCAAATATGAAAACGTATATATTAATTGGTTTAATAGTTTTTTGTTTTGTACCAGTACCATGTAGATATTTACGTGCATCCTCATTCCTACTTATAAAGGTAAAAGGGGCCAAAAAAGCTTAAGGATCTTTATATATATTAGTAAAACTACTTTAATTTCTTCTGGTTTAAACTGTAGGAATCAATCCCTATGTGGTGGTGTGTATATGTACACATGCATACCATATATAATATATATATACATACATACATTCATACACAGAGTTTGGTGTTTGGTTTTCTTAGATTTATGATGGTTCAATATTTTTATAAAACAGTTAGAAATGAAAGTGTACCATTTGTTTCTTATCTGAATTCTAATTTTTTGTTCTGAATGGTTTTGTAGAGTTTTCTTTTAGAAATGCATTACCGATTATGGCTTTGACTCAACTAGTCTATGGGTTGCTTACTATAGAATGTGGACTCTGCCTCTTGAATGTCTGATTCCTATTGGGATAACTTCTAATCTACTTCCCTTGTGTTTTGAGAGATGTTAAACATTTTAGGGAATCGCAAATAATTACCTGTGTGTATGTGAAAATGTGTGGGTGTGTGTATTTGTGTAGTATGTATGCTATGGTGGGGGAAGACAGTAGAAAGAGAGAAGACTGCATTCTTCCCATTCAAACTCTTATTTGTATTTTATTTTCCAAATATTCTACAGAATATATAGTGCAGTAGGGCATTTCAATCCTCCTTCTAGGACATTTATTGACTTTTTAGGTCATCTTCATCACCTCATCTTCATCCTCATAATTTTTACTATAACATTTATTGTGATTAATTATACATCAAATGCTTTACGTGAGCTATTTTCTTTAACACTTAAAACACCCCAATGAGCAAAATACTATTATTTTGCTCACCGTACAAATGAGGAAACAAATGAGACTTAAAGTGATAAGGCAACTTGCTCTATGTCACACAACTAATAAGTTGCAGAAGTACAATTTATACTGAGGTCTGATAGGAAAGTCCATATTTATACAACCTCTTCTATATATTTCATGTAGTTTTGCAGAAGACTATTAGAATTGCTTATCCATATCAATATAACAGTTAAAATTTTAGTAGTTAAATAACTATTGAATAAATGGCAGACTGAGAAAAGAGGTTAGTTTTTTAATGGGAAAGTTCTATTCAATTTCTTGCTCAACCTTCTTTTGGAGGAGTTAATTTTAAATTAACAGAGCTTCTCTCCTCAAGTAAGCCTTGCAAAAATTTGAAGTTGTATGAATGTACTGAGTACACAGCTTCTAAAATGTTTCATATTTGTAAATGGATTTAACATACACTTTGGGCAACAAAAGGTAAAATATGTATTTATTACTTGAAAGGGGAATCCAACATAGTGTTCTTTCAGTAAGTGCAGCTGTATGCCATACTGCAGAGCCCCAAACAGAATTTGAAGAAGGCTTGCTTATAGCCATTAATAACATGTTACTTGAATGTGTTTTTCAGGGCAGAGATATTTCACAGAGATAAGCATGTGGTATTGTGGACCTACTAATAGGGCACAGTTTAAAGAGGGCCCTTCCTGGATCACTGAAGCATGTGAATAAAAGACAAAATGGGATCCCCAATTATTTTCCATCTCTGTGTATCACATATGCCATCAAGTTTGTATATGTGCATTTTGGTTCATAAACTATACATCCTATACTTTTCAGAACAATCTAAAACTTACTTTGGCATTTCCTAAAAATAAACAAACAACTAGGTATGCTTCAATGGCACCATATAAATATTAAGGCCCAATATTCATGACATTTGTTTTGTCTTTGCTGTGGATTAGTTGTGCCAACATTTCACCCCAAGGATGAATAACTTAGGAGTTAAGAACTTGGACTAATGAATAAAATATATTTAAGCCCAAGTTGCAGCTCTTTGTATGAACTGAGGAGTTGTCTAACATTCCTGAGAACTAATTTCTTCAATGGTAAAAATAAGAATTAAAAACTATATAGAGAAGATCAGTATTTGCCTGGTACTGCACTAGGCACTGGTGGAATATGGAAATAAAAAATAAATGTAAAATTAAAATATGATAAGTACATATAACTCAGATATGTGGTGTTATAAAAGAATATAATACAGGCAATTGAATGAGTCATGGAGGTAGAGGAAAACCTTTTCTGAAAATCTGATGCTTTAGCTGAAATATAGGGGAAAGTAAGCAAAACTTAGATTTAGATGATGTGAAAATTGTGAGGATTAAATGAAATCATATACAGGATGTACAATGTCTGACACATATTAAATAGTCAATACATGTTACCTTCGATTAATATTATTATGTTTGTTTTCATTTGCTTTGGTTTAGATTATCTGCTGCTACAGAACAAGTTTCTATATAGGGTCACATTTAAAAGTACACAGAGTTAGGTCTTCAACATACCATTCTGAGGGGCTCAATTCAATGCACAACAGATGAAAAAACATATTCCAAGGAAATGGTAACCAAAAGATCTGGAGTGTCTATACTAATATCAAACAAAATAATCTTTAAGCCAACACTGTTACAAGAGACAAGAAAATATGTTATACACAGATGAAATGCCAGTTAATCAAGAAGGTATAACAATTTTAAACATTTATGGACCAAAAAAAACCCATCAGAACTCTCCAAAATTAGAGCAAACATTGAAAGACTTGAAGGAAGAAACAGACAGTTCTAAAATAATGGTTGGAGATATCAATACACCATTTTCAATAATTGATAGAATATCTATACAGATCAGTAAGGAAACAGAAGACTTGAATTACACCATAAAACACCTGCAACTGACAAGCATCTATAGAACAAGATAGTCAATGACAGCAAAATACACCTACTTCTCAGTTGTAAATGGAACATTATCAAGAGTAGATCATATATTAAGCCAAAAAATAAGTGTCAATACATTTAAAAATATAGAAATTATATACCATATCTCCCAAATACAATGTAGTGGTTAGGTATCAAAAACAGAATGACAAATTAAATAAACTAATATATTGAAGACAAAACTCTCTTAAAGAACCAAAGGGTCAAAGAGAAAATCACAAATGCACTTAGAATATATGGGTAAATGAACAAAAAGGAAAATGAGACATACCAAATCTTATTGGAAGGAGTGATAACAGTGACTAAATGGAAATATATCACTATAAATGTTTATATTAAAAAGATGTAAAATCTCAAACCAATAACCCTACATTACAACTTGTGGAGCTAGAAAAATAATAGAAAAGTAATCCAAAAACTAGCAGAGGGAAGGAAGTAATAATGATCAGAGCAAAGATAAATAAGGGAATACTAAAAATTAAATTCATTAAACCAAGAGTATTTTAAAATGATTAAGAAAATTGGCAAATGTTTAGCTAAACTCTCTAAAAAGATATAAAAGGCTCAAATAACTAAAATCATGGTGAAAGAGGTAACATTACACCTGATTTAACAGAAATAAAATACATTTTCCAAAAATATAATAAACAACTGTACACAAATAAAGTGGATATCCTAGGTGAAATGGACAAATTCCTAAGAGTACACCCCTACCACATTGAATAATGAAGAATAAGAAATGTGAATAGACCTATGCCTAGTAAATATATTGAGTCATAAATTAAAAACTTCTCAACAAAGAAAATCCCAGGACCAGATGGAACAACCAGTAAATTCTATCAAACATGTAAGAAAAATTAACACCAATCCTTAAACTGTTCCAAAAAATTAGAAAGCCAAAAACATTTATTGCTGTGAGCCTAGAATTACCCTAATACCAAAGGCAGGCAAATATAATTCAGGAAAAGAAAACTATAGACAAATGTCCCTCATGAATATTGAAGCAAAATGTCTCAACAAAATACAATGAAGCCAAATCCAACAGCATGGTAAAGTGATTATATACCATGGTCAAATTAGATTTATTCCTGGAATATAAAGATGGTTCAATATATGAAAATCTTCCAATGTAATTAATAAACCACACTAAAAGAATGAAGGGGAAGAATTTGATGAAAAAACGTAGTTGACAGAATTAAATGTATTTTCATGATAAAGAAGTTCAAAAAGTTAGAAATACAGTAATCTTCCCTTACCTGTTAGGGACACAACCCAAGATCCCCAGTGGATGCCTGAAACCACTTATAGTACTGAATGCTATATATGCTGTCTTTTTCTAGGCATACATACCTTCTATAAAGTTTACTTTATAAATTAGTCACAGTAAGAGATTAAAAACAATAATAAAGTAGAATATGACAACACTATGCTCTAATATAATTATGTGAATGTGATGCTTCTTTCGCAAAATATCAGTGTACTGTACACACCCTTTTTCTTGTGATGATGTAAGATGATAAAAAGCCTATATGATAAGATGTAGTTAGGTGAATGTCATAGATATTGTGCTGTAGTATTAGGTTACTACTGACTTTATGATTATAACTCAGAAGGAGAATCAACTGCTTTTGGACTTTGGTTGACTATTGGTAAATGAAAGTGAAGAAAAATAAGCCACAGATAAGGGGGGACTACTATATAAAGAAATAACCACAATATTATTATGGATATATATTAAAAACTACACATAGAGGAGGGGGTTCAAGATAGTGGCATGAGTAGGGTGGTGGAAATATCCTCCCAAAACCATATAGATTCTTGAAAATACAACAAATACAACTTCTCCTAAAAGAGAGACCAGAAGATACAGTACAACAGTGAGGCTACATCTCCAAGAACTCAGCACCTCATGAAAAGGGTAAGATACGAGGCCGTGACCCAGCGGGACCCGAGCACACACCTCACCCCAGCTCACCGGTGGGAGGAAAATAATAGAGTGGGGAGGGAATGGAAGCACAGGACTGCTAAATAACCAGCCCTAGTAATCTGCACCAGGAGCACAGACACACATTGCACGGTGCACTGGATATTAGAGAAACAGAAAGGTAAAACCCGAGATGGAGACTGGAAGCAGGTCCCCACAGCAGGCTCCCCTGAGACAAAAGAAATGTGGGCACTTTTTAAAGTCTTAAATGGACAAGGGCCCAACAGCTGAAAAAAAATTATCCCAGCACACTCAGCACAGCAGGCTGGGAATCTTGAGGAACTTTGGGTCACCTAACCCCTGCTGGTAAAGCATCCCTGAAGCACTTCATGGTGATAAGAAGCCTATTATTTGCTCCCCCCAGCTGGTGCTGCAAGTGGACATGCTGAACTTCCACAGCTGTGGAGCAGCCAGAGAGTAGCCCCGCACACAGCAACCACACAGAGTCTCCTCCCAGTGCACACTTAACCAGGACGGGCTACGGAAGCCTGAACAAGGTCAGAAGGCATGAAGTGGAACCATCCTTGCTGCAGAATGAGACGGCATGGCTGCAACCCCCCTCAGTGCTCTAGGTTAGCCTGAGTGTGGCCCTGCCCATGGCAGTTCAGGGAATTATCCCAGAGACGGCTTCCCGGTGTGCGGGTAACCAGCACAGGCTGTGGAAGCCAGACCAAGTTCTGGAAGGTGTGAAGGGTCCCATACCTGCAGTAGAACGCACCTGGCATGGCTGCCATGCCCTCACAGTGTTCTAGGCCAGCCTGAGGGATGCCCTGCCCATGGCAGCTCAGGGGATTATCCCAGAGACTGCCTCCTGGTGTGCGGATAACCGGCACAGGCTGTGGAGAATGGCAAAGTGAACAAGCAGAAAGGGACTTTGTTATCCCAGCTGACACATGTGCCACCTGCCTGCAACCACTTATATCACCATGAAAAGACAGAAGAATCTGGTTCATTCAAAAATCACACAGACAACTCCAGAGAGTGCCTGGTGGGATAGATTTAAACAATCTTCCTGAAAAAGATTTCAAAATAAAAGTCATAAACATGCTAATGGAACTACAGAGAAATATGCAAGAGCTAAGGGATGAAGTCAGGAGGGAGATTACAGAAATGAAACAATTGACTGACGGGCTTAAGAGCAGACTGGACAAGGTGCAAGAGACTGTTAATGGAATAGAAACAGAGAACAGGAGTACAGAGAAGCTGAGGCAGAGAGAGATAAAAGGATCTTTAGGAATGAAAAATATTTTAGAGAACTGTGTGACGAATCCAAATGGAACAACATTCACATTATAGGGGTACCAGAAGAAGAAGAGAGAGAAAAAGGGATAGAAAGTGTCTTTGAAGAAATTGCTGAAAACTTCCCAAACCTGAGGATGAAATAATTTCTCATGGAAGCCCACAGATCTCCCAATACAAGGGACCCAAGGAAGACAACACCAAGACATATAATAATTAAAATGGCAAAGATCAAAGATAAGGACAGAGTATTAAAGGCAGCCAGACAGAGAAAAAAGACCGCCTACAAAAGAAAACCCATCAGACTATCATCAGAAACTTTAAAGGCCAGAAGAGAATGGCATGATATATTTAATGCAATGAAACAAAATGGCCGTGAACCAAAAATTCTGTATCCAGCATGATTATCATTTAAATTTGAAGGAGAGATTAAACAATTCCCAGACAAGCAAAAGTTGAGAGAATTCTCCACCCACAAACCACCTCTAGAGGATATTTTAAAGGGACTGCTCTAGATGGAAGCACTCCTAAGGCTAAAAAGATAACACCAGAGAAAATAAAAACACAGCAAAGAAAGCAGACCATCCCAATAACAACTAAGGCAAAAAATAAAATTAACTATCCACAAAAACAGTCAATGGTAACACAAAAGATTTCAGAATAAAACACCTAACATATAAAGAATGGAGGAGGAAGAATAAGAAGGGAGAGAAATAAAGAATCATCAGACTGTGTTTATAAAAGCTAAATAAGAGAGGTGTTAGACTACTAGTAAAGAAGCTACCCATGAACCTTTGGGAACCATGGATCTAAAGCCTGCAATGGCAAAAAGTACATATCTATCAATAATCACCCAAAATGTAAATGGACTTAATGCACCAATAAAAAGACACAGAGTAATGGAATAGATAAAAAAGCAAGACCCATCTATATATGCTGCTTACAAGAGACTCACTTCAAACCCAAAGATCTACACAGTTTAAAAGTGAAGGGATGGAAAAAGGTATTTCATGCAAACAACAGGGAGAAAAAAGCAGGTGTTGCAGTACTTGTATCAGACAAAATAGACTTAAAAACAAAGAAAGTAGCAAGAGATAAAGAAGGACATTACATAATAATAAAAGGGGTAGTCCAACAACAGGATAAAACCATTATAAATATATAAGCACCCAACACTGCAGCACTGACATATGTGAAACCAATACTAACAGAATTAGAGGAGGAAATAGAAAGCAGTGCATTCATTTTAGGGGACTTCAACACACCACTCAGTCCAAAGGACAGATCAACCACCAGAAAATAAGTAAACACAAAGAACAACACAGTAGAACAATTAGACCTAACGACATTTACCAACTTCTACACCCAAAAGCAGCAGGATACACATTCTTCTCAAGTGCACATGGAACATGTTCCAGAATAGACCACATACTAGGCCACAAAACGAACCTCAGTAAATTCAAAAATACTGAAATTCTACCAAACAACTTCTCAGATCACAAAGGTATAAAACCAGAAATAAATTGTACAAAGAAAACATGAAGCTCAAAAACACATGGAGGCTTAACAACATGCTCCTAAATAATCAATGGATCAACAACCAAATTAAAAGAGTGATCAAGCAATATATGGAGACAAATGCCAACAACAACACAAAGCCACAACTTCTGTGGCACACAGCAAAGAGAGTTCTAAAAGGAAAGTTTTTGCAATCCAGGTCTATTCTAAGAAGGAAGAACAATACAAATGAATAGTCTAATGTCACAATTATTGAAATTGGAAAAAGAAAAATAAATGAGGCCCAAAGTCACCAGAAGGAGGGACATAATATCAGAAAATAAATAAATAAAATTGGGAAGAATAAAACAAGAGAAAAAATCAATGAAATAAAGAGCTGGTTCTTTGAAAAAATAAACAAAACAGATAAACTCCTAGCCAGACTTATTAAGAGAAAAAGAGAATCTACCCACATAAACAGAATCAGAAATGAGAAAGGAAAAGTCACGATGGACCCCACAGAAATAAAAAGAATTATTAGAGAATACTATGAAAATACATGTGCTAATAAGCTGGAAAACCTAGAAGAAATTTACACATCTTAGAAAAATACAACCTTCCATAACTGACCAAGGAAGAAACAAAATCTAAACAGAACGATCACCAGCAATGAAATTGAATCGGTAATCATAAAACTACACAGGAACAAAACCCCTGGGCCATATGGATTCACCGCTGAATTTTATCAGACATATAGAGAAGACATAACACCCATTCTCATTAAAGTTTTCCAAAAAATAGAAGAGGGGGAAACACTTCCAAACTCATTCTATGAAGCCAGCATCACACTAATACCAAAACCAGGCAAAGACCCCACCAGAAAAGAAAACTACAAACCAATATCCCTGATGAACGTACATGCAAAAATACTCAACAAAATATTAGCAAACCGAATTCAAAAATACATCAAGAGGCTGATACATCATGTTCAAGTGGGATTCATCTCAGGGATGCAAGGATGGTACAATATTCGAAAATCCATCAACATCATCAACCACATCAACAAAAAGAAAAACAAAACCCACATAATCATCTCCATTGATGCTGAAAAAGCATTTGACAAAATTCAACATACATTCATGATAAAAACTCTTAACAAAATGGGTATACAGGGCAAGTACCAAAACATAATAAAGTCCATATATGACAAACTCACAGCCAACATCATACTTACAGTGAGAAGCTGAAAGCTTTTCACCTAAGATCGCAAACAAGACAGGCATGCCCACTCTCCCCTCTGCTATTCAATGTAGTAATGGAGGTCCTAGCCACGGAAATCAGACAAAACAAAGACATACAAGGCATCCAGATTGGTAAAGAAGAAGTCAAATTGTCACTATTTGCAGATGACATGATATTGTACATAAAAAACCCTAAAGACTCCACTCCAAAACTACTAGAACTAATATCTGAATTCAGCAAAGTTGCAGGATACAAAACTAATACACAGAAATCTGTTGCTTTCCTATACACTAACGATGAGCTAACAGAAAGAGAAATTAGGAAAACAATTCCATTCACAATTGTATCAAAAAGAATAAAATACTAGGAATAAACCTAACAAAGTAAGTGCAATATCTATATACTGAAAACCACAAGACACTCCTAAGAGAAATTAAAGAGGACACTAACAAATGGAAATTCATCCCATGCTCTTTGCTAGGAAGAATAAATATTGTCAAAATGGCTACACCAACTAAAGCAATCTACAGATTCAATGCAATCTCTATCAAAATACCAACAACATTCTTCAACGAACTGGAACAAATAGCCCTAAAATTCACATGGAATCACAAAAGACCCCGAATAGCCAAAGCAACCCTGAGAAGGAAACATAAAACAGGGGGAATTACACTGCCTGACTTCAAGCTCTACTACAAAGCCAAAGTAATCAAGACAATTTGGTACTGGCCCAAGAACAGACCCACAGACAAGTAAAACAGAATAGAGAGCCCAGATATTAACCCAAAAAAACATGGTCAATTTATATATGATAAAGAAGCCCTGGATATAGAATGGGGAAATGGCAGCATCTTCAACAGCTGGTGTTGGCAAAACTGGACAGCTACATGTAGGGGGATGAAACTGGATCCTTGTCTAACCCCATGCAGAAAAGTAAATTCGAAATGGATCAAAGACCTGAATGTAAGTTATGAAGCCATAAAACTCTTAGAAAAAAACATAGGCAAAAGTCTCTTGGACATAAACATGAGCGACATCTTCATGAACATATCTCCCCAGGCAAGGGAAACAAAAGCAAAAAGAAACAAGTGGGAGTATTTTAAGCTGAAAAGCTTCAGTACAGCAAAGGACACCATCCTTAGAACAAAATGGCATCCTACAGTATAGGAGAATATATTCATAAATGACATATCCAATAACGGGTTGACATCCAAAATATATGAAGAGCTCACGCACCTCAACAAACAAAAAGCAAGTAACCCAATTGAAAAATGGGCAGATGATCTGAACAGACACTTCTCCAAAAAAGAAATTCAGATGGCCAACAGGCAAATGAAAAGATGTTCCACATCGCTAATCATCAGATAAATGCAAATTAAAACCACAATAACATATCACCTAACACCAGTAATGATGGCCACCGTCCAAATCACAAACAACAACAAATGTTGGTGAGGATGTGGAATAAGGGGAGCCCTTCTATACTGCTGGTGGAAATGCAAATTTGTTCAACCATTGTGAAAAGCAGTATGGAGGTTCCTCAAAAAACTCAAAATAGAAATACCATTTGACCCAAGAATCCCACTCCTAGGAATTTACCCTAAGAATGCAGCAGCCCAGTTTTAAAAACACATATGCACCCATATGTTTATTGCAGGACTATTTACAACAGCCAAGAAATGGAAGCAAACTAGTGTCCATCATTAGATGAATGGATAAAGAAGATGTGGTACATATACACAGTGGAATATTATTCAGCCATATAATGAAAACAAATCCTGCCATTTGCAACAACATGGATGGAGCTAGAGGGTATTGCACTCAGTGAAATAAGCCAGGTAGAAAGAGACAAGTATCAAATGATTTCACTCATATGTGGAGTATAAGAACAAAGAAAAATGCTGAAGAAATAAAACAGCAGCAGACTCACAGAACCCAAGAATGGAGTAACAGTTACCAAAGGGAAAGGGACTGAGGAGGATGGGTGGGAAGGGAGGGACAAGGGAGAAAAAGGTGCATTACGGTTAGCTAACATAATGTGGGATGGGGCATGGGGAATGGTGTACAACACAGAGAAGACAAGTAGTGATTCTATAGCATCTCACTACGCTGATGGACAATGACTGTAATGGGTTTTTGGTGGGGACTTGATGATGGGGGTGTCTAGTAACCATAATGTTGCACATGTAATTGTAGATTAATGATACCAAAAAAAAAAGGCTGCAGGTAAAAACCTAATTTTGGAAGTCAAAGATTTTCCTCTAAGATTAAGAACATGAAAATGATGTGTACTTTTGACACTTCTGCTTAAAGCAGTAATTTTAATTCCTAGATAGATAATTTAGGCAAGGAGAATAAATGACTGTATCCAAACAGGAAATTAAGAAGTAAAATTATACCTATTTGCAGACAACATAACTTTATATGTAGACAAGGCTATTAGATTAACACACAGAAAAATTTTTAGAATAAGCAAACATCAAATTTTCAGGAAATAAAATCAAAGCTCACATTACTATAATTTTATACTGAAAAGCATAAAATTCATTGGAATCAAATTTACCAAGGAAACAAAATATCTGTCCACTGAAAACTGCAAAATATTGCTGAAAAAATTAGATGACACAAATAAATGAAAGGAAATCAATGTCAATACTACTCCGAATTATGTTCAGATTAAGTGCAATCCCTATTAATATACAATAACATTTTTTTGCAGACAAATCATAAAATCCATCCTAAATTCATAAAAGGAATAAGGGTCACAAATCTTGAAAAAGAAGAAAAGTTTGGAGGTCTCAGACTTCCTGATTTCAAAATGTAATACAAAGTATTGGTAATCAAATCAGTGTGATACTGACATTAAAACAGACATATCTACCAATGGAATAGCATAAAGAAGCCCCAAAAAATCACTTGAATATAATATGGTTAAATTATTTTTGACAGTGGTTGCAAGAAAACTCATTGAGGACAGGACAGTCTTTTCAACAAACATTACTGACATGAAACCTGATATGAAAAAAGTGAAGTTGGACCTTGATCAAATATCATGTACAAATGCTAACTCAAACTAGATCAAAGACCTAAATTTAAGAGTTAAAACTATAAAACTGCAAGGAGAAAAATCTCAGTAAAGTCTTCATGATGTTGAATTTGGCAATGATTTCATGAACATGACAAGTAAAGCACAAGAGACAAAGGAAATAAAGAAATTGCACTTCATCAAAGCTGGACAACTTGTGCAACAAAGAACACAATGAACAGAGTAAAAAGGCAATCCAAGTGGTGTAAAAATATCAGAAAGTTATTTATCTTATAAGGAATTAATATTTAGAATATGTAAAAAATATATCAGCTCAACAAATACAAAACAATTTAAAATATGCAAGGTTTTGAACACATATTTTTCCAAAGAAGATATATAATGGCCAATAAGCATATGAAAAAATGCTGAACATCACTAGTCATTTTAGGAAATGAAACTAAAACTGTATTGATATATCACTTCACACCTATCAGATGGCCATAATTATAAAATAAAATAAAATCTTTTGGCAAGGATACAGAGAAATCGGAAAATCCATATTGTTAGCAAATGTGAAATTATATAGCTCCTACGTGGAATAGAAGGGTAGTTTCTCAAAACAATTAAACGCAATTTCCATATGATCCACAAATTACATTTCCATGTATATATCTAAAATAATTCAAAGCAGGACCTGGAACACATAATTGCAAAGTGTGTCCAAAGAAGAATTATTCACAACAGTCATAAATGGAAGTAAACCAAGAGTCCATTGACTGATAAAGGAATAAACAAAATATGGTTGTAGTAGTCTACTTGGGCTGCCATAACATAATACCATAACCTAGTGTCTAAATTTATCTTCTCCTAGTTCTGGAGACTAGAAGTTCAAGATCCAAGGTGCCAGAAGGGATGGTTTCTGTTGAGGGATCTCTCCTTGGGTTGTAGATAACCTCCTTCTTCCTATGTCTTCAATGCAGCAGAGAAAGAAAGAGATCTCTGTCTTTCTCCTTCTTCCTGTAAGGTCACAGCCCTATGAGACTAGGCCCCCACGCTTATGACCTTATTTAAGGTTAATTACCTCCTTAAGGCCGCATCTCCAGACACAGTCACACTGAGGGGTTAGGGAATCAATACATAAATTCTGAAGGGACACAATTCAGTCCAGAGGAATAGTATATGCATAAAATGAAATATTGGTCATTCTTTAAGATAAAACTATAAAAACATGGTACATCATTGATTAACCTTGAAGACACTATACTAGGTGAAATAAGGCAGTCACAAAAGGGCAAATATTATATGATTTCACTTAAATTAGGTACATAAATAACTCAAATTCATAGAGACAGACTGCAAAATGATGTTATCTTGAGGTTATAGAAGGAAAGGATGGAGAGTCAGTAACAAGTGACTATAGAGTTTCAAAGGAGTAAAATGAAATATCTGGTGAAGGAGGGTAGTCCAGGTTGTACAGCAATGTCAATGTACTTAATGCCATAGAATGTACTCTTAAAAATAGAATGGTAAGTTTTATGTTTTGTATATTTAAAGAAAATGAAAACAGATTTGATCAGACTTAAATGAACTGGGGGATAGAAAAACATTAATGAGAATCAAAGGAAGCACAAATTAGGTCTTTGAAAAGATCAACAACTTGATAAAACTTTATATTAACAAAGGAAAATGAGAAAGCAAAAATAAAACAGCAGAAATGAAAAATGGAGAAATCACTACCAATCTTACAGAAATAGAAAGCTTTATAAGAGAATTAATAATCAATGACAAATTAGATAACATGTTAAATTGTCAAATTTCTAGAAAGATAAAAATAACCTAAAGTAGCTCAAGAAGGAATTGAAATCACAATCGAGTTTAACAGCAAAAAAGAATGAACTGATAATTAAAAACCACCTAACAAAGAAAACTCTGGGGCGTCATAGCCTTACTGAATTATCACCATTCTTTCTCAAACTCTTACTAAAAAAATAGAAGAGAGATGTCTATGAGTAAGAGTAACGCCATATTGTCAAGTCTGCCATGCTGACCGATGAAATATCCTTATACTCTCTTTGACATGCAAATACTGCTTAGATAATATCCAGCTTAAAACATTTAACATTGTTTCCTGGGGCAGGACTCCTTGCCTTATTACAGCAATAAGACTTGGACATCAGCTCCTGCTCTAATGAATACACCCTGGCCACCTGCATGAAGACGTTTCCTCTTTATTCTCTATAAGGTAGCTTCTCTAAACACAAAGTAACACAGAAATATATGGGTCCAGTGACCACACAGTGCAAGCTCCTCTAGGTAGGATGCCCTCAATAAACCTCTATGGAATTGTCAGATTCTGGAATGATCAGGTATTTATTTTGGTCTCACAGCCACTTTGGATTTCAGGGTTTGGTTTGTTTATACCTTACCCAAGTAAAACAAGAGACAATTCTTAATTTCTTTTTATGAGGACAGCATTACGTATTATACCAAATTGAGACAAGGCATTATAATAAAAGATACACCAGTATATTTTATGAATATAGATGAAAAATATCCTAAACAAAATACTTGCAAACATGATCCAAAAGCATATTGAAGGCTTATACACCATTCCCAAGTGGGATTTATCTCAGGAATACAAGGTTGGTTCATAATAAGAAAATCAGTCAATGTAATACAGCACAATAATGGAATGAAGGAGGAATGAAACACAAAATAATTATTTGAAAAATTGACCCTTCACAATAAAAGTACTCAGAAAACTAAGAAAACAGGAGGAATTCCTCGATATTATAAAAGGCATATATGAAAAACCCATAGCAAAAATGAAACTCAATGGTGAAAGATTGAAAACTGTCCCTCTAAGAATGGGAACAATACAAACATGCCACTTTAACTAAGGTATTCAACATTTTCTTGGAAGTTCTAGACAAACAATAAAGGAAAAGACGAAATATGTCAAGTTTGTAAAAGAAGGAAAATTTTCCTCATAGATGACATGATTCTATGTAAAGATAATCCCAAAGAATCTAGAAAAAAAGACACTGTAATGAAGGAATGAATTCCAGAATTCTTCATAGCTTAAATGTACAATGTCAGTGCAAAAATCTGCTGTGCTTATCTATAGAAATCAGGAATAAACAATATGAAAATATTAAGAAAGCTTAAGAGACCAATTATATTTGGAATGGTATGCAAAATAATTAAATACCAAGGAGAATGTTTAAGAAAAGAACCAAAAGCCCTGTGAACTGAAACCAAAATATTTCTGGAAAAATTTAAAGAAAACATAAATAAATAAATAAATAAATCCATTTATGAAATGTGGAAATTAATATGGTCAATATGGCAATACTCCCAAAAGCAATGTACTGACTCAATGCAATCCCTATAAAAACACCAAAAATCTTTTGTTAGAATTTGAAAAGCAGATCTTCAAATTCTGAGGAATTCTAAGAGTATCCAGAACAATTTTGAAAAAGACCAAGAAAAGGATGACTCACTTTCCAAAATGAAAGTCATCTCAAATCCACTGTAATCAAAACAGTGTGCTGTTGCCATTATGCCAAGCATATACAAAAGAATATAAATGAGATTCCAAAAATAAACACATATATCTACTATATATGGAAACCCTAAATATCTACTTGATTTTTTCATGGTATCTTTTTTATTGTGATAAAATATGCAGAACAAAATTTACAATTTTAACAATTTTTAATTGTACAATTCAGCGGCATTGAGTACATTCCCAATGTTGTACACCCATTAATACATCTCCAGAATATTTTCCTCATCCCAAACCGGAAGTCTTTATATATCAACTGATAATTCCATATGATTATCCCTTCCTTCCAGTTCCCTGTAACCAGTATTCTACTTTATATCTCTATGACTGACAATTCTTGGTACTGCATATGGATTAAATGATAGCATATTTGCCCTTTTTGTTTTGGTTATTTCACAGGACTTAAACATATGATTTTTTTTTATTTTGGCATCATTAATCTACAATTACATGTGCAACATTATGGTTACTACACTCCCCACATCATCAAGTCCCCCCCACATATCCATTACAACCATTGTCCATCAGCGTAGTGAGATGTTATAGGATCACTACTTGTCTTCTCTGAGTTGGACAGCCTTCCCCATGCCCCCCTACATTATGTCTGCTAATCATAATGCCCCATTTTCCCCCTTCTCTCTCCTTTCCCACGCATCCTCCCCAGTCCATCTACCTTTTGTAACTGTTATTCCATTCTTGGGTTCTGTGAGTCTGCTGCTGTTTTGTTCATTCAGGCTTTGCTTTGTTCTTATACTCCACATATGAGTGAAATCACTTGATACTTGTCTTTTTTCACCTGGCTTATTATACTAAGCATAATACCCTCTAGCTCCATTCATGCTGTTGCAAATGGTAGGATTTGTTTTCATCTTATGGCTGAATAATATTCCATTGTGTATATGTACATCTTCTTTATCCATTTATCTACTGATGGACACTTACGTTGGTTCCAGTTCTTGGCTATTTTAAATAGTGCTGAAATAAACAAAGGGGTGCATATGTCTTTTTCATACTGGGCTGCTGCATTCTTAGGGTAAATTCCTAGGAGTGGGATTCCTGGGTCAAATGGTATTTCTATTTTGAGTTTATTGAGGAACCTCCATACTGCTTTCCACAATGGTTGAACAAATTTGCATTCCCACCAACAGTGTAGGAGGGTTCCCCTTTCTCTACATCCTTGCCAACATTTGTTGTTGTTTGTGTTTTGAATGTTAGCCATCCTAACTAGTGTGAGGTGATATGTCATTGTGGTTTTAATTTGCATTTCTCTGATGATTAGTAATGTGGAGCATCTTTTCATGTGCCTGAAGGCCATCTGTATTTCTTTTTGGAGAACTGTCTATTCACATCCTCTGCCATTTTTTTAATTGGATTATTTGCTTTTGGTTTGTTGAGGTGTGAGCTCTTTATATATTTTGGATGTCAACACCTCATTGGATATGTCATTTATGAATATATTCTCCCATACTGTAGGATGTCTTTTTGTTCTACGGATGTTGTCATTTCCTGTACAGAAGCATTTCAGCTTGATATAGTCCCACTTGTTCCTTTTTGCTTTTGTTTCCCTTGCCCGCAGAGATATGTGCATGAAGAAGTTGCTCATGTTTATGTTGAAGCGATTTTTGCCTATGTTTTTTCTAAGAGTTTTATGGTTTCATGACTTACATTCAGGTCTTTGATCCATTTTGAGTTTACTTTTGTGTATGGATTTAGACAGTAATCCAGCTTCATTCTCTTACATGTAGCTGTCCAGTTTTGCCAACATCAGCTGTTGAAGAGGCTGTCATTTACACATTATATATCCATGGCTCCTTTATCGTATATTAATTGACCATATATGTTTGTGTTAATGTCTGGAGTCTCTATTCTGTTCCACTATTCTGTGGGTCTGTTCTTGTGCTAGTACCAAATTGTCTTGATTACTGTGACTTCATAGTAGAACTTGAAGTCAGGAGCGTAATTCCCCCTGTTTTATTCTTCCTTCTTAGGATTGCCTTCACTATTCTGGATCTTTTGTGGGTCCATATGAATTTTAGAACTATTTGTTCCAGTTCATTGAAGAATGCTATTGGTATTTTGATAGGGATGGAATTGATTCTGTAGATTGCTTTAGGTAGTATAGCAACATATAAATTTTAGAGATATACAATTCTATTCATAACACTTTGCCCTCCGCCATCCCCCTTAGGCCCCTCTGCCAAATTCATGTCCTTCTGACATGCAAAATCCATTTTCCCTAACTCAATACCTGCAAATATCTTAACGCATTTCAGTATCAACTCTAACTGTGAAATCTCATCTAAATATCATCTAAACCAGATAAGGGTATGAATGGAGATGTGATCATCCTAAGGTAAAACTCCTCTCGAGCTATAAACCTATGAAATCAAAAAATTATCTGAATCCTAATTACAATGGTGGGAAATGTATAAAATAGATATTCCAAATCCAAAAGGAGAAACTGAAAGGAATAAAGGAGGTGGGGAAAATGTAAGTTCTTATGGCTAGGATACTCACCTGAATCTAAATTACTTGATGTAACTAGCCTGCTGCTAGGCTACTGCTTCCACATCCATAGGCAATAAGCCATTATTGACTAAGTCACTATATAAAGAGCTCTGCCCAGTTCTCTGGGTGGAAGCTGAGGTTAAGTAAGACTACAGACCTGCAGACTGTTGGTTGCAAATGTAATTCTAGTGCTTGATCTATCTGCAGGAAAACAAGGTGGGTAATAAACACTTTCACCCCAAGAACGTTCCATTATCATTCCACAGTCTCACTGAAATCACAGTGAACTTGTCCGGGGCTGAAACCCATTGGCAAGATAATTGGTGACATCATCAGGATTCATTGTTGACCAAGGAAAAGAACTGATTGCCCTTATGAGAGGGATGCTTCAGTGAGCTGACCCTATGAATGAGGAGACAGGCTATTGCCCCCAGTGGGTATGTGGTCTGAGGTGGCTTGTATACTAGAGGGCTTGGACCTAACCCAGGACTGGAGAAAGGTGGAGGTGAAATCTGGGGCAGCAGAGGCGATCTTTGGCATAATAAGTAGGTCATTTGAGAAACAAGGTGCCTATGAGGTAGCAGGAACTGTGGGTTGGCTGTTTCTCACAGTATTAAAACAGTCTACAGATGCGAAGATTGTGCAACTCTGAGAGACATGAAAAATGGCAGCATGGGAATGCAAGATGTGAAGTGTTGTGAATTTGCTAAAGAATGAAATGGAATTGATATGAGAACAGGTATCATGGGAACCCAAGTTGCAGTGTGCTTTTGAGGAAGTAAAAGATTTGTTAAAAAATGAAATGGCACTGCTGTGACACAATGTGGAAGAGGTAAAAGCCATGAAGGAGAAGGATATACCACTGCAAAAATCACAAAATACAGTGCAAGAATGTAAGATGCAAGGTGCTGTGGAGAAGGTAAAAGATCCTTTCCAGGGTGAGACAGTGGTGCTGCAAGATGTGGAGGAGGCAAACGCCATGAAGAAGTGGGACATACTTTGGCAAGAAGCACAGTTAACAAAGCATGAGAATGCCAGCTGCGAGCTATTGAAGTGAAGGTAAGAGGAATCTTAAAGAATGAGCTAGCATTGCTGCAAATTACTGTAGAAAAGGTAAAGGGTGTAACAAATGAGAAACTCAGGGGAGTGGAAAAAAGGTTCTATCAGCCCTGGATATGGAGGAGGAGCTGGGGATGGATAAAGGGGTGGTGCCAGAGGCTCTGTCCTCTCTTCTATTGAAAACATACCCAGTTATAGTAAAGAAAATAAAAGGTCAGCAATCGTGGGTTCCTCTGGGACAGGTGCAGCCCCCTCCATAGGTCATGGAGCAGTCTATGCTCTGCCATTATACACAGGATGACCTGTTGGATTTAAGCTACCCATTCTGGCAGAAATTGTCAGACTCAGTATCAGCTTGGACCCTGCACCTTTGTGAGGTACTGGCAGATGGAATTGTTCTCAGAGATGGGAAAGCTAGCTTCCCTGACAGTTCTTCCTGCCTTGAGACAGCAATTACAAAATGTACATGATAAACCAGAAAATCATTCCCTCCTCAAATGGCTTATGGATGCACTTCATGCTGTATGGCCCAATCATGGTGGTTTACCTTCATTACCCCTCTATGGCAGATATATGCTGAGCTAAAACAGATGTTATGGGAGTTAGGCATGAAAAATTCCATCTGTAGTCCAGAGAATTATGGCCCAGATGAGGAGCCTTTACTACATGGATGAAAAATATGGTGCTTCAAATGGTTCCTACATCCTTCTTTGGGCCCCTAGTGGCCATTTTTCCCCTCTTATGGAAGCTCATAAGTGAGGTTACCTGAATGGTAGCAGACTTGGGAGAGGCTGAAACAATGAGATCAGAGAAGGAAATACAGTCTGCTATTCAGAAGTTGAATTTAAAGGGCCCATAAAGGTCATGATGACTCAGATGTGGGTTGATTTAGTACGCACAGGAGCAGACAGAGAGAAATTAGATGGAAAGTCAAATAGAATCTTCCTGGAGCTGTGGCAACAATTGAAAGTGGAGGAGCAATTCCAGCTTCTGAGAACCAAAAGCAGATCCTGGAGATAGAGTCGCAAGTCTGGCCTGTTGTTTGCAAGACCTCCTTTGGGAGAGTGAGTCAGCCTCACCTGAACCCACATAAGAAGATGATTGGGGGACATGGCTTGACTGAGGGGACTGTCAAAGTACCCACCCTTAGGGACCACGGGGGACTGGAGGCCATATGTTGAGATACCAGTTCATTAGTCCCCAGTGAATGTATAAGGTATTTTGGTTCTTGTATATACAGGAACCAAATTCTCATTGACTTATGGCAGCCCTGAGCACTTTCCTGTGACCCCTGCTGTTATATATGTGTATGATATAAGGCTATCAGTAAAACAAGCCCAAGTCCCATTGGGAATAGAGCATCTACCCCAAAACGAGTGCACTATGTATATATCTCCCATCCCCAAATATGTTTTGGGTATAAATATCCTGCAGGGCCTATGGTTGCAGACCACTGAGGGTGAGATTAGACTGAGTATATGTGTAGTGAAGGCAGGTCTGAGATGATATGCTAAAAACCCACCTGTAGCTTTGCCTTTGCCTCAGTGGATGACTAATACCAAACAGTACAAATTGCCTGGAGGACATTAATAAATTGGAGAAACTATCCAGGAAATAGAAAATTTGGGATTATAAAGCACACCCATACTGCTTTCAATTCCACGGTGTGGCCAGTAAAAAAACTAGATGGCTCCTATTGTATGGCCATGGATTACAGACAATTGAGTAAAGCCATGCCCCTTTCTATGTTTCTGTGCCCTCTATTGCACACCTGATGGACACCTTGAGTCACGAACTAGGAACATAATTTATGTAGTGTATCTTTCTAATGCCTTCTTTTCCATTTACATATAACAGGAAAGTCAGGAACCATTTGCATTCACTTGGGAAGCGTAGCAATTGACTTTCACTGTACTTCCACAGGGGTACCTCCACAGCCCCACCACTCTGTCATGGACTTGGAGCCCAGGACTTTGCAGCATGGGAAAAACCTCCAATCATGTGACTGTACCATTATATTGATGATATATGCTCATGTATGATTCTCTTTCAGATCTAGAAGGTGCAGCACCTAGACTACTTCAACATCTACAGGAGAAAGGATGGGATGCAAACAGCACCAACATTCAGGGACTGGTTTGTCAGTCAAATTTTTGGGGGCCATCTGGTCTGGTAAGACTTAAGTTATACCATAAGCAGTTATAGATAAAGTCCAGGCCTTCCCTATCCCTACAACTGTGGCATTGTTACAGGAGATTTTGGGGTCTTGTAGGCTACTGGAGAGTGTTCAATGCACACTTGGCACAACTTCTGAAGCCTTTATACTGTTTGGTACAAAAGGGCATCAGGTGGGCCTGGGATGAGACATTTGCATCTGCCATTACTACAGCAAAACAGTCAAATCTGGGAAGGCATTGAGTATAACAGATGGATCAAGGCCCTGTGAGCTGGATGTTCATGTAACTAAAGACAGTTAAGGCTGGAGTCTATGGCCGTGGCTTAAATGAACTCACCAGCCTATTGGAATCTGGTCACAACTTTTGAGAGGAGCAGAGATATCATACACTTTAGTAGAAAAAGAATTGGCTGCTGTGTACCACATCTTGCTTGCTACAGAACTCATCACTGGAATGACCCTGATAAAGGAAATAGCCACCTATCTCATCAGGGGGTGGGTACAAGACTGGACCCAAAATGCACAGAGTGGTATGGCACAAACACACTGGCCAAGTGGGGTGTGCACTTATACCCCTCTACTAGCCCCTTGAGTGAAGAACTCCAACACTTATTGGGGCCAGTGACAGATTCTAGTGAAAGGCTGTAAAAATTTACTTTAGAATAATTAGTTTCAGAGAGTTCTTATCAGGAGGGAAGAGCCCCTACACGCAAAGATGCATGGTACACAGATGGCTCCAGTCATGGGCAGCCTCCAAAATTGAGGGCCATTGTTTTCCGTCCTAAGACTGAGACAATATGGGTGGGATATGGTAAGGGAAATAGCAGTCAATGGGCAGAGTTGTGGGCAGTGTGGGTTGTGATCAGCCTGGATCCCTCCCCAATAGTTGTCTGCATTGACATCTGGGACTTTTTTCAAGGCTTGACTCTGTGGTTACCAACATGCTACCATGCCATCTGGTTGGTTAGTCACTGACCCCTTTGAAGGCAAGAGTTGTGGCAAGACTTATCGGTCTGTGGTCAGATTAAAAAGTTACAGTATATCAAGTGACAGATCATTTGCTGCTGGCATCCACAGGAAATGATGAAGCAGATGAATTGGCCCAAGTATGTTGTTTAGAAGGAAAGCCTGCCTCTGATATAGCCCAATGGTTACATCAATGTTTGTTGTATGTGGGGCAAAGACAATGTGGGTATAGCTTGTTGGTGTGGCCTGCCTTTGACCTTTGAAAAACTCAGCAGAGGCCCACCAGAGTGCCTTGTATGCTCTAAAAGGGAATTACACTGTGTCTCACAGCAACATGAGACAATAGGTAAGGGTGCAGTACTTCTTATCAGGTGTCAGATGACTCTTCCCATGTCAGAAGGGTACCAGTATGTTGTAGCTTGTGTCTACAGAGATAATGGACTTCTGGTTGGTTTTCCTATGTATTATTCAGACCAGTGGATGACCAAAAGAGGCCTGGAGGATTTGTTTGCAATCTATGGCCAACTGAAGGTAATTGAGAGTGATCAAGGCACCCACTTTACTAGACATGCACTATAAGGGTGGGTGCAACAATTAGGAATCAAATGTAAGTTTCATATACCATACAATCCTACCATGGGAGGCATGATAGAGAGGTACAATCATTTCTAAAATCTTGCCTGAAGTCAGATACCAATAGTATATGGGGATCATCTGTCCACTTATAGACCATGCTACAGCATTTGAATGAGAAGCCCTGGAAGGTAACACTGAGTCCTGTAGATATACTAACACATATTGCTGCATTCCCTATACAATTGTAAGTACAAACCAAAGAGGAATCACTGAAGCCAATGTTTGGCCACCAGAAAAATATCTTGCTGCCAGCACCAACTGCACTAAACCATGGAGACTCTGTTGAGTGGATGTGGCTTGGACATTTCAAAACATGGACCAGTGATGGGTGGCCTTCCTGGTACCTTGGGGATAAGACATAGAAGCTAGCCTCCTGTGTATTCATGGAGTAACATCAGAGTGGCCCTAAAAGATCATGGTATTAGATCCTAAGTGGTCAGAAGGTAGGATCACCTTACTGGGGAGTTTTGTCATTATGGCCAGTACATGCACCTCCATTAACAATATACATAGACCCCTCATTAACTCCCACAGGGAGAGAGGTAAAAGTATGGTATACTAGACCCAGATGGGACCCCTTCCTGCCATTGTCATGTCACAGGACCAGTCTTTCATGCATCCTACATGATGGACAAGATTTACCTGTGTTGGTGCCATTAAAACATGTGTCTTATCTCCCTAAAGTTAATCTCATCTAACATATTTGTGGATTGGGAACACACCCTAGCAAAAAACTGCCACTCATTGGGATGCATGGAACTCCCTCTCAGTACTGCTATTGGCCTCCCCTGGAAAGTGAAACTCATGACTCATCTGAGTAGAACTGGTTTTGAATACAGCTGAAATAACCTCCTCAGGCTTGAGGATTATAATTTTTGTTACCTGTATCAAAATGTATCATAATTTTTGTTATTATCAGTATATTGTTATCCTCTGTTACTGTTGTGGAATCTGGTTACAATGCTCAAACTTTCTCAAACAGGGACCATCACAGAAGATTGTGGGCATATGAACTGTGAGGTGAGAATCCTGGAGGTTTGGAGTGTGGGGAAAATGGAAGTTCCTACTCATCTGACCCTAAACTACTCAATGATGTAAGTGGCCTACTGCTAGGCTACTGCTTCCACACCTACAGGCAATAAGCTCTTATTGACTGAGTCACTATATAAGAGCTCTTCCCAGTGCTCTGGGCAGCAGTAGAGTTGGAAGAGGATTACAGGCCTGCAGACTGTTGGTTGCAGATGTGATTCTAGTGCTCAACGTGTAACTAGGTGAATAAAGTCATGCATAAACCCTTTTATCCCAAGAAGGTTCCATTGTCATTTCTCAGTCTCACTGAATCCATAGTGAACTTGCCTGGGGCTGAATCCCTCAGATGAGAAAAGGGGTCATGAGTTTCAGGCAAGACTGAAATCTAGCCAAGGAAATTTCATTGTATTTTAAGGCTCAAGAATAATCTTCTTTGGTTCAGTGCTTTGTCCTTCAGGACCTCTAGAATGACCCTACCTTCTGCGTAAATCAGGATGGTGACCTCAATCTCTCAGTCCTGGCTGAAAGCCACAAATGCTCAGCCCTGAGAGACAGCTTTGAATGCTTTTGAATCAAGGAGGAGATAACCCCCTGGGTATGTGCACTTTGGTTCTATGGTGGTAGTGGCAACTCTGACAATCTTTGAACAATCTTTGGGATCATTCTTCCCATTTCTTGAATAATAGTGCATGTTCACAGCTAGATAGCTCTGTTGTCCCATCCTTTATAATCTCAGAAGTCCAAGTGCTTCCCTTTATTTTATTTCATCTTTGTCCCTTTTGTCCAAGCTGGCAGGGATTATTCTGATAAAATTACATTTCTCTTCCTGGATTATGCTGAGATGTTTCATAGGATGCCTGTCACAAGCCTATAATATCTTAGGAAATTGTATCCAGCCATACCTTTAATATTTTCTCCAGAGCATGCTTTCTCATTTTCTGTAACATGGATGGGCCGAGAATGGTCCAAATCTTCATGTTCCTTTTTGATAAAAAATTCTTTCCTCACATTTTCTCTTCCCTCTCACATTTTACTATAAGCAACAAGGAGGAATCAGGCTATACTTTGACACATTGCTTAGGAATCTTCTAAGTTCAATGTCCACATTCATCACTTACAAGTTTTATGTTCTACAAACTAGACCACAATCTGGACAAGTTATTTGCTGCTTCATCAAAAGGATACATTTTCTTGAAGTTTGCGTGTTCTTCATTTCTTCCTGAGATCTCACCAGAGGCACTTTTAATGTTCATATGTCTACCAGAATTTTCTTCATGATGATACACTTGTATCTCCACGATGATTGAAGCTTTCTCTATAGTTCTCCTCTTATCATTATAAGCCTTTTAAAGGATCTATAAACTTCATATTTATACCAACAGACCATTCAAAGTAATCTAGGCTTGTCTAACATGCACCTCAAAACTATTTCAGCTTCTATCCATTATCTAGTTCCAAAGTCATCTTCACATTTTAGGTATTTGTTACAGTATTCCCCCACTTCCATATACCAATATCTCTACTAGTTTTCTAGGGATTCCATAATAAATACCACAGACTGGGTGACAAACATAAGACATTTTCTCATAGTTCTGAAAGAAAGAAGTCCAAGATCAATGTATAATCAGGGTTGATTTATTTTGATGCACCTCTTCTTGGCCATCTTCTCCCTCTATCTTGACATATTTTCCTATTGTATGTGCTGTGTTCTAATCTTAACAAGACAACAGTTCTATTAACTTAAGGCCCACGCTAATGACTTATTTACCTATTTAAATTATTTACCTTATTTACCTTAATTACATATTTACATACCCTATTTATGATTACATTCTGATGTAATAGGGATTTAGGACTTCAACATATGACTTTTAGGGTGACACAGTTCTTCCGATAACAAATGTTTCTCCCATTATGTGCATTACCTTCTTACTGTTTTGATAGTGTCCCTTACTGCACCAAAGTTTTTAAATTTTGATGAGCTCTATTTCTTTCTTTTGTTATCATATCCAAGAAATCATTGTGAAATCCAAGGATTGGGTGAAACTTTCCTGGGCAAAATCATTTGATCATATATGTGAAGGTTTTATCTGTATTTTCAATTCTACTCTATTGCTATTTATGCCTCACTTTATTTCTGTGCTAAATTGATTTATCATACATTTTAATAATATCTTAAAAGAGGAAGAATCAGTTCTACAACTTTTCTTTTTCAAGATTTTTTTGGCTACTAAAGGTCTCTTGAGACATCATGTGAATTTTATGGTTTTTCTATTTCCACCAAAAACATCTTTGGGCTTTTGGTTGCACTTGAATTAAATCTATAGACCACCTGAGCAATATTGTCATATTAAAAATGTCTTCCAATGTATGATCATGAGATGTATTTCCACTAATTTATATTTTCTGTAATTTCTTTCAGCACTTTTTTAGTTTTCAGGGTACAAATCTTTCACACCTTGGTTAAGCTATTTCTAAATAGTTGATTCTTTTTTATTGTAAGTGGAATTATTTTAATTTCCATTTTGAAGTGTTTATTGTTAGTGTACAGAAACACAGCTGATTTTTTTGTTAAATTTGTCACCTATATCTTTGCTTTATTGGTTTCTTAGGCCTAACAGTCATTTTTTCCTGCATTTTTAGTTTTTTTATACATAAAATATGTTCTCTATAAGCAGAGATAATTTTATTTCTTCCTTTACAAATTTTATGCTTTTTATTTTAGTTTCTCACCGACACGCTTTGACTAGAAATTAAAATAGAATGTTTCATAGAAGTAGAGAAAACAAACACTTCATCTTATTCCTGACAGGGAAAAAAAGACTTAGTCTTCACCATTGAGTATGGTAAAGTCTGTGAGTTTTTCTTGTGTGACTATTATAATGTTGAGGAATTTTCCTACTATTTCTATGTTACATTAATGAACATTTTTATCATGAGTGGATGTTGGATTTTGTCAAATGCTTCTTATTCATCAATTGAATAATCAGACTCTTTTAATTTTTTCATTCTGTTAATGTGCATTTCAGTGACTGATTTTCATAAGTTGGCCCCCATTCTTATGTCTCAGGAATTGTCCCACTTCATCATAGGGTATAATCATTTTAATAGGCTTTTGGATTCATTTTGCTAGTGCTTTTAAATCATCTTTGTATCAGTTTTGAAGGGAATATTTGACTCTACTTTTCTTGTAGAGTTTTTGTCTTGCTTTAATATCAGGGTAATGCTGGCCTCATTGATTGAGTTAGGAGGTGTTCCCTGTTCAATCTTTAGGAACTTTGAGAGAGTGCCTAGTAGTAATTCTCCTTTATATGTTTGGCACCATTTACTAGTGAAGCTATCTGGTCTGGGAATTTTGTTTTTCCAATTACTTATTCAATATCTTTACTAATTTTATACATTAAAATTTTCTATTCATTATTCAGTCTTCGTATATTGTGTTTCTAGGAATTTCTCTGCTTCATTGAGGTTCTCCAAACTGTTAGGATACAGTTGACCAAAGAACTCTCTTATCATCCTAATTTCTGTGAAGTTGATAGTCAATCTGGATTCTACATAAAGTAGTATCTCCATTTTAATTTCTTATTTGCTATTTGATCCTTCTCCCATTTTTTTCATAGTCAACCTAGCTAAAGTTATGTCAACTTTGTTGATCATTTCAAATAACCAATGTTTAGTTCTGTTGATTTTCTCCTTTATTATTCTATTACTTCCTTCTGTTAGATTTGAGTTTAGTTTGCTCTTCTTTTTCTGATTCCTTAATTTGTATCTTGGTCAATTTGGGCTGCTATAGTATAATACAATAGACTGGGTGTTTTATAAACTACAGAAATGTATTTCTCACAGTTCTTGAGGCTGTGATGTACAGTATCAATGCACAGATTCCTGTGTCTAAAGAGAGACTGCATCCTGGTTTATAAAAAGCTGTATTCTAGCTATGTTCCCATAAGATTGAAAGGTTAAGGGAGCTTTCAAAGTTCTCTTTTGTAATCATACTAATGCCCATTCATAAGGCCTCTGCTTTCATGACCTAATCAATATGCTACCTCCCAAAACCATCATATTCAACATTAAGATTTCAACACGTGAATTTTTGGAGTACACAAACATTGAGTCCATAATAAGTTGTAAGGTTAGTTTGTTGAATTGAGATATTTATTCTGTAGCACTTAAAGTTATTAATTTTCCTTTTACTATTTGTTTTCCATATCCCATATTTCTGGTATGCTTTTTTTTTCCTTTTCACTTTCCTTTATCTCAAAGTATTTTTAAATTTCCCTTACTATTTCTTCTGTAACCCACAGGTTGGTTAAGAATGTTGGCTAATTTACACATATTGTTATTTTTCAATTTTTCCTTCTCTTAATTAATTATTGTTCCATTATATTGTGATATGAAAAAATATTCCTTGTATTATTACAATAATTAAATCAATTATGACTTGTTTTATGGTTTAATAAATGAGCTATTGTGGAGAATGTCTCATGTGCAATAGAGAATAATATGTATTGTGCTGTTGAATGGAGTATACTGTATATATTTTCTCAATGCAGATGTCTGTAGTGTTCAGGTCCTCTAATTCCTTTCTGATTGAGATGCTTAATTTTAGTCAATTTGGCTGGGTCATGTTGCCCAGCTATGTGGTCTAACAATACTGTGGATGTCTTGGTAAATGTGTTTTATTAAATAAGAATAACATTTACATTTGAATATTTTGACTAAAAAGATTATACTACAAATGTGTGTGGACCTAATCTATCAGCAGATGACCTTAATAGAATAAGACTAAGCTATACAGAGCAAAAAAGAATTCTGCCAGTGCACTGCCTTTGGTCCTGGATGTTGTTTCTGTTTCTCTGGAGAATTCTAACACATGGATCTCCTCTCCATTTTTTTATTAATTTTCATGGGTCTAATAACATTTATCTTATATTTTAATTGAGATATAATTGACATAAAACATACAAGTTTAAGGTGTTTGTATTGATTTTATACATTTATATACTGATACATGATTACCACCACAGCATTAACTAAAAATTATATCATGCCATATAATTATTACTAATTTATTGTGATGGTAACAATTAAGATATAGTCTCTTGGTGAGACAGGGACTGTGGGTGTAGTCAGAGTGGGGGAGGGCCTCCAGAAAAAGCAAGGCAGAATATTTGCAGTCAGAGCAATGTAACTACATGCAAGGAAACTCCCTACCAAAATTCTGTGTTAAACATTAAGCTCCAAGGTCATTCTTCAGTAAGATCAGTTGGTGTTCCCCAGATAAAGAAGAGTAGCCCATGTTATTATGCAAACCACTTGTAAGGTTCACTTTAGCATGCTATAAGGCCCAGGCCTATGTGCTGTCTTTCTTCTTTCAGATCTGATGGGGTAGTTTTGCAAACTGGGAAACTAATTTAGTATGTAGACCCAGCTGTAAACAACATATTGAAAGGCAGTAAAGATTCCACCTTAAAGATAAGATTGCATTTTAACACCCAGGAAGTTTGGGAGGCAGGATTCTTAACCTACTCTTTAGCAAACAGACAATACCTCAGTCCACCTTGGGGACAGGGCAGGCCACCTTTTGATGTGCTCCTAAACCAAGATGCCAGTACCGCAGAGAGAGAGACTGGGGTGAAAAATTCCTTGTGTTAAGTTAATTCTGGGTGTTCAGACACCACTTAGCAGGTCTACACACCTAAGCTTTTTTCCATGTTCTCGAAAAATCCTCATCTGCCTATAAAACCCTTAGACAATGCACCACACCGGACTCTCTTGTCCCCTCCTGGTGTGAGCCAGGAGTTCTGTCGTTTCACTTTATTTTTCAATAAAAGCCTGTACCTCGCTCTCCTACCTTGGGTGTTTATGAAGCTCATTCTTTGGCTTCGTGAACAAGAACCCCGGCATCATCTTTGGGGGCTCGTCCAGGAGAATTTCGGAGGTGAGTAATGGCATCCAAGCCTGCCTTTTCTTTCACTGTCCTTATAGAAGGAAGCCGTCTATGGCACACAAAATCAGGTGCTTGTCAGCCACTTAAATGCGACTAGCCTGGCTGCCGATCTCAAGTCTCAAGCGACAGGTTCCCCTGCATCTCCCTCAGTGGATCCCCCGTCTCCCTTGGGACCTGGGAATGTCACCTGAGTGGAGGCCAGGATTCCCTTTCAGAGGCATCTCCTTGGATGTTAGGGACTGAAGAAAGCCGTGGGCAACTGCGAGAGTCTAGGCTGAGGCTACACTTCAGCGATTTCTCAAAGGTCTGCTTGTCTGGAATCAGACCCTGACTGCCCAACTGGGTATCCATGAAGAGTGTCTCTTTCTCCGTCTCTGACTTCCTGTCTGCTTTTTCAGGTTACCCTGGCCTCTGAGTGAGGCAGGGGTTATTCAAAACTCTTATAACTTCATCAATTCCATGGAACTTGATGCTCACCACCACAAGGTAGGAGATCTACGCTTCTCTCTTATTCCTGACTTAATACTGCACTTTTTTCATCTCATGAAAATGTGTCTGGGCACCCATTAGCCAATTAAAAGATGATTAGCGCTGGCTACCAGTCTTCAAGTCTCGGGTGAAAGGTTTCCTGCTGTCTGCTGCTCCTTGATCCCCCACCTCCAGATGATCGGTAATGTCGGGGAGTGGCCGAGCAGATATCCTACTTTCATTTCTTAATCTGTGGACTCCGAGGGCAGACTGGACTAGGAGACAGTGGTCCTTGGATCTAGGCTCCAGCCGATTGATCCGATGGTGATGAGTGAACCTCCGGCTAGGTGGCTGCCTATGCGAGATTCACAGATACCCCCCTGACCTCTTGTCTCACAGATCAGATTTGTTATAGTGGGTGATAGGCTAAATGATTTCCAGACAGTGGCAGAAACTAGTGCTTGAGTATAGACACTCCCTTCCATAACTGTACATGTAATTTGCCTCAAATTATAGCCATGGCTCTATTCTATTGATCTCCCTTACTTGGAGGCAGTCCTCCTGGGGCTGGCATTTCCTTTTCTGCAGCCCCAGGGAAGCAAATCGGGTTTGTGACTCTGACCAAAGGCTCAGGCAGAGAGGTCACAGAATCCCTGCCCTTATCAGACCGGTAGAGGGCACTCAAAGAATGACTAAAGCTCCTGTAAGAACTAGGATACAGATTAAAATTCCCAAAAGGTGTAAAGTAAGAGTATACTGGTGAGTTTCCCACTAGATCCAGGGCTCTGAAGCAACTCTTGCTGAGTGGGAAGGCAAGAGGGAAATCAAGGCAAGGTGCAGGCCACGCTGATAAAGAGTGGTTAATTCCAGTAGGTCTGGCAGAGTGGGTGACTGACCACTGTCACCCAGGCTCCAAGGAGAGGGGACGCCCTCATGGAGAGAGAGGCTGATCAGGTGCTGTATCCAGTATTTCTCTCTATCTCTTCCAGATTTGAGCAGCCTCTTCAAGTTTAAAGCCAGACTCCCTCTGGCATGCATTCTGAAGAACTCGGAGCAATTCAATCCCCAGAGCCTGAAGAAGAAGTGCCTTATCTTCTTCTGCACACAAGCCTGGCCACAATTCAAACTCTCTGATGGAGAGACCTGGCCCCCTGAGGGAAGTATACTGTATAATAAGTTCATGCAGCTAGATTTGTTTTGCCGCAAGAAAGGGAAATGGTCAGAAATCCCATATGTACAGGCCTTTTTTGCCCTTAGAGAAAGTAGAGGACTATGCAAAAAAGATGAGTTAATTCCAGACCCTACTACAGACCCTAATTCCTCCCCTTTGGCTGTGCTAGGCCCACCTTACCCAGATCTAAGTCCACTTGCGGAGAATCCTAAAAGTCAGACCACAGGAGAACTAGCACCCCAAGCATCATTGGCCAAATCATCCCACCAGGCTTCCCAGGGATAAAGGAAAGACAGTTATATCCATTCTTATTGCCCTTACAGGAAGTAGCCAAAGGAGGGTGGGGACAGGCTCAGATCCATGTAAACTTCTCCTTCCAAGACCTGAGGCAAATTAAACAGGACATGGGTAAATTTTCAGATGACCTAGATAAGTACATAGAAACCTTCCAAGGGCTTAGTTTAACTTTTTAATTGACCTGGAAGAATGTTATGCTTATAGTAAACCAAACCCTTACCAGAAGGAAGAAAGAAAAAGTAATCAGAGGAGCCTTAGAGTTTGGAAATGAATGGTATACTATAAACTCAAGTGACAAATCTCCAGAGGAACTAACCCGGGTCCCCACTAGCTGTCAGGCAGTGCCGTTCACTGACCCAGAGTGGGGCCGTGACACAGATGATGCTGATAAGTGGTACAGGAATCACTTTATACCTTGTATTTTAGAGGGGCTGAAGAGAGACCAGGTAAAACCTATAAATTACACTAAATTATCAGTCGTGATGCAGGAAGGAAAAGAAAGCCCCTTAGCCTTTCTGGAGCGGCTCAGAGAGGCATTGGTGAAGCATACTTATATGTCCTCAGAGTCCCCAGAGGGCCAAATTATTCTCAAAGATAAATTCATCACCCAATCGGCCCCAGATATCAGGAGGAAGTTACAAAAATTGGTATTTGGCCCAGAGCAAAATCTGGAAACCCTCCTGAAGGTCGCCACATCAGTTTTCTATAATAGAGATGAGGAGGAAAGGAGGGACCGGGAGAGGAGAGATAACCGAAAGGCAAAGGCATTAGCAATGGCCTTGCAGAAAATCAACTTTGGGCCTCAAAAGTTGGGGAAAGGGAGACCAGCCCAAAGAACTGGGCCCCGGGCGGCTTGTTTCCTCTGTGGTAGAGAGGGGCATTTGAAGCAAGAGTGCCCTAGGGGTGGGCACTGCAAACCACCAACACCCTGCCCGCTCTGTCACGGAGAACACTGGAAGCCAAACTGCCCTCAGAGGTGTAGGCAACTGGGGTCAGACTTGTAACAATATGGTCAGGACTGAAGGGGCCCAGAGCTACCCATGCTGGCTCCTGTCACCATCATAACTCCACAGGAGTCCCGGGTGATTCTCTCTGTAGGAGGCCACACCACCAACTTTTTGCTCAATACAGGAGCCGCCTATTCGTTCCTCCTCCATAATCCTGGCCCTCCCTCCTCCCAGTCAACTACTGTTAGAGGCGTATCTGGGAAGCCCATGGCCAAATATTTTCCTCAGCCTTTAAGCTGTGAGTGGGACTCAGTCCTGTTCTCCCAGGCCTTCCTAGTAGTCCCAGAAAGTCCGACGCCGCTTCTAGGTCGTGATATACTTTCTAAAGTACAAGCCTCTATACATGAACATAGAAAGAGATGACCGATGCCTTCCCTTAGTGAAAGCAGACATTAATCCTGAAGTCTGAGCAATTAATGGAACCACTGGAAGGACAAAATCAGCCTGACCAGTAGATTCATCTTAAAGACCCTAATCACTTTCCTCACAAGAGGCAGTATCCCTTAAAGCCAGAAGCTCATGAAGGCTTGAATCCAGTTATCAATAACCTAAAAACTCGGTCTCTTGATAGCCTGTAATAGTCTTTGCAGCACTCCCATATTAGGAGTACAAAATCCAGGTGGAAGCTGGCACATTGTACAAGATCTATGAGCCATTAATGAAACAGTTGTGCCCCTACATCCTGTAGTACCTAATCCCTATACCCTGTTATCCAGGATTCCTGAGGGACCAGCACGGTTTACCGTGCTAGACCTGAAGGATGCTTTCTTTTGTATCCCGCTTGCACCTGAATCCCAGTTTCTCTTTGCTTTTGAAGATCTTGTAAATCCCTCAGCTCAATTAACCTGGACAGCTCTGCCCCAGGGATTCAGAGATAACCCACATCTATTTGGACAGGTCTGAGCCAAGGACCTGGCCTCCTTTGAGTCAATAGAGACACAAATCATCCAATATGTGGATGATATACTTCTCTGCACCACCACAGAGGCAGAATGTCAGGAAAGTACTCAGAGATTACTAACCTTTCTAGCTGATTATGGTTATAAAGTGTCTCATCAAAAAGCTCAGATCTGTCAGCAGCAAGTAAAATATTTGGGCCTTAACCTCTCTCAAGGAATTAGCCCTGGGTGAAGAGAGAATTCAGCCCATTCTCTGCCACCCTTTGCCCCCTACTATCAGGCACCTGAGGGAATTCTTGGGCATCACTGGGTATTGCAGAATTTGGGTCCCCAGATATGGAGAGTTAGCCAGACCCATCTACGAACTCCTTGAAGAAGCCCCAAAGGAAACCACCATAAAACTCCAGTGGGAACCTTATGCTATTAAAGCTTATGAGGCTTTGAGGAAAGCTACTCCGGGCCCCTGCCTTAAGCCTACTCACTGGAAACCAGTTTAACCTTTTTGTTACTGAGAGACCAGGAGTAGCACTAGGAGTACTAACTCAACCTCGAGGAGAAATGCAGCAGCCCATAGCCTATCTAAGCAAGGAACTAGACCCAGTAGCTAAGGGCTGGCCAGACTGTCTGAGATCTGTGGCAGCAGTAGCCCTGCTGGTACCTGAAGCCACAAAACTGACCCTGGGAAGAGACTTGATAGTGCATGCACCCCATAACATCACTGGTTTATTAAACACCCGGGGGGACCTATGGTTGTCAGACAGCAGGCTACTAAAATATCAGTCACTCCTCCTGAGGGCCCATAACCCAGCTATGAACATGCTCAACCCTAAATCCAGCTACCTTTCTACCTGAATCCATGAGCAAAGGACCTGAGCACGACTGCCAACAGGTCCTTGCCTTAAACTACTCTGCCAGAGAAGACTTAAAAGACACCCCTTTAGAAAACCCAGAGCTTGTGCTTTTCACAGATGGCATCTCCTTTATTGAGCAGGGCCAGTGGAAACCTGGATATGCAGTTGTCACTCTGTGGGATACTATCGAGTGCCAACCACTTCCACCGGCACGAGTGCCCAGCTGGCAGAATTAATAGCCCTCACTAGAGCCTTTGAAATAGGGAAAGGAAAGAGAGTCAATATATATGCTGACTCTAAGTATGCATACCTAGTGCTGCATGCCCATGCAGCCACATGGAAAGAAAGAGATTTTTTAAACTCTGAAGGTTCCCCTAACAAATACCATAATGAAATTAACCAGCTAATACAAGCAGTACATAAGCCTAAAGAAGTAGCAGTTATTCACTGCAGAGGCCATCAGAAAGGAATAGATGAAGTAACAGAAGGAAACAGACGAGCTGATACTGAGATAGGGACCATGGGTGTAGTCAGAGTAGGGTGAGGGCCTCCAGAAAAAGCAGGGTGGTTTATTTACAGTCAGCAATATAACAGTGGGCAAAAAGTCCCTTTTGAAACTCTGTGTTAAGCATTATGCAAAGTCAAGGTCACACTAATCCTCTAGGAACAAGATACCAGACTAAGAATATAGACATCCTCAGTAAGGTCAGTTAAAAGTCAAAAGGCCAGGAGCAACTTGGCCTAGAATGATTGAGTGGTTTTACAAATAGGGAAGGGTATCACAGCATAACCCGTGACTTTACTGTAAACAACCCTAGCAAGCAGAGAACAACCCAGCCCTCCTTGAGGGCAGGGAAAATGGTACAGGTCTACACCCCTAAACCTTTATTTCATGTTCTCGAAAAATCCTAATCTGCCTATAAAACCCCTAGACAATGCAGCACACCGGACTCTCTTGTCCCCTCCTGGTGTGAGCTGGGAGCTCTGTCCTATCAGTTTATTTCTAAATAAAAGCCTGTACCTTGCTCTCGTACCTTGCCTGTTTGCTAAGCTCATTCTTCGGCTTCATGAAGAAGAACCCCGGCATAAATACAAAAGGAAAAGAGGCAGCTCGAGAGACTTATAAGACACCTATCCAAGCCCCTCTCTTGTAGACAGGTGTGCCAGCTGTTATGATCCCCAGCTATAGTAAGAAAGAGCTACAAGATGGCCTCGCCAAAGGTGGTTCTCTCCTTCCCTCTGGTTGGCTTCAGAAAGAGGATGAGAAAATTTATTTGCCTCAGAGTACAGAATGGAACGTTCTTAAAACTTTACACCAGACTTTCCATTTAGGTATAGAAAATACCTATCAGATGGCCAAAAGTATTTTTGCAGGCAGTAGTCTATTAAAGACCATAGAGCAAATTACTAAAGCTTGTGAGATCAGTCAAAGAAATAACCCATTAAATAGAAAAGCTGTCACTCCTGGATTACAGCAAACAGGCAGATACCCAGGGGAGGACTGGCAAATAGATTTTACACATATGCCAAAGGCAAAATATTCCAGTATCTCCTTGTGTGGATAGATACATTCACAGGATGGGTCGAAGCCTTCCCCTGTAGAACTGAACAAGCAAAGGAAGTGATGCCGGGGTTCTTGTTCACGAAGCCAAAGAATGAGCTTAGCAAACAGGCAAGGTAGGAGAGCAAGGTACAGGCTTTGATTTAGAAATAAAGTGATAGGACAGAGCTCCCGGCTCACACCAGGAGGGGACAAGAGAGTCCAGTGTGCTGCGTTGTCTAGGGGTTTTATAGGCAGATGAGGATTTTTCAAGAACATGAAAAAAACGGTTTAGGGGTGTGGACTTGTACCACTTGCCCTTCCCTCAAGGAGGGCTGGGTTGTTCTCTGCTTTCTAGGGTTGTTTACAGTAAAGTCACTGGTTATGCTGTGATACCTTTCCCTATTTGTAAAACCACTCAATCATTCTAGGCCAAGTTGTTCTTGGCCTTTTGACTTTTAACTGACCTTACTGAAGATGTCTATATTCTTAGTCTGGTATCTTGTTCCTAGAGGATTAGTGTGACCTTGACTTTGCATAATGCTTACCACAGAGTTTCAAAAGGGACTTTTTTGCCCACTGTTATATTGCTGACTGTAAATATCCCACCCTGCTTTTTCCAGAGGCCCTCACCCTACTCTGACTACACCTATGGTCCCTGTCTCTTTCCCCCTCTACAGATGGAAACCCTAGCTGCTGCTAGGGAAAGGGGGCGATGACCGCTCTGGCTGCTTCATGCTGAGAAGTGGCCCAGTAAGGGGTGCAGCTAGGTCTCCATCAGTGGTCAGTCAAGAGGGCCTCAGAAGATGGGCATTTCCATCCTTGGTTCTATTTCCATCACCATTTGCCATCTTATGGCTTCTAGGGAAGTCAGAATAAATCATTTTATTAGGTTAAGTATACAGGGGATAAACATTAGTGTCAGGATAATGATGAGCCTGATGAGTAACATGGATTTCTCCCAAAAGAACGTGGGAAGCCAATGTCTTATTGTAGTCGTCGGTGGGATTTCTCAGTCTGATATAGTTTGGATTTGCCTTTGGAGATCCTGGACTCAAACTTGAGTAGTTGAGGATTTTCTCTTAAACAGTAATTTCAGATCCTCTATAGGTTATTCATATGTATAGAGGCCTGTACTTTAGAAAGTATATCACGACCTAGAAGCGGCGTCGGACTTTCTGGGACTACTAGGAAGGCATGGGAGAAGAGGACTGAGTCCCACTCACAGCTTAAAGGCTGAGGAAAATATTTGGCCATGGGCTTCCCAGATACGCCTCTAACAGTAGTTGACAGGGAGGAGGGAGGGCCAGGATTATGGAGGAGGACCGAATAGGCGGCTCCTGTATTGAGCAAAAAGTTGGTGGTGTGGCCTCCTACAGAGAGAATCACCCAGGGCTCCTGTGGAGTTATGATGGTGACAGGAGCCAGCATGGGCAGCCCCGGGCCCCTTCAGTCCTGACCACATTGTTGCAAGTCTGACCCCAGTTGCCTACGCCTCTGAGGGCAGTCTCACTTCCAGTGGTCTTGACAGAACGGCAGGGCGTTGGCAGTTTGGAGCCCCTACCCCTAGGGCAGTCTCACTTAAAATGCCCCTCTATGCCACAGAGGAAACAAGCCGCCTCGGACCCGGTCCCTCGGGCTTGTCTCCCTTTCTCCAACTTTGGAGGCCCAATGTTGATTTTCTGCAAGGCCATTGCTAATGCCTCTGCCTTTCGGTTATCTCTCCTATCCTGGTCCCTCCTTTCCTCCTCATCTCTATTACAGAAAACTGATGTGGCAACCTTCAGGAGGCTCTCCAGATTTTGATTTGGGCAAAACGCCAATTTTTGTAACTTCCTCCTGATATCTGGGGCTGATTGGGTGATGAATTTATCTTTGAGAATAATTTGGCCCTCTGGGGACTCTGAGGACATATAATTATGCTTCACCAATGCCTCCCTGAGCAGCTCCAGAAAGACTGAGGGACTTTCTTTTCCTTCTTGCATCAAAATAAATTTAGCTGCATTACCTTATATTGTATACTTCTCTCAGGGACCAAGCCTCTCCATTGGAGAGTTTGTATTTAGGCCAGGCTTGTGTGAAGAAGAAGATAAGGCACTTCTTCTTCAGAGTCTGGGGATCAAATTGCTCCCATTTCTTAAGAATGCATGCCAGAGGTGTGTCTGACTTTAAACTTGAAGAGACTGCTCCCATCTGGAAGAGAGAGAAAGACAGTGTCCAGCACCTAATTGGCTTCTCTTTCTGTGAGGGCATCCCCTTGCCTTGGACCCTAGGTGACAGTGGTTAGTCACCCCCTCTGCCAGGCCTACTGGACTTAATCACTTTTTACCAGCGTGGCCTGCACCTTGCCTCGATTTCCCTCTTGCCTTTCCACTCAGCAAGAGTTGCTTCAGAGCCCTGGATCTAGTGGGAACCTCACCAGTATGCTCTTACTTTACGCCTTTTTGGGAGTTTTAATCTGGATCCTAGTTTTCTCTGCACAAGCTTTAGTCATTCCCTGAGAGCCCCCTGCCTGTCTGAGAAGGCAGGGACTGTGTGACCTCTCACTGCTTGAGCCTTGGTCAGAGTCACAAGCCCGTTTTGCTTCCCTGGGGCTGCAGAAAAGGAAATGCCAGCCCCAGCATGACTGCCTCCAAGGAAGGGAGATCAATAGATAAGAGCCATGGCTATAATTCAAATGGAGCCATTTACATATACAGCTATGAAGGAGAGTCTATACTCAAGGACTAGTTTCTGCCACTGCCTGGAAATCATTTAGCCAACCACCTGCTATAACAAATCTGATCTGTGAGACAAGAAGTCGGGGGTCATCTGTGACTCTTGCATAGGCAGCAGCCAAGCCGGAGATTCACTCAGCACCGTCAGATCAATAGGCCAGAGCCGAGATCCAAGGGCCACTGTCTACTAGTCCGGTCTGCCATCGGAGTCCACGGATTAGGATAGGAAAGTAGGAAATCGGCTCAGCCACTCCCTGACATTCCCATCCATCCGGAGGCGGGGGATCAAGGAGCGGCAGACACCGGGAAACCTTTTACCCGAGACTTGAAGGCTGGTAGCCAACACTAATTGTCTCTTAAGTGGCTAACGGGTGCCCAGACACATTTTTCATGATAAAAAATGTGCAGTATTATGTCAGGAATAAGAGCGAAGCCTAGATCTCCTACCCTGTGGTGGTGAGCATCGGTCCCGTGAAATTGATGAAGTTAGGAGAGAGTTAGGAAACCCTCCTGCCTCACTCAGAGGCCAGGGCAGCCTGGAGAAGCTGGCTGGAAGTCAGAGACAGAAAGAGAGACACTCCTCACAGATACCCATTTGGGCTGTCGGGGTCTGATTCCAGACACGCGGACCTTTGAGAAGCCGCTAAAGTGTGGCCTCAGCCTGGACTCTCGCAGTTGCCCACGGCTTTCCTCAGTCCCTCGCATCCAAGGACATGCCTCTGAAAGGGAATCCTGGTCTCCACTCAGGTGACATTCCTGGCTCCCAGGGGAGACAGGGGATCCACTGAGGGAGACACAGGGGAACCTGTCGCTTGAGACTTGAGATCGGCAGCCAGGCTAGTCCCATTTAAGTGACTGACAAGTGCCTGATTTGTGTGCCATAGACAGCTTCATTCTATAAGGACAGTGAAAGAAAAGGCAGGCTTGGATGCCCAATACTCACCTCCGAAGCTATCCTGGACGAGCCCCCAAAGATGATGCCGGGGTTCTTGTTCACGAAGCTGAAGAATGAGCTTAGCAACAGGCAAGGTAGGAGAGCAAGGTACAGGCTTTGATTTAGAAATAAAGTGATAGGACAGAGCTCCCGGCTCACGCCAGGAGGGGACAAGAGAGTCCAGTGTGCTGCGTTGTCTAGGGGTTTTATAGGCAGTTGAGGATTTTTCAAGAACATGAAAAAAAGGCTTAGGGGTGTGGACTTGTACCACTTGCCCTGCCCTCAAGGAGGGCTGGGTTGTTCTCTGCTTTCTAGGGTTGTTTACAGTAAAGTCACTGGTTATGCTGTGATACCTTTCCCTATTTGTAAAACCACTCAATCATTCTAGGCCAAGTTGCTCTTGGCCTTTTGACTTTTAACTGACCTCACTGAAGATGTCTATATTCTTAGTCTGGTATCTTGATCCTAGAGGATTAGTGTGACCTTGACTTTGCATAATG
>JAQQAC010016209.1:64385114-64440336 GCA_029783875.1 Phataginus tricuspis
CATTATGCAAAGTCAAGGTCACACTAATCCTCTAGGATCAAGATACCAGACTAAGAATATAGACATCTTCAGTAAGGTCAGTTAAAAGTCAAAAGGCCAGGAGCAACTTGGCCTAGAATGATTGAGTGGTTTTACAAATAGGGAAAGGTATCACAGCATAACCAGTGACTTTACTGTAAACAACCCTAGCAAGCAGAGAACAACCCAGCCCTCCTTGAGGGCAGGGCAAGTGGTACAATTCCACAACCCTAAGCCTTTCTTATATTCTTTAAAAATCCTCATTTGCCTATAAAAACCCCTAGACGATGCACCACCCCAGGACTCCCTTGTCCCCTCCTGGCGTGAGCCGGGCGCTCTGTCCTTTCACTTTATTTCTAAATCAAAGCCTGTACCTTGCTCTCCTACCTTGACTGTTTGCTAAGCTCATTCTTCAGCTTCCTGAACAAGAAAACTGGCATCATCTTTGGGGGCTCGTCCAGCATAGCTTTGGAGGTGAGTATTGGGCATCCAAGCCTGCCTTTTCTTTCACTGTCCTTATAGAAGGAAGCCACCTATGGCATACAACATTGGGAGCTTGTCAGCCACTTAAATGGGACTAGCCTGGCTGCCAATCTCAAAGTCTCCAGCAACAGGTTGCCCTGCATCTCCCTCAGTGGATCCCCCGTCTCTCTTGAGAGCCAAGAATGTCACCTGAATGGAGGCCAGGATTCCTTTTCAGAGGCATCTCCTTGGATGCAAGGGGCTGAGGAAAGCCGTGGGCAATGCAAGAGTCTAGGCTGAGGCTACACTTAGCGGCTTCTCAATGGCCCACGTGTCTGGAGTCAGAGTGCGACAACCCAATTGGGTATCTTTAAGGAGTGTCTCTCTTTGTCTCTGACTTCCAGCCTGCTTCTCCAGGCCATCCTGGCCTCTGAGTGAGGTAGGGGGCTTCCTTAACTCTCTTCTAACTTCATCAGTTTCATGGAACCCGATGCTCACCACTGTAAGGTAGGAGATCCACGCTTCACTCTTATTCCTGACTTAATACTGTACTTTTTTATCTCATGAAAATGTGTCTGGGCACCTGTTAGCCACTTAAAAGACAATTATTGTTTGCTACCAGTCTTCAAGTTTTGGATGAAAGGTTTCCTGGTGTCTGCTGCTCCTTGATCCTCCGCCTCCTGATGGACGGGAATATCAGGGAGTGGCTGAGCTGATTTCCTGCTTTCCTATCCTAATCCATGGACTCCGAGGGCAGACCAGACTAGTAGACAGTGGTCCTGGGATCTTGGCTCTGGCCGATTGATATGACTGCACTGAGTGAAACTCTGGCGAGGCTTCTGCCAAAGCAAGAGTGGCAGATCATTCCCCACCCCGACTTTTTGTTTCAGATCAGATTTGTTATAGTAGGTGACTGGCTAAATGATTTCTAGGCAGTGGCAGAAACTGGTGTTTGAGTATAGACCCGCCCTCCGGAACTGTACATGTAAATGGCTCTATTCTATTGATCTCCCTTATTTAGGGGCAGTCATCCTCGGGCTGGCATTTCCTTTTCTGTGTCCCCAGGGAGGCAAAACAGGCTTGTGACTCTGACCAAGGCTCAGGTAGTGAGAGGTCACACAGTCCCTGCACTTATCGGACAGGCAGGGGGCTCTCAAGGAATGACTAAAGCTTGTGCAGAGAAAATTAGGACTTCCAAAAGGCGTAAAGTAAGAGCATACTGGTGAGGTTCCCACTAGATCCAGGGCTCTGAAGCAACTCTTGCTTAGTGGAAAGGCAAGAGGGAAATCAAGGCAAGGTGCAGGCCACGCTGGTAAAAAGTGATTAAGTCCAGTAGGCCTGGCAGAGGGGGTGACTAACCACTGTCACCTAGGGTCCAAGGCAAGGGGATGCCCTCACACAGAGAGATGCCAATTAAGTGCTGGACACCCATCTTTCTCTCTCTTCCAGATGGGAGCATCCTCTTCAAGGTTAAAGCCAGACACACCTCTGGCATGTATTCTAAGTAGCTGGGAGCAATTCCATATCTAGATTAAAACTCCCAAAGGTGTAAAGTAGGAGCACAGTGGTAAGGTCCCACTAAATCCAGAGCTCCGAGGCAACTCTTGCTGAGTGGGAAGGCAAGAGGGGAATCAAGGCAAGGCTCAGGCCACACTGGTAAAGAGTGGTTAATTCCAGTAGGCCTGGCAGAGGGGGTGACTAACCAGTATCACCCAGGCTCCAAGGTGAGGGGATGCCCTCACACAGAGAAAAGACCGACCAGGTGTCGCACACCTGTCTTTCTCTCTTCCAGATGGGAACATACTTTTCAAGTTTAAAGCCAGACACGCCTCTGGCATGCATTCTGAAAAACTGGGAGCAATTTGATCCCTAAACCCTGAAGAATAAGTGCCTTATCTTCTTCTGCACACAAGCCTGGCCTCAATACAAACTCTCTAATGGAGAGGCTTGGCCTTGATAGAAGTATACAATATGATAAGGTTATGCAGCTAAATTTATTTTAATGCAAAGAAGGGAAATAGTCAAAAGTCCTGTGGAGTACTACAATATGTGACTAGTTTTCTAAATTTTTTTGGTGAAAATCTACTCTACTTATTGGATTCATTATCCTCAAAAATTGAGAGGTTTTTAAACTAGAGTCCCTGAAATGGATGAAATGTATCTGCTGAAATATAGCCTGGCTTTAAATGACTGGTGCTAGAATTGTACTTGCATTTCAATTCCAGCTCCTTTGACACACACAGTCCCTATCAGTTCAAAGCCTTCATTGGCCCTGTTAGTCTGGGGCCATCTAAACCTTAACTCAGTTATATAAACTGCTCGCCCTTAGAGTATATTCTTGCAAACTAAGATACTTTTAGTCACTAAATGTTTTGTGTTGCAGAAATATCCAAATTTCCTTATGTCAACTGTCTTATAATAAAGCTCTCATCAGATCTTTAGCCATTGTCATTTGTAAGTCTTTTGTCATTTATAGTCACTGTTTTATTACTCCTAAACTAGTAAAGAACTAGATTTAAGCAGAACAGGTATTACATAGGATTAAGTAAACTAAGGAAGTTCAAATGTTGCTGATAAAGTGTTTTAAGCTTTTTCTCTTAAGCTGACAACAGTTTAGTAAATTATAATACCTTTGTAAGCAGAATTGAAACATTTATTTTTCTCTCTACCTGATCCCTTCAGAATTTAAAAACTCTCAGTGACTATTTTTATATTTCATAGCAGTATGTTTATTTGTATAAGTTCAATAAGAATCTGCTTTCCTTGTAAAAGGACCGATTAAAAACACTGGCTATATTACCAAAGTTTTAACTGGAATGTCATACTTGAGAGACATGTGAATAAACTCATATGAACAGACAGCTTTAAGGAACTAAGGTTGACTTTATAAAGCCAACAGAGCCCCTTGGAAGAACTGGCCTGGTACCTTGCTTACAGGATTCCCAGCAGCCTTACCAGGTGAGTAAGGAAGGTCACTTCCTGGCAGGTGCAGGAACCTCAGAATGTTTTGGGGACCTCGAGAAGAGGAAATTCACAGAAATCTACAGGTACTGCAGGGAAAACCTGATGGCAAGTCTGGCTTGGCTTTCTAGCCTCAAGGCCTTTAAAAGTCCAATCTGAAGTTCCTTATAAAAAGTTCCAGCAAAGCACATTTAAAAGAGCCTATGTAATCACTTGCTCTTCTTGCTGCACTTATGCAAATAATCAAGCCAAGTGTTAATTATTTTCTTAATCTAGCTACTTCTAATAAAAATGAGGGTGATTTTAGAGAAAAGTATTATTTCAATAATGCAGCCTTATCTACACTTAGTCCTAATACTAGTCATTGAGATATAAACTAGATCCAGAATTCTAGTTTCTTCAAAATATCTGGCTATGATTCTCTAGAGTGTTACTATTTCTAATCCTCATAGTCAGCCAGGCATTCTTTAATCTCCTTGTCAAGTCTGTTCTTCCAGAATGGAAAATCCAACTCCAGATGGTGCTACTTAACCTAATAATATGATTTATTCTGTTTTGCCTAGAAGCCATAAGACTGCAAATGGTGATAACAAAAGAACCCAGGATGGAAGTGCCCATCTTCCGAGGCCATCTTGACCGACAACTGATGGAGACCTAGCTGCACCCCTTACTGCGCCCCCTCTCAGCATCAAGTACCCAGAGTGGTCCTCGCCCCCTTTCCCTAGCAGCAGCTATGGTTTCTATCTGTAGAGGGGGAAATGAGAAAGGGACTGTGGGTGTATTCAGAGTAGGGGGAGGGCCTCTGGAAAAATCAAAGCAGAATATTTGCAGTCAGAGCAATGTAACTACATGCAAGGAAACCCCCTAACAAAACTCTGTTAAACATTAAGCTCCAGGGTCATTCTTCATTAAGATCAGTTAATGTTCCCCAGATAAAGAAGAGTAGCCCATGTTGTTATTATGCTAACCACTTGTAAGATTCACTTTAGCATGCTGTAAGTCCCAGGCCTATGTGCTGTCTTTCTTCTTTCAGATCTGATGGGGTGTTTTTGCAAACTGGGAAACTAATTTAGTATGCAGACCGAGCTGTAAAAAAAAATATTAAAAGGCAGCAAAGATTCCACCTTAAAGATAAGATTGCATTTTAACACCCAGGAAGGTTGGGAAGCAGGATTCTTAACTTACTCTTTAGTAAAAGACAATACCTCAGCCCACCTTGGGGGCTGGGCAGGCCGCCTTTTGATACGCTCCTAGACAAAGATGCCAGTATCCCAGAGAGAGAGATTTGGGTGAGAAATTCCTTGTGTTAAGTTAATTCTGGGTGTTCAGACACAACTTAGCAGGTCTGCACCCCTAAACTTTTTTTCATGTTCTCGAAAAATCCTCATCTGCCTATAAAACCCCTTGACAACACACCACACCGGACTCTCTTGTCCCCTCCTGGTTTGAGCCGGGAGATCTGTCCTTTCACTTTATTTCTAAATAAAAGCCTGTACCTTGCTCTCCTACGTTGGATGTTTATGAAGCTCATTCTTCAGCTTCGTGAACAAGAACCCCAGCATCATTGGTAAGTTAAAACTTATAATACAATATTGTTGACTATCATCACTGTGATAGGCATTAGGTCTATAAAACTTATCTACTAATTATAAGTTTGTACTCTTAAAAAATATACCCTTATTTCCCCAAAACCTACACCTTGCTAATCACCATTCAACTCTTTGATTTTATGTGTTTTGGATTTCGTAGATCCAATATGTAAGCAATATCAGAGTATTTGTCTTTCTTTGTGTGAATTTATCTAACTTAGATTAATACCCTTGGGTTTTACTATGTTACGAATGGCAGGATTCTTTTTCTCATGAATAAACATATAGATAGATAAACAAATAGATATTGATTTTTTTTATATATTATTTGCCTCACATCTTTATCCATTAATCCATTTTTTGCATGTTGGTTACTGTGAGAAATGCCAGAAAAAATGGAGGGGCGGATATGTTTTCAATATGCTGTTTTCATTTCCTTTGATTTTATACCCAGGAGTGATACTTCTGGATTATTTGGCTATTCTATTTTCAATTTTGGGGGAAACCTCATACTCTTTCCCATAGTGACTGAACCAATTTACATTTCCACCAACACTGTGCAATGGTTCCCTTTTCCAGGTCCTCACCAACAATTGTTTTCTTTTCCCTTTTGTATTATAGCCATTCTAACTGGTGTAAGGAGATATCACAGTGAGGTTTTTATTTGAATTTCCCTGAGAACTAGTTATGTTGAACATCTTTTAATGTATCTGTTTGCCATGTAGATGTCTTCTGTGGAATAATTTCTGCTCAGTTTATCTGCCCATTTTTTATTCAGGTTGACATTTTTGTTATTGATTTGTGTGAGTTCTTTATATATTTTGGATACTAAAGTCATATACAGTTTGAAAATATTCCATAGGTTGTCTTTTAATTTTGTTGAATGTGTCTTTTGTTGTGCAGAAGCTTTTCACTTGACAGTTGATTTTTACTTTCATTGCTTGTGTTATTAGTGTCATACCCAAAAATGTAATTTTCAAGACCAATGTCAAGAAGCTTCTTTTCCATTTTTCCTCTAGGAATTGTAAAGTATTATGTCTTATGTTTAAGTCTTTAGTAATTTTTAATTTGATTTTTGTAAGTGGTATATTCTGGGGTTCTTATTTCACTTTTCTGCATGTGGTTGACAAGATTTCCATGGACTATTTGTTGAAGAGACTATATTTCCTGCATTGAGTGATCTTGAGTCCTTCATTAAGTATTAGTTGAATATCTATGCATGGGTTTATTTCAAAACTATTGCATTCCATTGGTATACATATCTAATCTAATGCCATTACCATGCTGTGTTAATTACTTTCATTTTTCAGTATAGTTTTAAATAAGGAAGTGTCGTGTCTCTGGCTTTCTGCTACTTTATCATGATAGCTTTATATATTCAGTGTCTTTTGAGGTTCCATAAAAACTTAGAACTTTTTCTTTTTCTGTGAAAATAACATTTAATTTTGATAGGGATTATATTGAATTCATAGATGGCCATGGGTGATATGGACATTTTAACAACAGCAACTATGATTCATGAACCAGGATTTGTTCCCATTTGTGTCTTATTCAAACTCTTTCTTAATGTCTTGTGTTTTCATTATTTTGATCCTCTACTTCCTTGGTAACATTTATACTTCAGTATTTTATTTTTTCATAATGTAATTGGAATAGTTTTCTTTATTTCTTATTTTCTCTTCTATAAAACAGCTCTCTGTCAAAGTACATGTTTTATCACATTATAAGTCTTTCTGTATTTTTTTGCTAAGGAATCATAGATATGCAATCACATGAGCAACATTGTGGTTACAAAATTCCCCCCATTATCAAGTCCCTACCACATACTCCATTACAGTCACTGTCCATGAGCAGAGTAAGATGCTACAGAATCACTACTTGTCTTCTCTGTGCTATATGGCTTCCCTGTGTACATCCTACATTATGTGCGCTAATAATAATGCCCCTAATTCCCCTTATCCTTCCCTTCGCATCTATCCTCTGGAGTCAATTTCCCTTTGGTAATTGTGAGTCCATTCTTGGGTTCTGTGAGTCGGCTCTTGTTTTATTCCTTCAGTTTTATGATTGTCCTTATACCCTCGAGATGAGTGAAATCATTTGGTACTTGTCTCTCTCTGCCTGGCTTATTTCACTGAGCATAATGCCCTCTAGCTCCATCGATGTTGTTGCAAATGGTAGGATTTGTTTTCTTCTTATGGCTGAATAATATTCCATTGTGTATATGTACCACATCTTCTTTATCTATTCATCTACTGATGGACACTTAGGTTGCTTCCATTTCTTGGCTATTGTAAATCATGTTGCGATAAACATGGGGTGCATCTCTCTTTTTCAAATTGGGCTACTGCATTCTTAGGGTAAATTCCTAGGAGTGGGATTCCTGGGTCAAATGGTATTTCTATTTTGAGTTTTTTGAGGAACCTCCATACTGCTTCCCACAATGGTTGAACTAATTTGCATTCCCACCAGCAATGTAGGAGGGTTCCCCTCTCTCCACATCCTCGCCAACATTTGTTGTGTTTGTGTTTTGGATGTTGGCCATCCACACAGGTGTGAGGTGATATCTCATTGTGGTTTTAATCTGCATTTCTCTGATGATTAGCAATGTGGAGCATCTTTTCATGTGCCTGTTGGCCATCTGAATTTCTTCTTTAGAGAAGTGTCTATTCATGTCCTCTGCCCATTTCTTAATTGGATTATTTGCTTTTTGTTTGTTGAGGTGTTTGAGTTCTTTGTATATTTTGGATGTCAACCCCTTATAAGATATGTCATTTATGAATATATTCTCCCATACTGTATGATGCCTTTTTGTTCTGCTGTTGGTGTCCTTTGCTGTACAGAAACTTTTTAGTTTGATATACTCCTACTTGTTCATTTCTGATTTTGTTTCCCTTGTCCGTGAAGATGTGTTCATGAAAAAGTTGCTCATATTTTTATTCAAGATAGTTTTGCGTGTGTTATCTTCTAAGATTTTTATGGTTTCATGACTTACTTTCAGGTCTTTGATTCATTTCGAGTTTACTTTTGTGTGTGTTGTTAGACAGTATTCCAGTTCGATTCTCGTTAAGATAGTAGCTGTCCAGTTTAGCCAACTTCAGCTGTTGAAGAGGCTGTCATTTTCCCATTGTATATCCATGGCTCCATTATCATATATTAATTGCCCATATATGTTTGGGTTAATATCTGGACTCTCTATTCTGTTCCATTGGTCTGGTCTATGGGTCTGTTCTTGTGCCAGTACCAAATTGTCTTGACTACTGTGGCTTACCAGTAGAGCTTGAAGTTGGGAAGCGAGATACCCCCTACTTTATTCTTTCTCAGGATTCCTTTGGCTATTCGGGGTCTTCTGTGGTTCCATATGAATTTTAGACATATCTGTTCCAGTTCATTGAAGAATGCTGTCAGTATTTTGATAGGGATTGCATTGAATCTGTAGATTGCTTTAGGCAGGATATCCATTTTGACAGTATTAAGTCATCCTACCCAATAGCATGGGATGAATTTCCATTTGTTAGTGTCCTCTTTAATTTCTCTCAACAGTGTTTTGCAGTTTTCAGGATATAGGTCTTTCACTTCATTGGTTAGGTTTTTTCCTAGGTATTTTATTCTTATTGATGCAATTGTGAATGGAGTTGTTTTCCTGATTTATCTTACTGCTAGTTCATCATGAGTGTATAGGAATTCAATGGATATCTGTGTATTAATTTTGTAACCTACAACCTTGTTGATATCAGATATTAGTTCTACTAGTTTTGGAGTGGATTCTTTAGGGTTTTTTGCATACAGTATCATGTTGTCTGCAAACAATGACAGTTTGACTTTTTCCTTACAAATATGAATGGCCTTTATTTATTTGTGTTGTCTGAATGCAGTGACTAGGACCTCCAGTGCTAGTTGAATAAAAGTGTAGAAGGTGGCCATCCTTGTCTTGTATCCAATCTTAGGGGAAAAGCTTTCAGATTCTCACTGTTAAGTATGATGTTGGCTGTGGGTTTTTCATATATGGTCTTTATTACGTTATAGTACTTGACCTCTATACCTATTTTGTTCAGAGTTTTTATCATGAATGGATGTTGAATTTTGTCGAATGCTTTTTCAGCATCTATTGACATGATCATGTGGTTTTTTGATGTGATACATGATGTTGATGGTTTTTCAAATGTTGTACCATTGTTGCATCCCTGAGATGAATCCCACTAGATCATGGTATATGATCTTCTTGATGTATTATGATTTCAGTTTGATAATATTTTGATGAATATTTTTGCATCAATGTTCATCAGGGATATTGGTCTGTAGTTCTTTTTTTGTGTGTGATCTTTGTCTGTTTTTATATTTTCTTTTATTTTGTTATCATTAATCTACAGTTACATGTGCAACATTATGGTTACTAAGTTCCACAATTCATTAGGTCCCACCCACTTACCCTATTACAGTCACTGTCCATCAGTGTAGTGAGATGCTATAGAATCACTACGTATCTTCTCTGACTTGTAGAGCCCTCCCTGTGCCCCCCAACATTATGTCTCCTAACCGTAATGCCCCTTTATCTGCCTTGTCCCTCCCTTCCCACCCATCCTCCACAGTCCCTTTCCCTTTTGTAACTGCTAGTCCATTTTTGGGTTCTGTGAGTCTGCTGCTGTTTCTTTCTTTCAGTTTTTTTCTTTGCTCTTCTACTCCACATATGTGTGAAATCATTTCATACTTTCCTTTTTCTGCTTGACTTATTTCACCTAGCATAATACTCTTTAGCCCATCCATGTTGTTTCAAATGGCAGGATTTGTTTTCCTCTTATGGCTGAATAATATTCCATTGTGTATATGTACCACATCTTCTTTATCTATTCATCTACTGATGGACATGTGGATTGCTTCCATTTCTTGGCTACTGTAAATAGTGGTGCGATAAACATAGGGGTGCATCACTCTTTTTGAAACAGGGCTGCTGCATTCTTAGGGTAAATTCCTAGAAGTGGGATGCCTGGGTCAAATGGTATTTCTATTTTGAGTTTTTTGAGGAACCTCCATACTGCTTTCCACAATGGTTGAACTAATTTGCATTGCCACCAACAGTGTAGGAGGGGTACCTTTTCTCCACATCCTCACCAACATTTGTTGTTGTTTGTGTTTTTGATGTTGGCCATCCTCACTGGTGTGAGGTCATACTTCATTGTGGTTTAATTTGCATTTTCAGATGATTAGCGATGTGGAGGATCTTTTCATGTGCCTGTTGGCAATCTGAATTTCTTCTTTGGAGAAGTGTCTACTCATGTCCTCTGCCCATTTCTTAATTGGACTAATTGCATTTTGTTTGTTAAGGTGCGAGAGTTCTTTATATATTTTCGATGTCAATCCCTTATCGGATATGTCATTTATGAATATATTCTCCCATACTCTAGGATCTCTTTTTGTTCTACAGATGTCCTTTGCTGTACAGAAATTTTCAGCTTGATATACTCCCACTTGTTCTTTTTTCTTTTGTTTCCCTTGCCTGGGGAGATATGTTCATGAAGAAGTCGCTCATGTTTATGTCCAAGAGATTTTTGCTTATGTTTTTTTCTAACAGTTATATGGTTTCATGACTTATATTCATGTCTTTGATCCATTTTGAGTTTACTTTTGTGTATGGGGTTAGAAAGTAGTCCAGTTTCATTCTCTTACATGTAGCTGTCCAGTTTTTCCAACACCAGCTGCTGAAGAAGCTGTCATCTCCCCATATATCCAAGGCTCCTTTATCACATATTAATTGACTATATATGTTTGGGTTATTGTTTAGATTTTCTATTCAGTTCCACTGTTCTGTGCGTCTGTTCTTGTGCCAATATCAAATTGTCTTGATTACTGTGGCCTTGTAGTAGAGCTTGAAGCCTGGGAGGGTAATTCCACTCTTTTATTCTTCCTTCTCAGGGTTGCTTTGGCTATTCTGGGTCTTTTGTGGTTCCATATGTATTTTAGAACTATTTGTTCCAGTTCATTGAAGAATGCTTTGGTATTTTGATAGGGATTGAATTGAACTGGTAGATTGCTTTAGGTAGTATAGTCATTTTGACAATATTTATTCTTCCTAGCAAAGAGCATGGGATGAATTTCCATTTGTTAGTATCCTGTTTAATTTCTCTTAGGAGTGTCTTGTAGTTTTCAGGGTATAGGTCTTTCACTTCCTTCATTAGGTTTATTCCTTGGTATTTTATTCTTTTTGATGCAATTGTGAATGGAATTGTTTTCCTGATTTATCTTTCTGCTAGTTCATCTTTAGTGTATAGGAAAGCAACAGATTTATGTTTTGTATCCTGTAACTTTGCTGAATTGAGATATTAGTTCTAGTAGTTTTGGAGTGGAGTCTTTTGGGTTTTTTATGTACAATATCAGGTCATCTGCAAAAGCTGACAATTTGACTTTTCCTTTACCAATATGGATGCCTTGTATATCTTTGTTTTGTCTGATTGCCATGGCTAGGACCTCCAGTACTATGTTGATTAAAAGTGGAGAGAGTGGGCACCCATGTGTTGTTCCCGATCTTAGATGAAAAGCTTTGAGTTTCTCGTTGTTAACTATGGTGTTCGCTGTGGGTTTTTCATTATAGCCTTTATTATATTGAATTACTTGCCCTCTATACACATTTTGTTGTTAGTTTTTATCATGAATGGATGTTGAATTTTGTCACATGCTTTTTCAGCATCTACGGAGATGATCATGTGGTTTTTGTTCTTCTGTTTTATTATGTGGTGGATGATGTAGATGGATTTTCGAATGTTGACCCATCCTTGCATCCCTTAGATGAATCCCACTTGATCATGGTGTATGATCTTCTTGTATTTGGTTTGCTAGGATTTTGTTGAGTATTTTTGCATCTATGTTCATCAGGGATATTGGTCTGTAATTTTCTTTTTTGCTGAGGTCTTTGCACGGTTTTTGTATGAGAATGATGCTGGCTTCATAGAAAGGGTTTGGTAGTACTCCCTCCTCTTCTATTTTCTGGGAAACTTTAAGGAGAATGGGTATTATTTCTTGTCTATATGTCTGGTAAAATTCAGAAGTGAATCCATCTGGCCTGGGGGGGTTGTTGTTATGTAGTTTTTTGATTACTGATTCAATTTCTTTTCTGAAAATTTTTCTGTTTAGGTTTTCTCTTTCTTGCTTGGTCAGTCTTGGAAGGTTGTACATTCTAAGAAGTTGCCCATTTCTTCTATGTTTTCCAGCTTGTTAGCATATATATTTTCATATTATTCTCAAAATTCTTTGTATTTCTGTGGGATCTGTCATTTCTTTTCGTTTCTCATTTCTGATTCTGTTTATGTGTGTAGATTCTCCTTTTCTCTTAAAGAGTCTGGCTAGGGTTTATCCATTTTCTTTATTTTTTCAAAGAATCAGCTCTTGGTTTCATTTATTTTTTCTTTTGTTTTATTCTTCTCAATTTTATTTACTTCTTCTCTGATCTTTATTATGTCCCTCCTTCTGGTGAATTTGGGCCTCCTTTGTTCGCCTTTTTCCAATTTCAGAAATTGTGTCTTTAGACTGTTCATTTGGGAATGTTCTTCCATCTTTAAATAGGCCTTGATTGCAATATACTTTTCTCTTAGAACTGCCTTTGCTGCGTCCCACAGAAGTTGTGGCTTTGTGTTGTTGTTGTCATTAGTCTCCATATATTCTTTGATTTCTGTTTTGATTTGGTCATTAACCCATTGATTAACTAGGAGAATGTTGTTAAGTCTCTATGTATTGTGAGCCTTTTTGATTTCTTTCTAAAATGTATTTCTAGTTTTATACCTTTGTGATCTGAGAAGTTGGTTGGTAGGATTTCAATATTTTTGAGTTAACAGAGGTTCTTTTTGTGGCCTATTATGTGGTATATTCTGGAAAATGTTCCATGTGCACTTGAGAAGAATGTGTATCCTGTTGCTTTTGGGTGCTGAGTTCTGTAGATGTTTGTTAGGTCCATCTGTTCTAGTGTGTTTTACAGTGCCTCTGTGTCTTTACTTATTTTCTGTCTGGTTGATCTGTCCTTTGGAGTGAGTGGTGTGTTGAAGTCTCCTAAAATGAATGCATTGCTGTCCATTTCCTCCTTCAATTCTGTTACTATTTGTTTCACATATGCTGGCACTCCTGTGTTGGGAGCATATATATTTATAATGGTTATATCTTCTTGTTGGACTGACCCCTTTATCATTATGTAATGTCCTTCTTTATCTCTGGCTACTTTCTTCATTTTGAAGTCTATTTTGTCTGGTACAAGTACTGCAACACCTGGTTTCTTCTCTTTGTTGTTCGGATGAATATCTTTTTCCATCCCTTCACTTTTAGTCTGTGTGTATATTTTTGGGTTGAGGTGAGTCCCTTGTAAGCAACATATAGATGGTTCTTGGTTTTTTATCCATTCTGTTACTCTGTGTCTTTTTATTGGTACATTCAGACCATTTACATTTAGTGTGATTATTGATAGATATGTACTTATTGCCATTGCTGGCTTTAGATTCGTGGTTACCAAAGGTTCAAGGGTTGCTTCTTTACTATCTAACAATCTAACTGAACTTTCTTGTTAAGTTATTGTGAAGATCGTCTGATGTTTCTTTATCTCTCCCTTCTTATTCTTCCTCCATTCTTTATATATTAGGTGTTTTATACTTTGCCTTTAGTTAGTATTTGGATGGTCTGCTTTCTTTGCTATGATTTTATTTTCTCTGGTGAGATCTTTTTCTCCTTGGGTTTGCTTCCGTCTAGAGCAGTCCATTTAAGATATCCTGTAGTGATGGTTTAAGAGAAGCAAACTCTCTCAACTTTTGCTTGTCGGGAAATTGTTTAATCTCTCCATCATATTTAAATGATAATTGTGCTGGATACAGTATTCTTGGTTCGAGGCCCTTCTGTTTCATTACGTTATATATCATGCCATTCTCTTCTGGCCTGTGAGGTTTCTGTTGAGTAGTCTGATGGGTTTTCCTTTGTAGGTGATCTTTTATCTCTCTCTAGCTGCCTTTAATACTCTGTCTTTATATTTGATCATTGCCATTTTAATTATTATGTGTCTTGGTGTTGTCTTCCTTGTGTCCCTTGTATTGGGAAATCTGTGGGCTTCTGTGGACTTCGAGACTATTTCCTTCCCCAGCGTGGGAAAGTTTTCAGCAATTGTTTCTTCAGAGACACTCTCTATCCCTTTTTCTCTCTCTTCTTCCTCTGGTATTCCTATAATGTGAATATTGTTCCGTTTGAATTGGTCACACAGTACTCTTAATATTCTTTCATTCCTAGAGATCCTTTTCTCTCTCTCTCTGCCTCAGCTTCTCTGTATTCCTCTTCTCTGATTTCTATTCCATTGACAGTCTCTTGCATCTCATCCAGTCTGCTGTTAAGCCTGTCAATGGCTTGTCTGATTTCTGCATTGTCTTTCCTCACCTCCCTCACTTCCTCCCTCAGCTCTTGCACATTTCTCTGTAGATCCATCAGCATGGTTATGACTTTTATTCTGAATTCTTTTTCAGGAAGACTGTGCTTTCCATCCCTTCAGGCTCACTCTCTGGGGTTGTCTGGTTGATTTTAGTCTGGACCATATTCCTCTGTCTTTTCATGGCTATAGAAATGGTCGCTGGTAGTTGCCACGTATGTCAGCTAGAAAAAAAAAGGAGAAAAAGAAGAGAAGAAAAAAGAAATTGAAGAAAAAACAAAAAACAAAAAACCCCCACCGTGAGTGGATTCTGTGGGGATGGATGCTGTAGGTGGGGCTGTTGCTCCACTATTCCATAGCCGTGGCTGCGCCACTCTAGAGGGCCCTTTATAGCTCTGGCTGGGGTGTGAAAAATGGGAGGCTGTTGATCTCTGTTGAAAGTCTAAGTGCGGCTACCCTTTCCAGATCAGCAGCTAAAGGGTCTGAAACTCCCCAGGACTCCCAGCCTGCTGGGCTGAGTGTGCCGGGGCAATCTGGCTCCTCCTTGGGCTCCTGTCTCTTTAAGACCACTGAAAAAAGCACGCGCTTTTCTTCTTCTTTTTTTTCCTTCCCGGGAGCTGGCTGCAAGCACCCTGGCATGTTCCCCGCTCAGATCCTGCACCCTCTGTCTCTCCAATCTCTGCTACGTCACGCAATGTGTGTCAGTGCTCCCCGTGCATATCACCCCGGCTGGTTATTTCACGGGCCTGTACTTCCACTCCCTCCCGGCTCTGAGTCCTCTCCTCCCGCCAGTGCACTGGGGTGGGTAAGTGCTCGGGTCCTACCGGATTGCCGCTCTGTATCTTACCTGCCTCTTGGTGTGCCAAGTCCTCCTAGCTGTATCTGCATGCTGTGCGTTTTCCTGTGTATTCTGTTCTCTCTTTTAGGAATAGTCGTATTTGCTGTATTTCCATAGATATATATATTGTTGGGAGGAGATTTTTGCCGCCCTGCTTACGCTGCCATCTTCCTGGAAGTCTGTAATACATATTTTTAAACCAGCACAAAATCAGTTAACAAATTATTATGCTTATAGATAAACGTTATCATTGCCCTTCAAGAGCACAAATTAGACCTTTATTCAAATACATTATTAAGCAAATGTGGATTAAAATACAATGGTATTGTATATTCCAAAATCACTGTTATATGTCAAAAGGATTTTTATATGTGTAAATGATATGTAATGAGGTATTGAAGATGGTTTGAATTATAGAAACTAACAATCAGGTCCTTCCATGTAACAGATACCACATTCTGAACTTCTTGTGTATTAATAATTGAATTCTTGTTTTTAAATAGTCTGAAATATCTCCCTTCCCAAGGAACATGTGTGTATCCATCACTATGTGAAGAAAACATGCTTACAATTGGCCCTGTGCGTTGATATTTTTTGTGTCTCATGTTCTCTGATCTACCTCACCTCTTTTGGGGCCAGTGTGATTTCTGTTTTATCACTGTGGCTGAGAACTAGAATTAGGCTGTAACTTTATAGAACTGTTTTTCTATAAATAGCATTTAGAAGTGTTATGCTGATTTATGCATCTGGTGTCCAAACTTTTTACTTTGGGCTCATTAGTGCTATAAAAAACTGAGATAATTGGCCCAGACAAATGACCCTGCCACTTAATTTCAAATGAACTATGCATCTTTCTAAATCTCAAGGGCAACTCCCCCAAACAGTCACATCATTATACAGGCATAAATATTGTAATATGTTTGGTAATGCAATCCTTGTGTTTTCCCATTTAAAAAAATCAGGCCCAGAATTAGCTTTTGAGAATCTGAGAATTCTTGGTACTAGAACTGCCAACTATGTTCATCACTGACATCCCTTACTCAAGGGTTTTGTAAAGAGCTGAATTGTGTGTTATCTAGCATTACTCTAAGATATCACCAAATGTGGTCTTGGGGATAGTACAAAAGGAAGAATGAAGGAATAGCATTTCAATTTGTTCGTGGTATTTGCATACACATTTCCCTCAAATAAGAAAATAAAGCATTTTCCTGGAGAAAGCTGTAGGTGAATTATTGATTTTCAAATAAAAGTGTTTTGCCTGTGATCTTGCATAGAACAAATAGTCTTCATGCTACTGCATATTTGCCTCTCCCTTTCTCTCTCTCTCTACCTCTTCCCTTCACTCCCCCATCCCCACTAGGCATCCCCATCATATTCTGGTAGGATTTTGTTTTAATATAAATAATACCAAACAAGCAACTGATCCTCTGCCTTGAGGAATTCACTTTTTCTTTTTTCCAGAGGCATAAATATTTCAACCCAAGTAAATAATCAGGATAAATCAACAGTGTATAGAGTCTTTTAAACTAACATCTATTACAGGGTAGTTGATTTGTCATTCATTCAGTAAGAGATAACCAAAGACTGTTCTGATATAGTTTATTGCCACACTGTCTCTAAACAAGGGTACTGTGCTTGATATAGTATTTCAGAAGATTAATTTAAAAACGCAAATGTTGAAATGCATCTTGGTTTCATGCTGATGCCTCCCAAAACTCAATCACCTGTACTGATCATTCATATGAGTTCTAGTCCTGCATTTTCATTCACTTCTAAAGTATTTCTATCTTTTTTCCTATTTTTCTTATATTTTTTATGATCACAATAATATTTTCTGTCATTCAAGCTCATAGTAGTCACTACTCAGCTATAAAAATCTCTATGAATTCCATTTCCACCTGAGTGCTAAAATGCATTCCATCATCTACATTCCCACTGCTTCTCCCCTTATCCAGGTCTGTACTATATCTCATATGCATAATTACACTTGTGTTTTATGTGTTCTTCTGGGATTGAGGTTCTTTCTACTTCAATCCATGCTATAATCTTCCAAATCACTTCTACTAAATAATTGCCTTAATCATGTTTACTCTCTTTTTAACTAAAATCCTTCTGTGATTTTTCTGCTTACCAAATAATGACCTAAATTTTTGTCACAGCATTCAGTTCTCTGTATGGTATAAATAAGCCCTCCTATTCCAGTTTTATTTCCCATTACTTGCCCTCAAGCTCTCTCCACTCCCACTAAAGAGGACTAGTTATTTTCTGAATGTAACCCATGCCAGCGCTATCCTCTTCCAAATAAATGTCCCTTTTCCTATTTCCTCTGTCTAAATCCTCTCAATAGTTTAATTTCATATCAAATGCCACTTTGTTCTTATTAGTCTTGTATAGCCTACAGCAATTTCTCTTGTCCCTGAACTCCAGAATATTTGTATATATTTGTTTTTAATATTCTTGTGGAATATATTACTTTTGCCATTGTATCAGTTATTTGCCTAATTGTCTTATTTCATTCTGCTATTAGAATGTAATCTCTTTGAAGGAATTATACTGAATCTTACATATTTGGCCGTATTTCATAGCAGAAACTTAGGGTTTCTTTATGTTTATGAAAATAACATTTTAACTTATAGAAAATAAAAATTCATTGAATAGATTATATTATTGATGTCACTTCATTTATTTATAATACATTTGAACTGTTTGTCTTTCTGTGTTTTTAATGTCTATGGAAATAGTTTCTTTGGAACATAATAGTAGATCAGACATTCACTAAATTACTAAATGATTGCTTACTATATTATTTTACTTCCCCCCATGTTAAAGCAATGCCATAATCTTCTTTTTTCTGGTTCTTGGTTGATTTGCTATGAAATATTTATCCAATAGAGAAAATAATTTGATGGCAAAACGTACAAAAATTATCTTTATCTTAAAAAATTATACAGAGACTTTTCTTATGGCAGAAAGTTGAGTGATTAATATAAAACTTTAATTTTGACATTTCAGTTTACATACTACCCATTTCCCATTAAGGCATCAAGTGTTATGTCAACATATCAAGTCCTTAGCATCATAAATCGTTTCAGTAATAAGGGAACATGGCTTTGTTGATCTTCACAAGATAAAACTTTTATTTATTATGTTTAACACTGTTGAGTGTGTGCTTCATAATATTTTCATAGCAGTTCTTCTATTTCAATGCAAGTGGAAAATCTCTTTTTATAAATTCATCTTTGAAATCATTTTGTACGGTGAAATCCAAGTCCTTTCCACATTGCATCTGCCTAATATTCAGGTCCTATTTACAATTTCATTCTAATGTGATAGAAGGAAAAATACATCCAGATGTTAAAAGGCCAAGCCACATTGTAAAGCCGAAGGTGTGACTTAAATAGTAAAATAAAAAAGAAAGGAAAGGAAGAGGAAAGAGTTTCAGAAAGGGAAAGAAGAAATATTTCTTCCTAAAACAAGCAGATTTCTACAAGTTAATACTTTAAAGGAATAAAATAAACGAGTGTAAATATTCATTTATCCAGAATACAGTCACATTTTAAATTTAAATGCCTCAGAAACCCAGACCACTCTGTTTATAATAGGAAAACCGTGGACAGACTTGCCCTTCACTAGAGGGCATGTCATATAATCCTCGCCTTCTCTGTAAAATCATCAGGCTGGCAATAGTGACAGATGAATAGCTTACCATTAATTTACCCTCTTTCATGCCTTCAATCCAAACTGTGCATATTCTCCACAGGGAGGCATCAAGGTCTTTGCTTTTATTCCTCTTGCACACTCACACTGACTTATAAATCAAGTACAGATAAGAAGAGAGGACAAAGATCAATATTTTTTTTCTCCTGGCCCATGCCCACTGGCACACTACTGAGCTTTGAATGAATGGTTCTTCAAATCATCCTGTGATTCATAGGCTAGGGAGTCTCATGAGGACAAAAAAAGAAAATCTGAGATATAGAATTTGTATATCTTGGTGTATAAATTAGTTTCTTTGTGATATCAGTGTTTTAATGGATGAGTTACCTGAAATAAATGTTCAAGGTGTTGCTATCATGGTCGAAAACAATTGGAATATAAAATCATGTGCATTTTTTTAATATGGCTAGAACAGCAATATTTAAAATGTTTAGTCTTATTTTCTCTCTTTGTTGTAAGGAGCTAGTTTCTTCATAAAACTTGAAAGATTATCCAAAAACAGACCGTCAATTATGATTAATTTGCCTTCTTTGAATTAGTATATTTTATAAAAACATTATGAGTGAAGCATTTCATAGAATATATTTGAAGTCTAGGGCTAGATATACTGAGGCTTTAGCACATGACTGTTAAGACTGTACACATTTTTCAAATTGTACATGGTAAATGCTTAATAAATATTTTATTTTTAGAAGTTAGAATATTCTACAGTACTAGTTTGAGTTTTACTGGTAGTGGTCATTTTATATTAATATTTAAGATGATTGAAAATGTCTGATTTTTAAAAATTTCTTTTGAAGAAGGTGTACCCCACTTCCTTTGAAATAAAGATGTTCCCTGGTGAAAGAGTGTGTGAAAATTCTTTTGACTTACAGTAAATCAGTCATAGTAAAACTACATTCCAAACCATTAGGTGATGCAATATGATTTTAAGCTCACAATGGCTGATATTATGATTACTGACAAATTATAATATTATTTTCTTTCTAAGCATAAAGTGTTAATGCTGTTAAATGACTGCAAATGTTGGTATTCAAGGCTGCCTGCTGGCCTTTTGCAGGTGACATATCTAGGGATTCAGAGCTATTTCATTTTCTCTCCCTCTTTTAATGCTACAGGCCCCATGTATAAATTACAACTGATGACAAAAGTGGAAGCTAACAGTGGCAAAATTAGGCCCAAAGGCAAAATAATTATATATACAGCCTTCAGGAGTGAGGGAGAAAGCCATCAATCAGCCCCCAATTATTCACTAGTTAATCAGCTGTGCCCTTCCTTTATTGAAGGGTTACAGTGTAATTAAGTTGGCAGCATCTTTTTAATTCATCAAACATACAACACATGGCAGTGTTCACTACAATTGTGGGACAGCACCTTTATGTGTTTGACTCCCTGGTACTGCTGCTGTGGATGAGGAAATCTTCAGAGGTAAGAGAGAATATTATGCAACAGCATGGAACTGGGGTGGTGGTGTTTTCATATGCAGTCCTAAGCTTAAAACAACTAAGAGAATTGGATATTACTGAGCACATTAAAATCTATAAGACTAACCTTAAATATGTAAATGAATGTGCATGACAATGTATTTATGGGTTTGTGTGTGTGTAAATGACATATAAAAGATGTGACATTAAAGAGATATGGCTGATTTCTGACATGCAAATCATCACTGAAACCTTCAGAATACAAGCTTCGGAAGGATACCCATTTATTCCAATGAAAATCTTGTCACACAGTCCAATTTGGAGAAGTCTGTAAATGTTCTCCCAGAGCCAGTTTATGTGGCACAACAGAAAATGAGACAAGGCATTATGTTCACATACTTTTAGTGATTTATTTTGTTTTGATAAACAGTTTACCCTGTTTGATTGCCCGATTTGTTTCAAAGTGAAGTTGGTCTTTTTCCAAAATATCTTCCAAAACTTATTCCTATTGAAAATGTTCTATAAAGTCTGAAAACAACCCATAATGATTATAATAGTTGCATTATTGATGTCCACATGGATCCTTATCCATTGAGGACTATAAAAATAATTAAATTTGGATATTTAGGATGTATGTGTTGTTTTTCACAATACTGGAGTTTTAGAATACTTTCTCATCTGGTTCAAAGCTGTAATTGACCATAATTTATAAAGAGAATTCTATAAATATTTTACTTGATGTCATTTACTAAAATCTTTATTTAAATAGTAGCATCCCATACATAACTTGAAGATCAAAAATATTGTCTACAAAAAGTAATTCAATATGAAAAGAATACAATATCAGAAAAACTGATATATTTTCTAAGGGGACTAATTTTATTAAGTTCACATAACATGCACACACACACAACAGATAAATACTGAAACCACTAATAGAATAGCTACACTAGTTTGAATCATGCAAGATACAGCATCCATTAAATATAAAATTTTAAGATTTTAGAATCAACGAAAAATTTTCTTAGAGATGGTCTTCTATGTCCTCACCCTGTATTTTCTTTGGGTATTTCTGTTTGGCTGTCATTGTGTTATTTTGTTAACAATATTCTGGAAATATGAATTCAAGAATGTCTGTGATGCTTCCATTCCACTCACAGGTCCTATCACTATAGCTTGCGTATAATAGGGGAGGCAAAATCTTTCATTGAATGTATATAGACAATACATGTGAAAATATTGGTTTTACAGCACCTAATAAAAATTTAAGAATTCATTTAGATTCATGGTTATATTGCTGATATGCAAAATCTAAAAATGAATAAAGTTTAAAAATCTACAAAATTAATCATCTAAGAGGAAGAGTAATCATCCAAGTGGAGGAAGAAAAGGTCCAAAATTCCTTCCTGTACAAAAAACCATGTGACATTTTGATTTCAAAATTCAATTAATAGTGAAATTTTCATTCATAAATATAACACATTTGACACTAATTAGTTTTATTCAATTGAATTTTGCCCACTTGACCAATGAGATTTCTATTTTTTGTAGGTTTTTGCCTACAGATATCATGAATTTTTCCCTAATATTTTCATAGATATACAAATTAAGCCTGTAGGTACCTGGATTTATTTCTAAAAAAAAATTAAACAGATGCTATAGAGCCCTTATATTCAGCTTATTTAAGTAATTATTTCCAATGTCTTCCCCTTCTCTATATTTTATTTTTCTTTTCATTTGATTTAACTTTTACAATTCATAGTTGTTCTTATTTTCTTCTGTAAAAATACAGAGATTTTTAAAATAGCATTAAAAAACATTTGCTTTTGAGAATCAAAAATCAGCTTGTCTTTATCATTTAATGGGAAACCTTTCCCCTGATATTTCTCTTAGTTCCAATAAGTCAAGGAAGCACTTCCCTTAATATCTTTTGCAAATTTCATCTTATTTCCAGTTTTTAATTTTTGAGTATTATGGCCGTCACTATATTTAATTGTAGGTTAGACTAACTGCCCTACTTAGTAGTTTTTTTCCCATTTATTTTAGTTTTATATCTGTTCCTGAAAGGAGTCCATTTCCCAAATCATTTTCAAGTCCATGACACATTGTATAAAATGCACTTAAATATATGTAAGGAGAAAAATATTGCTTCTTTTATCGATTTTTAAAATTAAGGTATCATTGATATAAAATCTTCTGAAGGTTTCACATGAGCAACATTGTGGTTTCAACCTTCACCCATATAATCAAGTAACCCCCACATCAATGCAGTCACTGTCTATAAGCATAGTAAGGTGCTATGGAGTCATTTCTTGTCTTCTCCGTGCTGTACTGCCTTCCCTATAACCTACCTATATTGTGTGTGTTAATTATAATGCCCCTTAATCCCCTTCTCACTCCCTCCTCACCCACCCTGTCAAAACACTTACCTTTGGCAACTACTAGTCCCTTCTTGGAGTCTGTGACTCTGCTGCTGTTTTGTTCTTTCAGTTTTGATTTGTTGTTATACTCCGCAGATGAGTGAAGTCATTTGGTACTTGTGTTTCTCCACCTGGTTTATTTCACTGAACATAATACCTTCTAGCTCCATCCATGTTGTTGTAAAACATAGGATTTGTTTTCTTCTTATGACTGAATAATATTCCATTGTGTATATGTACCACCTCTTCTATATCCATTCATCTACTGATGGACACTTAGGTTGCTTCCATATCTTGGCTATTGTAAATAGTGCTGTGATAAATATAGGGGTGCACATGTCTTTTTGAATCAGGGATCTTGTTCTCGAGTAAATTCCTAGGAGTAGAATTCCTGGGTCAAATGGCATTTCTATTTTCAGGTTTTTGAGGAATCTTCTTATTGCTTTCCATAATGGCTCAACTAATTTAGATTCCAACCAATGGTGGAGGAGGGTTCCACTTTCTTGGCATCCTCACCAGCATTTGTTGTTTCTTGTGTTTTGGGTTTTGGCCATCCTAAAAAGTGGGAGGCAATATCTCCTTGTAGTTTTAATGTGTTTTTCCCTGATGATTAGCAATGTAGAGCATATGTACAGGTACCTGTTGGCCATCTGAATTTCTTCTTTGGTGAAGTGTCTGTTCAGATCTACCTCCCATTTTTTAGTTGGGTTATTTGAATTTTGGGTGTTGAAGTATGTGAGCTCTTTATATATTTTGGATGTTAACACTTTATTGGATAAGTCATTTACAAATAAACTCTCACATGCTGTAGGATACCTTTTTGTTCTGTTGATGGTGTATTTTGGTTTACAGAAGCTTTTTAGTTTTATGCAGTTCCATTTGTTCATTTTTTTCTTTTGTTTCCTTTCTTGGGGAGATGTGTTCAGGAAAATATGCTCATGTTTATATTTAAGAAATTTTTGCCTATGTTTCTGCTATAATATTTATGGTTTCATTAATAACATTCAGGTCTTTGATCCATTTAGAATTTATCTTTGTATGAAGTTAGACAATAATAGTTTCATTCTCTTACATGTAGCTGTCCACTTTTACCAAGACCATTTGTTGAAAAGGCTGTCATTTCCCTATTGTATATCCATGGCTCCTCTATCACATATTAATTGGCTATATATGTTTGGGTTTATAACAGGGCTCTCTATTCTGTTCCATTGATCTATGGGTCTGTTCTTGTGCCAGTACCAAATTGTTTTGATTACTGTGGCTTTGCAGTAGAGCTTGAAGTTAAGGAGCATAATTCCCCCAACTTTATTCTTCCGTCTCAGGATTGTTTTTGCTATTTGGGGTCTTTTCTGGTTTCTTATGAATTGTAGAATTATTTGTTCCAGTTCATTGAAGAATGCTGTTTGTATTTTGATAGAGATGGCACTGGGTTTGTAGATTGCTTTAGGTAGGATGGCAATTTTGACTATCATAATTCTTCTTATCCATGAGCACAGGACGTATTTCCATTTATTGATTTCTTCTTTAATTTTTCTCATAAGTGTCTTGTAGTTTTCAGGGTACAGGCCTTTCACCTCCTTGGTTAGGTTTAATCCTAGGCATTTCACTCTCATTCATACAATTGTAAATGGAACTGTTTTCCAGATTTCTCTTTCTGCTAGTTCATTGTTTGTATATAGGAATGCCACAGATTTCTGTGTATTAATTTTGTATCCTTTGCTGAACTCAATTATTAGTTCTTGTGGTTTTGGAGTGGATTTTTCCATTTTTTTTAATGTACAATATCATGTCATTTGAAAACAGTGACAGTTTAACTTCTTCATTACCAATATGGATGCCTTTTATTCCTTTATGTTGTCTGATTGCCATGGCTAGGTCCTCCAGTACTAAGTTGAATGAAAAGTAGTGAGACTGGGCATTCTTGTCCTGTTCCCAATCATAGTGGAAAAACTCTCAGATTTTTATTGCTAAGTATAATGTTGGTTGTGGGTTTTTCACATATTGTCTTTATTATGTTGAGGTACTTGCCCACAATACCCATTTGTTGAGAGTTTTTATCATGAATGGATGTTGAATTCTGTCAAATGTTTTGGCATATATTGAGATGATCATGTGATTTTTATACTTTTTGTACATGTGGTGTATGATGTTGATGGATTTTCAAATACTGTACCATTCTTGCATCTCTGGAATAAACCTCACTGATCATGGGTGATCTTTTTTATGTATTTTTAATTAATTTTGATAATATTTTGTTGAGTATTTTTGCATCTATGTTCATCAGGTATACTGGTCTGTAAATTTTTTTGTGGTGTTTTTGCCTGGTTTTGGTATTAGAGTGATGCTGGCTTCATAGAATGAGTTTGGAAGTATTCCATCCTCTTCCACATTCTGGAAAACATTAAGGAAGGTCAGTATTAGGTTTTCTCTAAATGTCTAATAAAATTCAGTGGTGAAGGTATCTGTTCCCATTTGATAAGTATTTCAATTTAATTGCTGGTAATTCGTCTGTTCATATTTACTGTTCCTTCCTGGGTCAGCCTTGGAAGGTTGTATTTTTCTAGAAAATTGTCCATTTCTTCTAGATTATCCAATTTGTTAGCATATGATTTTTCATAGTATTCTCTAATAATTCTTTGTATTTCTGTGATGTCTCTAGTGATTTTTCCTTTCTAATTTCTGATTCTGTTTATATGTGTACACTCTTTTTTTCTTGATAAGTGTGGCTAGCGGTTTATCTATTTTGTTTACTTTCTTGAAGACCTAGCTCTTGGTTAAATTGCTTATTTCTATTGTATTCTTCTCAATTTTATTTCTTTCTGCTGTCATCGCTATTATATCCCTCCTTCTACTGACTTTGGGCCTCCTTTGTTATTCTTTTTTTAGTTTCAATAATTTTGAGTTTAGACTTTTCATTTGGGATTGTCCTTTCTTGAGGCAAGCCTGTATTGCCATATACTTTCTTCTTAGAAGTGCGTTTGCTGCATCCCACAGATTTTGGGCTGTTGACTTGTCTTCATTTGTCTCCATATATTGCTTGATCTCTGTTTTAGTTTAGTCATTGATCTATTGATTATTTAGTAGCATGTTGTTAAACCTTCATGTGTTTGTGGGCCTTTTAGTTTTCTTTACATAAGTTATTTCTAGTTTCAGACTTTTAGTTATGAGATGCTAGTAGGCACAATTTCAATCTTTTTGAATTTACTGAGGCTCTTTTTGTAGCCTAGTATATGATCTATTCTGGAAAATATTCCATGTACACTTGAGAATAATGTGTACCCTGCTGCTTTTGGGTGGAGTGTTCTGTAGCTGTCTTTTAGGTCCATGTGTTCTAATTCATTTTTACAGTACCTATGTCTCCTTTCTTATATTCAGTATGGTTGATCTGTCTTTTGGAGGAAGTGGTATGTTGAAATCTCCTAAAATAAATGCATTGCATTCTATTTCCCCTTTTAATTCTGTTAGTATTTGTTTCACATGTGTAGGTGCTCCTGTGTTGGGTGCATAGATATTTATAAAGGTTATATCCTCTAGTTGGACTGATACCTTTATCATTATGTAATGTCCTTCTTTGTCTCCTGTTACTTTCTTTGTTTTGAAATGTATTTTCTCTGATAGAAGTACTGCTACTCCTGCTTTTTTCTCCCTATTGTTTGCATGGAATAGCTTTCTCCATCCTTTCACTTTTAGTCTCTGTATGTCTTTTGGTTTGAAGTGAGTCTCTTGTATGTAGCATATAGATGGGTCTTGTTTTTTATTCATTCTGTAACTCTACATATTTTTATTGGTGTATTGATTCCTTTTAAAATTAGGGCGATTACTGGTGGATACATACATATTGCCATTGTAGGCTTTAGATTTGTGGTTATGAAAGTTTCAGGGGCAGCTCACTATCTAACTCCGTTTTAACTTCCTTATTATTCTTTTTCAAACACAATCTAAAAGTTCTTTGCTTTCTTCCTCAAGCCTTTACATATTAGGTGTCATATTCTGTACTCTTTGTGTATCCCTTGACTAACTTTGTGAGTAGTTGATTTAATTTTGCATTTGTTTCATAATTATTTGATTTTCTTCCTTTACTGAGGTTTTATTTTCTCTGGTGACAGCTATTTAGCCTTAAGTGCACTTCCATCTATAGTATTCCCTTTGAAATATACTGTAGAAACTGTTTGTGGGAGGTAAATTCCCTCAACTTCTGCTTATCTACAAATTTTTTAATTCCTGCCTCCAATTTAAATGATACTCTTACTGGGTAGAGTATTCTTGGTGGGAGGCCCTTCTTGGTTGGAGGCCGTTCTATTTCATTGCATTAAATATATCATGTCAATCCTTTTTTGCCTGTAATATTTCTGCTAATAAGTCTGTTGATAGCCTGATGGAGTTACCTTTATAAGTGATCATTTTTCTCTCTCTGGCTGCTTTCAATTCTCCTTGTCCTTGATCTTTGCCATTTTAATTATTAAATGTCTTGGTGTTGTCTTCCTATGGTTCCTTGCGTTGGGAGAACTTTACACTTCCATGATCCGAGAAACTATTTTCTTCCCCAGATTGACGAAGTTTTCAACAATTATTTGCTCAAGCAGACTTTATATCCCTTTCTCTCTCTCTTCCTCTTCTGATACCCCTATAATGCAAATACTGTTCCATTCAGATTTGTCTCACAGTTCTTATTATTCTTTCATTCCTAGAGATCCTTTTTGTTCTCTCTGTGCCTCAGATTCTTTGTTTTCCTCTTGCCTCATTTCTATTTAACTTACCATTTTCTCTACCTCATCTCATTCTGCTTTTAAATCCTTCCATTTTATGTTTCATTTCAATACTATATTTTTCAGTTTCTATCACTTTGTTGAAATCCTTGCTGAGATCTTGAATATTTTTCTGTAACTCCATGAGCATGTTTACGATTTTTATTTTGAAAATTTTATCAAGATGTTTGGTGATTTCAGTTTCACTTAGTACTCTTTCCAGCATCATTTGCTGAATTTTTGTTTATACAAATCTTTTTTGCTGTTTCATTTTGTTAATGATTTCTATGGAATAATAACTTTGAGTAGGTGGCACCCTCTAGTGTCCAGAATCTCTACTCTCTGTAGCTGCTGAGCAACTGGAGCAATGATGGGGGTCACAGGTGAGCAGCAATCGTGCCTGCTGTGGGGAGAGATCTCTTTCCTGCTTCCCAGCTGCAGTGCCTGGCTCCACTGCCAGGTCCAGTTGGTGGAGCATACAGGGAGGAGCCTCTGCATTACACCCTGTAGCTTCCATAGGTATTGCCACCCTCTGGCTGCTGTGGTGTGATCACAGGGGCAGTAGTTGTGTGGATCAGTGCCAGCTGTGAGGAATTAGGTACATGCTGTGTAACACATTGTGGGACCTTGGGGCTCTGTTGCCAGCCAGGGGAATGGAGCATCTGAAGCTCCTGAGAGTTCCCAACCTGCTGTGTTGTGTGAGCTTGGACGATGTTGTCCACCTGCCTTTTCTCCTGAGCAGCAAACTCTGTGTGCTCTTTGTCCCTTTAGCACCCCTATCACTTTGGGAAGTCTTTAAAAGTGCCCACCTTTTGTCCCAGGGGTCTGGTTGTGCATAGCTGTTCTCCACAAGCAGCTGCATTCTCAGTCTCTCTGAGTATTCCACCTGTATATCCTTTCCAACCCCACTAATCTCCAGAGACGATGTAATGTGTGTTTGTACTCCCAGAGCAGATCTCCAGGGCTTGTTGTTTAGTAGTCCTGGGCTTATACCCTCTCCCTGCTCTGTTTCTCTTCTTCCTGCCAGTGGGCTGAGGTTGAGGGAGGGCTTGGGTTGTGCCAAATCTTGGCTTTGATACTTTACTCTTTTCTGTGAATCTTCTCTTTTCTCCAGTTGTAAGCTGCCTGTTCTACAGTCTTCAGGTTTTTTTTTTCAGGATTAGTTGTATTTTCTGTGTTTTTGTGTTATATGTGGTTTTGGGAGGAGGTTTCTGTCTCCGTTCTCATGCCACTGTTTTTCCCCCTCCTATATTTCTTGTTTATAAATATATTTTTTAAAATTTTCAATACCATATGTGACTGAGTTTATAGCTAAAACCTATATAAAACATTTTCAAAATTCTTGTAAGAAGGTTTCCATTTTGTAAAGGACTTTAAGGGATTCTCTATTTTGTCCAGGAAGATAAACTTCCTGAATCCAATGTAATTTATAAAACCTTGTAATGGTCATTGAACAGTATCTTAAAGGTCAAACAAATAAAAAGTAGCTTGAATATAAAGATATTTAAAATGTATAATGAAAAATATCACTAATTTTTTTGGGTAATTCACAATAAGGGAGACTTAAGTTTTTTAATGAGCAGCAGTCTCTATTGGAAGGCCAGAACTTCTTACTTCACTTGACTGTTGAAATAGAGCAAGGTTAAGCTTCTTTTGTTTAGCCTTACAAGCAAAAGCAGTCCATTTTTAAAATGCAGTTGGCAAGATGAAATAATTATTGATAAATTGGCATTAATGAGGACAAGGTATGTCACTTTCATGCAAAACATTGTGAATTATTCATTAACTTAATCTCCTTTATAAGACTGCTTCCTTTAATTCAAAAGAAACTACAAAATACCCTTCTCTCCACAACCATCTTTTATCCCACAATAGAAGTTTGATGTTAGAATTAATGTTCAGATTAAACTCTAAAATTGGTTTCTATGGAGTGTAAACTAAACAGATATGATTCTCCTCAAAGAAAGGAAATAATAGCTCATTCTATGTTAAGGGTTTCACAGGTAATGATCTGAGAGAAACAGAAGAGCACAGATAGTAATTATTGACACATATCTATCCCAGAGGAATTAAGGAAAGAATTATTTAAGATGTTTTTCTTCAGATAAAAGAGAGCAGGGAGTTGTAGACAATTTCATAGTGAAGTTGGTAACATACAATAGACAATTTGGATCATTTTGAAAAAATTTCTTCTCTATAAAGGTTTTAATTTACAGTTAGGTCGTCATTTTTCTGATAGGTTACCTCCCAATGGCTCATTTAATGTTGAGAGGAATGTTTTTGACTACTGTTAGCCAAGAGTCAAAATAATGGCTCAATAGTAGAATTTTATGGAATGAAAAACTCAGGCTGGGAAAATAAAAATTGTGATGGCCCTTGAAAGCTTTACTATTTATGTAACACTCATGTTTCCTTAAATTCAGAAGTATAGTAGAGCCCTGTCAATTTAGAGATTTAAACACACTGTGGGGCAGATCTCATTCCCTAAATCTAAAATCTCTTAGCAGCCAAAGCCTGAGAGTATGGTAAGACTGTTAGGCAGTTGGTCTTCCTGCTTCCCAGTATCAGACTGAGTCTCAATGTTTTTCTCTTTCTCAATTTACTTGCTACAAAGTAGAAGTCAAAGAATGAAATGACATTTATTCTCTCACAGAGAAACTCAGTGATCAATTACTCCTTAAAAAATAAACCTTTCATGTTTCTCTTCTCCTGAGACTATAGGGTCCTAGATTATCCCTTCTAAGGTCTAGGAAGAGAGGAACATTCATATTTTGATTGCCTTTGAAGGAAGAAAATCAAGATTCTGCGTTAATCACTTCAGTCAATAGATTGAAGAGTCCAACTCTTTAAGAACATGGATAATGCTGTGTGTAAAATATGAGCACTCAATATAATAATAATAGCACTCACATAGCTCCCTATCTAAGCCTTATTTTATCCACAGAATAATCTTATGAGACAGCCATTAGCTGAATATTACAGGTGAAGCAACTAAGTCATAGAGAAGTTAAACAACATGCCCAAGTTTACATAGCTATGTGGAAGAGTGAGGATATAAAACCAGGCAATTGGGCTACATAATCCCTTTTAAATACTACACTATTAACCACTGTGCACAACTGCATTTCTACAGTCTTGTACTAGATAATTTAGTTTTGATTCTCTAATTCAAAGTACCTTTGAAAATCTTTTTCATTTAAATGTCAAAATAAAGTAATGATAACATCTCTGGAATCATATTCCAACACAATTTTAACAAATTGTCACTTGTATTTAAAATAACTATATATCTAATATATATGTATATATACATATACATATATATGTAATATCTCAAATGAGAAGTCATTAGAGAGATAAAAGATAGCAAAAAATCATTTGTACCAATCAGCTGAGCCTCAGTGTGATCTTTATAAACTTCATATGAATGGCTTTACAAACTCTACCTATTCACAGGCCAAATAAGTAATGATTTTTTCCCTGTACTTCCCTGGCATAGTGGAGACTAAGATATTTTCAAAATTTTTTGATATACAATTTTCAAAAATTGTAATTACTTTACTTGTATACAAAGTATGAAATTATAATCACTATGAATTATTTTGTTAGTGTCACAAGGGAAAATGTGATCATCCTTGTTAGTCAGTATATAATCATATATTATTTCAGTTAGTGTTTAAGTGTTGCAACTAATGAACTAACTCATATGAAAGTACTTTGTCAATAGCAAAATGTTAGAATAATTTCTTCCTCTGCTGAAATTAACCTTTTTATTTATTTAATAACTTGTTTTAAATGTCTCATGCATTACAGTTTTCTCAGTCTAACACTAGCAGAAGACAATATTCAAATATCAATTTTGTAGATGTTAGAGTTTGTTCATGGGATTTATAAATTATTTCCAGGTTAACATAAATTTCATTTGATGGGTCGCAAAGTCAACATTGAAAAACACATGCCTCTTGTGCATCATTCCACACCTGCTACTTGATTTCCTACAACATTTATTTCTTCAAGTTCTCTTTCCCTTCTTCAATTTTATTGTTTTAATTGACCCTCTTGGTCTTTTATGAGTCAAAGATATATTCTTTCAGACTATAGGGAGGAGTTAGAAAATTGTGTGTTGGTTATGGATGATTTCTGAAATCTTCTTTAAAAATGAGAATTTTATTAATCAGAATCAAATTTCGGAGGAGTTAGAAAATTGTGTGCTGGATATGGATGATTTCTGAAATCTTTTCTAAACATGAGAACTTTATTAATCAGAATCAAATTTCAATTTTAAAAGCATATTTCATGCCTCTGTATCATTTATCTAAGACCTAAACCTCAAAATTCTCTTGATTCAGTCTTTTATTTTCTTTAATCCCCCATCATATTTAACAATTCATTCAATAAGTAGTAGTCAAGTGTTCTGAGGACATTGCTCATGTCTTATATTTTTTGCAGAATTTTTAAATACATTTGTCACTCAATAAGTGCTGATGCTTTATACATTGCTGGTGGAAATGTAAAATGAGGTATTTATTGTGGAAAACAGTTTGGCAGTCCCTCACGAAGTTAAATATAAAATTAAAGAAAAACCCAGAAATTCCACTCTTAAGTATATACCCAAAATAATTAAAAGCAGGTCATAAAACTGAAGTATGTACATGAATGTTCATAGTGACACTAATCACAATAACTAAAAAATGGAAACAGTGCAAATGCCCATCAACTGAGAAATGGATAAAAGTGTGGTATATCCATACAATGCAATATTATTCAGCCATAACAAGAAAAGAAGTACTGATATATTCTACAACATAAATGAGCCCTAAAAACATGCTAAGTGAAAGAATTCAGCCACAAAATTACACATTTTATGATTCTCTGTTTATGAGATATTCAGAATAGATAAATGCATAGAGATTGAAAACATATTTGTGTTTCCCAGGAATGGGGGAAAGTGAGACAGGGAAATGACTGTTTAATGGGAATGGTGATATCACCTTTTGAGGTGATAAAAATTTACAAAAATAGATAATGATGGTGATTATAAAACATTGTGAATGTATTTAATCAAAAGACATGCTGTCAACCTACTATTTCTCCCACAGGGCAAAGTGAAAATATGTGAGTGTACCTGGCATTGAGCCACACACGACACTGCCAAAAAGGTCCATTTCTTTCTACTCCCATCCAGAATACTGAAGTGAGCTACATGACTGAGGAACAGGAAGGGGCTGAGAGAACAGAAGCCAGGACTCAGAACTTAATGTACCAAAGGGATGTGAATCTTACTAATTGTTTGAGGACTTTTTCAGGAAATCCACCTATGAACCACTGGAGATGCATCACCTTGGGATCTCCAGTATTTCCCCATGGTCACTTCCAATGTACCAGATTCCTCACCCAAACAAATGCCCACCCCATGGCCAGTCGTCTGTACGTGTCCCTAAGGGCAGCAAGTGTGATTCATTGCAGAGGGATAATGATAACATGCAGAAAGCCAGTCCAACTTTGTGGGACTGGAAAAAACAGGCACACAAAGTTGAACATTATGCAGTGACTTAGAGCAAATGGAAAGCTGTCAGCACATAGCCTGGCTTTTCAGGATGAAGAGAAGCCATAGAATCTTAAAAGTTACCCCTCAAGAGGGAACAAAAAGCGTGGAGCAGATATATCATAGTAAAGTTCTGACAAACCTTCAGATTCCCTAGAAGGGCAGACTGAATGTATTCTTCTCCTGAATTCACCAAATAAAGACTGTAGGAGGTGACTTCTTCATATGTAAAGACAGCAATACAATACTTCAAGCAACATGAAAAATCAAGGAAACATGATACCACCAAAGGAATACAATAATTTTCCAGTAACTAGCCCCAAAGAAATGGAGATATGTGATTTGCATACTAAAGAATTTGAAATAGTTATTTTAAGTTCAGTGAGTTACAAGAAAGTAAAGAAAGACAAGTGAAATCAGGCAAATAATATAAGAACAAAATGAGAAATTCAACAGAGAGATGGAAATAATTTAAGCAAAGAAACTAATTCTGAAGCTAAAGAATACCATGAATGGAGTGAAAAAAATGCAGAAGATAGCATTAACAGTAGACAAGATCAATAAGAATAACCCAATAATTAGAAGATAAGACCTTTGAAATTTCCTAGTCAGAGAATAATAAAGAAAAATATAATTGAAAAAAAGTAAAGATACTTTAAGTGATATGGGATACCATCAGACAAAACAATTTGCACATGATTGGAGTTACAGGAGAAAAGAATCAGAAAGGGGTAAAAAGATTATTTAAAGAAATAATAGCTGAGAACTTCCAAAATCTGCAGATATTTGGATATCCAAGTTCCTGAAACTCATAGGTACCCAAAGACCCTCAACCCAATAAGATCTCCAAGACACATTATAATAAAACTCTTTAAAAATAGAGACAAAGAGAGTTTTAAAAGCAACAAGTGAAAACAACTCCTTACATAGGAGGGAACCCCATAAGGCTATCAGTGGATTTCACAGCAGAAGTCTTACAGACCAGGAGAGAGTGGGACAGTATATTTAAAGCACCAAAGGAGAAAAACTGACAACCAAGAATACTATACATGGGAAAACTCTCCTTCAGAAATGAAGGATAGATAAATATTTTTTAATTTTTATATTTAATTTTTAATATTTAAATGCTTAGAATAAAGCCAAGTAGGCTTGGTCTTGGTGTATAATTCTTTTTGTGCATCACTGCATTCAATTTCCTAATATTTCGTTAAAATTTTTTGGATCTCAATTTATGAGAGATATTAGTCTATATTTTGCTTTCTTTTTTTGTTTGTACTGTATTTGTATTGTTTTCATGCATACTTAATACTGGCCTCATAAAATGAGATGGGAAATATTATTTCATGTTTTATTTTCTTCAGGTAATTGCACAAAATCAATGTTTATTCTTCCTGAAATGTTTGATAGAATTCTCCAATGGAGTCACGTAGGCCTGCATATTTATTTTGGGGATCTTTTTTAGTTATGTATTCAATTTCTTTAATGATTATAGAAATATTCAGTTTATATTATTCATTGTGATGTGTTTCAGTGATCTGTGATTTTTAAGGAATTGGTCCACTTATTCTATGTCAAATTTATGAATAAAAATTGTTTGTAGTCCATCCTCTTATTCATTTAATGATTGTGGATCCTCAGTGATAGTTCCTGTTACATTCCATACATTAGTGGGTTTTTCCTCTTTTGATTTTGTTAGTCTTCCTAGGGGTTTACAAATTTTATTGTTTCAAATACCAGCTTTTTTGTTTAATTGATTTTTCTGACAAACTTATCATATTTTTCATGCATTGTTTTCATTTCCTTTAGTTGTCTGTCTATGTGTTCTTGTAGTACACTAAACTTCTTTAATGAATTGTTCTGAATTCTTGGTCTGACAGTTTACAGATCTCCATTTCTAGGGTCAGTTATTACAGTTTTATTACTTTCCTTTTGTGGTGTCATGTTCACTTCGTTTTTCATGATCCTTAATTCTTTACATTGGTATCTGTGCGTCTGAGTAAGTGGTCTTCTTTTCCATACTTACAGCCTGTCTTTGACACAGACATTTCTTCTCCTGTCAGCTCAGTTTGGGTTTCTAGACAAGTCTTCTGGACCTTGTGCAGGTGCAGCCTGCTATTAAGGATTATTTTTAAGCAAGGGTACTATTCAAAGACTGAGGTTGGGTTTCTGAGGTAAGCCACTGGCTGAGAAAATCTTGATAGGACTGCTGGCTTTGTTCCCTGCCAATGTGAGACTGCAGGATGGACTTCGTGATTTCTTGGACTCTCTAGATGGACTTAGACCCTCAGGCATACTAGATGGTTACAACTAGATACCTCACTCAGCAATATTTGGCATTATTAATAGGTTTCTATGCCCTGTTAGGGAAGCAGGACAGGACCCAGGGTTTGCATGACTTGTTGTTTGGGGAACAAATTCAGGAAAGAGTGTGCACTGAATAATATCCTGGTTATGTGAGGGCACTGCTTTTGCCTGCAGGCAGGGGAAGACATGGACTATTCTCTCTATTCAAGTGCTACTGTAAACAGGGCTGTTAGATGAGCTAAAGAGCTTCCCATGTACTATGGTGAAATTCCCTGTTTGGGTGATCCAAAAGCTATATTCAGCAATAAGTGGGGCTATTAACTTGTTTCCATTCCTGAGAACAGTTGGAAATGAATTCCCAAGACCACTAATGTTCTTTGTTAGTGATATTAACTCAAGTTGACTCGTTCACCAAGTTCTCTGGTTGAATAGAGCCAAAAGCTTGACTCTAGGGGTTATCAGCTCTGCCCACCTGCCTCTCAGCTCAAGAGTTGCTGGTTTATGCAGCTTCCAGGTGTTCTCACCAGCCCATCCTGTCAGATGGTTCTGGGGCTCATGCTCCACTATCGGTGGAGCTTTATCTTAGGATCCTGCCTGGACAGGGCTGTGAAAACACACATCAGGCAACCCCCAAATTTTCCTAAACGGGATTTCTAGTGGGGAGGGGCTGGGAGTCACAATCTGCAGCAGCTAGGGCTATGACTCATCTTTTGTGCCTGGATGTGGGTAGACTCAGTCTCCATGGCCCAATTCCTCATTGAGAGACAAAAATTAGTTAGACCTCAACCCCATAGAGTTTCCTGGTCAGACTATGCCTCTCATTTTGTTCTGCAGATGAGCAAAGCTGCTAGTTAAGATTACTATTTGGGTGCTGTATGTAGACACTCAGTCTGCCAAGTTCCAAGCACTGGTTATTGGATGCCCCTACCCTCTTATTCATTAAAAATTCTCAGTGGTTATACCCTGAGATCCTTCTGTGATCTGTGATCTTCGTGGGTTGAAACCAGGATGGGGCTCCCATGAAGTGATCCACAATGCTAGGGGGTGGATGTCACCTCTTGTCTCTTTTTTTCCACTGGAAGAACTGTAGACTCAGGGGAGGCATCTCAGTATGTTGCTCTGCCAAATTTGGGGAAGAGCAATACAGTAAGAATGTAACATTTCTTTTTACTAATGAAATCTTTCTTGGTCTCTGTGGTGCAGGGAGGTGCTTCAGCCTCATTTCCATGTTCCACAATTCTTTCAGTGATGTGTTGTCCATAAATAGTCCTTAGTTCTTCTTCTTATGAAAGGAAACTAATTCAGCAATAACATGTTACCATCTTGGTGATGTCATTCTTGAGACTTCCCATTATTAGATTTCCTCTGGGAACAGCAGATTCTGCAATAGTCTTTCTGAATAGCTCTTCAGAATGAATGATCACTGAAGTGCTTTTCTTTATATCTCCTGCAAGGCCTACCAGCAGTATTCCATATGTCTACATCCACTAAGCAGCTAATACAAAGGACTGTCCAGCAGACTTTTAACAAAAGTGCAGAAGCAATTCAATGAAGAGAGTATTGACTTTTCAATAAATTGTTCAGGAACAATTGGATATATATAGATAAAAAATGAACCTCAACTTGAATCTCACATCTATACACAGATTAACTCAAGATGATCACGGGCTAAAATATAAAATGTGAAACTATGAGACCTTCAAAAGAAAATATACAGAAAAATCTACAGAATCTTAGACTTGATAAAGAGTTCTTGCATAAAAGAAAAAAATCAATGTTAGATTTCATCAAAATAAAAATCTGCTTTTAGAAAGACTGTTGACAGAGAGAATGGTTGGCAGAAAGGTAAAATAAGGGAAAGGAACAAAGGGTTACATACTAAAAATAAATAATTATAAAAATAAAATAAAAATATATAAAATAAATAAGTCACAGAGATAAAAAGTATAGCACAGGGAATATAGTTAATAATATTGTAACAACTTTGTACAGTGACAGATGGTAATAAGACTTATCATGGTAAAACATTTTGTAATGTATATAATTGTCAAATCACTATGTTGTACACATGAAACTAATATTATGTGTCAAGTATTAAAAAAGACACAGTTAAGAAAATGAACATGACAAGTTGAGCTATGGTCTGGAAGAAAGTATATGAGAACCACGTAGCCTTGGGCAAGTATCTAGAGAATATATGAAAAGAGCTCTCAAAACTCAATAGTAAAAGAAACAAAGGACAATTCAATTAGACAATAGGCAAAACACAAGAAAAGATATTTCATTGAAGAAGATATACAGATGCCAAATAAACACATACAAAAATGATCTACATCAAGAAAATGCAAATTAAAACTACAATGAGGTATCACTGCACACATTATAAATTGGTTAAATTAAAAAATAGTGGCAATATCAAATATTATAATGGATGTGAATACTTTATACCCCTCATTGTTTGCTGGTAAGAATGTAAAATGATAGATTTTAAATGGTACAATTTAAAGTAAAATGAACCACTTTGGAAAACAGTTGGGATATTTATTACAAAACTAAGTATGAGGTTCTCATATGGCCCGTCAATTCTACTCTTGAACATTTATCCCAAACAAATTAAAACTACATACACACAAAAATTTGTACATGAATATAAAAGGGCAACAGACAGACAAGTACTCTCTGTATTATTACAACCGCATGTTAATCTGCAATGACCTTAAAATAAAGTGATTTTTAAAAGATATTCCAGTCATATACAACATTTATGTGCATTCCTTGTGACCAGAAGCCTCTTTCAGAGGGTCCCTGTTTTATGCAATATTGTATATTGCTTGAAGGCAGGAATTTAACATTAAATTTATTTTTAAATTCACCACAGAAATTATGACAATACTAATAGTTGCCAATTAGTAGTTATTGGTGTATGTGGCAAAATTGACACTTCATATATATTAAATAATTAAGTCAGCATTGAATACCTAAACTATGTCAGATATGGTTATAGAAATGAATAAAAGGATCCTTAAGTTTCATGATTTCACAATCCAATACAGAATACATTCTGGCAAATAATTAAAACAGTGTGATGTCTTAATAAAGATTTGTACAGAATGTTGTGACAGCCTAGTAGTTGAAGAATGTGTTTTGGGTATTAGAAGAATCTCCATAGAAATAATAAAAATAAAACTTGTAGGATAAAATAAAGATAAACTTCAAAGAAAAAGGTGAAGTTCATGTCTTGTGGGACGAATAGTATAGGTATATGAAGTGTCAAGAAACAAATGTTTGCTGTAGTATTTGACCAGAAATAATATACCATAGATAGAGTGTACCTGACTGAGGGGAAAAAAAGAAAAAAAATAGTAGAAACAGAGAGACTAAGCAGGAACCATATCCTGGAAGATCTTGTATTCCAGGAGAAATAATTTAGAATTTCATCTTGTAAAATCTGGGGAGCCATCCAAGAATTGCGAGAACATATAAAATATGGTAAAAGAAAAGAAAAGATCCTGTTTGGCCAAGGAGTAGTCTGGCTTTAGCAATTACAGTTATATATCCTGGGAGATCTCTTAGACTCAGGCAAACTGGGACAGTTGGTTTTCCATTAGGAGAGAACCAGAATTGTATTTTAGAAAGATAATTCACTATATCTTTAAATGTAGTCAGAATGCATAGGAGGGAAAAAGAGGCTGGAAGAAGGAAAATCAATGGAGAAAAAGCTATAGTTTCAATGTAGGACTTTTTCCTCAATAGCCTCATTGGATGAAACCCATTATAAGTAATTTTTAATGGTCCTATATCACACAAATCATAGTAGTAGGACCTAAAAAAATACAACTGTAAAATAAATTGCTCTGTAGTTAAAATAATGTCTAACATTTTTAATGGGGAGTTAGTACTTTATTTTTTTCACTTCCACAGTCTTCTTGTACAGCACAGTCGAAGAAGATTAATATCCCATGCCTAAAATTTACAGAAATTGTATCACCATGAACATTTGGGTAATCTCATAATGAGGCATAGTTCATGAATATAGGAAGGTACTTTATAGATAGAGTATGCCTACATAAAAAGATTTCATATGAAAAATATTTTGCCTTGGTTGATTTTTCAATTTCAGCTGGAATATTGGTTATCTTTTGACCAAAATCAGAATGTGTGCATAACAAGAAGAAAATTCAATAAATTTTTAAGTCAGATAAAAAATAATTGAAGCAAATTAAGCTGTAATTTGGCGATGTGGTGAAACTGAGCTCTAAATTGTTTAGCAGCTTAGCAGAAATGAAAAGAAGGAATAGATTCTTCAATATCTTCACTCAAAGATGCAGCTTTTATAAGGTTTATGAAGAACAAAGCATAGTATCTAGATTTCAGAATGAGACTGAAGTAGTCTCTCATATGACGCATATATTTTTAGTACTGTTGAAAACTGTAAAGTAGTTCACACCAATGTTAAAAAATCACAAATTTTAGAAGGGTATAAATTTAAAACAAAATTCATCCCATCATAGCCCCACACCACATAGGAAACTACAATAACCTTATAGAAATTTTACTTGTCTTATACAAATACATCTTCATATATACTTCTACTGCACAAGTAGAATCATATTATACATATTATTCTACAAAAGAGGGCTTCCTTTAACATTCTAGTTAAAGGTCAGGCTTCATGTGACATTTGCTCCCTGTGTATTAAGTTTTACAAATTGAACATTTAGCAAGCCTAAGCTACGAACAGACAGGATCACCAAATCACCTATTTTTCAGTAGAAACTGTTGTTTTCCTGTTTCTCATTTTACTGCTTAATCTATAAGCATTTAAATGGACCAGCTATGCAATCAGCCCACATCACTTAAAGACAGTCAGAAATACTATTTTGGCTCATTTTGATCTGTCTCTTTATACTTAGAAATGACTACAATAATAGTTTTTATTCTCTAAACAAATATTTATTATCTACCATAAGCAGCCACAATTCTAGATACTGGAGAATAACATATAGCAACTCTACTAATAATATAATACATAAATAATAAGTGTCATCATTATCCTTATTATTATGGACACATAAAGTTATTCAGCCTCCATTTCCATTCCAAACATTTTCTTTTGTGACTTGGGAATTTACATTACATATATGTTTCTTGTGTTTTCCATTTTAATATCAACTATCTTCCAGTGTTGTTTTTTAATTTTATTAAAGCACATAGTTAATTCAGATTTCCTTAGGTTTTACCTAGTGTCAATTTTCAGTTCCTCACTCCCATCAAAGACAACATATTACATTATTTGATTTGTCTTATTAAGCTCTTCTATTTTATGATGAATTATTTTTAAATAATTAATTGAGGGAAAATTCACATAAAATATAATTAACCATTTCAAATGGAATAGTTCATTAACATTTAACATTCACAGTCTTGTACAACCACCACTTCTATCTAGTTCCAAAATATGTCCAAAATTCCAACTAAAAGTCCATACTGTCAAAAAAGTTTCTCTGCATTTCCCCTCCCTTTATCCTTACCAGAAACTAGGCAAACCACTAATTTACATTGTCTCTGTGGATTTATCTGTTCCAGATATTTCACACAAATTAAATCATAGTATGTGACCTTGTATATCAGGCTTTTTTCTCTTAATACTGTGTTTTAGATGTTGGTTGGTCCAAATTGTAGCATGTAGCATATATCATGTATCAGTACTTCATCCCATTTGTACTTGAATTATATATATACATATATGCCACAATTTGTTTATTAACTCAATTATCCTAGTTGATAGATACTAGAAAATTTAAAACAAAGGTGCTATAAACACAGATGTTCATGTACTTTTTTAGGTATCCATTTTCAATTCCGTGGGATGTAAACCCAGGAGTGGAATTTTTGGGTGATTTTATAATTCTTCAAAAGTTTTTGAAGATCAATCAAATTCTTTACCAATACAACTGAAGTATTTTACATTTTCACAGGGTAATGTGTAGATCAAATTTCTCCACATTATTGTCTGTAGTTGTTGTTTCCACTTTATTTTACCCATTCTAGAGGATATTAAGTGGTATTACATTGTGTTTTCAATTTGCACACCATGAAAGACTAACGACATTGAGCATCTTTCTATGTGCTTTTTGGTCATTTGTATAGCTTCCATGGAGAAATGTTGAATTATATTTTACTAATTTTTTAAACAGGTTGTCTTATTTTTGTGGAATTTAAGAGCTCTATATATTGTAGATACAAGATTATTAATAGCTATATGATTTGCAGATTTTTTCTCACCTCATGTAAGTTGTCATTTTACTTTCTTGATAATGCCTTTCTGTAAAAAATTACAAATATTTTTATGTTTATAATTTAATTTATGCATTTCATTTTATTGCTCATGCTTAAGGTATAATATGTAAGCTTCCACTGCAAATCCAAGGTCATGAATATTTACTCATATGCTTTCTTCTCAGTTTTATATGTTTAGCTGTTATGTTTATATCATTGATCCATTTATGTTAATTTTTATATGTGGTATGAGGTAGAGGTCCACCTTTATCCTTTTGTATATGGATATACAATTATACCAGCACCATTTCTTTAAAAGATTATTTTCCTGCCAAATATTTTGGTACCCCTAACAAAATTTATTTGCTTTAAACTCACCTGGGAAATCACCAGAGTGTGTTGGTGCTCTTTCAGCATGGCCCCACCTGGTATCCATGTGGGAAACCCCCCAAATGCACCTCCAGCCTGCTAGCACCCATCTTGCAGGCCCCCAGAATATGCCCCTCAACCCAGTTAGCGAGCACAGCACTCAAAGGTACCCAACCATGAGGCCCCCAGATCCTTCCCCATGAGCTCCAATTATGGGACAACCCCAGCCTCCAGCCATCCAGCCAAAGCTACCAAGCATGCACAATCTGCCCATGGGACATCCTTACACAAATCCAATCCTTCAAGACTTCAGTCCTTTCACATAATTCATAGAAACAAACAGAAAAAGTCAAACAAAATTAAGAGATGGTGGAATACCCTCCAAAAAAAAGAACAGAACAAAACTTCAGAAAATGAATGAAATGAAACAGAGTTAAACAATCAATCTGATGTAGTTGAAGGTAGTGGTCATAAAGAAACCTACTGGACTTGAGAGAGGAATGGATGAACTCAAGGAGGACTTCAACAAATAAATGTAAATTATAAAAAGAACCAATCATAGATGAAGAACACAAGAAATGAAAAATTCACTATGGGGAATCAACAGTAGATTACATGATGTAGAAGAATGGATCAATAATTTGGAAGACAGTAGTGAAAAGCACTCAAGCTGGACAGAAGAAAGATAGAAAAAAACAATGAAAAGAAATGAGGATAGGCTAAGGGACATTTTAGACAACATCAAACATCTTAACTTTCACATTATAGGAGACCCAGAAGGAGAAGAGAGAAAGGGGTGGAAAACTTATTTATGTAAATAATAACCAAAATCTTCCCTAACCTAGGGGAGTAAACAGACTCCAGACCCAGTAATGACAGAGTCCCAAACAAGATGAACCCAAGGAGGGTTCAACTGATCATCCAATGAGAGTCTGGAATTGAAAGAAGAATGAGACAATGAGAAGCCACTATACTTGGAACTCCCAGTTTACTACAATGGACTTTTTGTTTATAACAGGCAACTCAACTCAGCTATTTTCTATATAAAAGAGTATTCCTATCCTTTGTTTTCTGTACTTGCCTATGATTTTGCGGTAGCTTGCATGTCCTGAATTACAATTCTCTGCTATTCCTGAATAAACCAAAATTTGCTGGTAAAATAACTGGCAGTTTTATCTTTAAGGTTAACAGTACATGGTGATCAGAAGTGGGATGCAGAGAAGATGCCCAACAACTGCAATGCTGGTAGAAAACAGGTGCTATTACCCCCAGAGCCTACTGAGCTCACTGCTTTCTCGACAACCCTGGCGTTTAAGGGTAAATATTCTCCTGGATTTTGAGCTCCACTATCATCGCATTTTTGAGTGCTCAAGGCTTTATTCAGGATCTGTTTTAAGGCCTTGTCCTTTCTGATACCACACATTTGGCCTTTTGTCCAACTCCTTTTTGGAACTGGACTGTTCCTGTGGAACTCTTCTGGCCTTTGGTCCACATCCTTTTGTGGGATTAGACTGTTCTTGTTGGAACTGTGCTAGCCTTCAGTCCAATTCCTTTTCAGAACCAGGGTGTTTCTGGAACAACTGTGCATCTCTCACTCTGACTCCTTTTCAGAATTTGTGCTATTCCTAGTGGAACAATGCTGGCCTTCTGTCCAGTTCCTTTGGAACTTGGCTGTTACTACTAGAACTGTGCTAGTCTTTGGTCTGATTCATTTTGGAACCAAAATGTTCCTGTTGAAACTCTGCTGTTTAAGAATTTTTCTTTTTGCTCTAGAGTAAAACCTCTAAAAATGGGATCTCAATCATCAAAATGCTTTGCGGGTGCCCCCACCTTTCTGGGAACTGAGCCAGTTCTGCATATTGCTAAATAAAGTAAACCAACTTAACCAAAAGTAATTTAGAACACCATGGGATGCCTATTTTAATTGATGCCTTGAGGCTTCCACATATTTTAAGGATTTTAAGTCTGCCTCTTTTAAAAATAATACTTCTAAATTTGAGGAAAACAAACAATTGAAAGAACCCAAAATGACTTCTGAGGACTCTTTCCCCCTTCTCCATTTTCTCTGTGGCAGCCACCTTGTGCTCAGCCCTGTCTTTGGTGCCATTTTCCTCTCTTCCTCCTGCACTATCCTCACCTTTTCTTTACTCCCTGATGCTAATCCTTTTGCCAAACTTCCCTTTTCCTCCAAATTTCTCCCCACTCCCTTCTCTCCTGACTTATTAAAACCAGCACCTTTAAAAGTTAAATTTTTTGAAGGTTCAAATAAACCCTGAATTCCTTGTTCCCTGTACTAGATAAATTGCAAGCCTTAGTTAGAGTTCCTAAAGTGAATAAGGACCACCATAGGTTTGGTGAAGAATTTAACACAGGTATTCCAACTTACCAACCTGGTTTTCTGACTTATATCAATGAGCACCTGCTCGTTGGTGAGGGTCAAGCCAAGAATTGGATGAAACTAGCCCAATGGGAACATCCTGAAAGGGATTTAGAGAAATATATTCTGAACTTTTGGCAAAATGTTAGAACACTCACTGGAAATCTTCAACAAGCAATTACAGTAGCTTTTCCTAAGCTTGTTGATTGGAATAAAATTCAGGCTTGCATTAAAAGCCTGGTTAGCTTCTTTGTAACTATTATAAATGACTCAGATTGTTTACAAAGAAAATTCTGACCCTTATTTAAATATTGAATCTACCTGGGTAGTACATAACTCTATTAACAGGCTGAACCAGGATCATTCTCTGTTAATTAAAAGGACCAGGATAGAATGGGAAACTATGTATACCCAGATTTAATTAATTTGGCAAACCAGCTTTTTCACACCCCATATGAGTCTCTTAAAAGAAAGACTGTTAAAATTCTCAACTTTCAACTCCAGCAAATCAAGGACCCTAAAAAAAGTATAAAAATTTCCTAGGTTCTGCTATTACTGAAAAGACCCAGATATTGGAAAAAAGTTTGTTACAAATTTAAGCACTTCAGATGCCTTCAGCCCACTAGCCAGGCTTTCCAATGTCCTCCTAATTCCTAATAATTGAGTTCCAAGGAGCTACAGGGGTTCTTCCCAGTCCTCCTTAACGGGCTTGGAGAAATTACTCCAGACTGGGAATGAATGTCTCTGTGTCCTTATTCATACTGGAGCTACAGTGTACATGCTCAACCCCACTGTTACAAAGCAGCCCTTGCCTCAGAACACTAAAGTATTTCAAATAGTGGGGGTCTGAAATTAACCTCAATAGTTTCCTTCTATGAACCTATTCCCTTTTGTTTTAGTCCTTGAAAGATACACACCCTTTTCTCCTTAGTTCCTACACCCTATTCATTTACTAGACTGAGATACATACATATATATTCTGCCAGAATATCTTTACCCAAAAGGGGGAAATAATTCTAGAATTTGACAGTAGTAATAAAATTAGCCAACCAGGGGAATTAAATGACCCCATCAACATATTTTACTTGCCTCATTTCTGATGGCGCTATAGCTGAGTCTGCAAACAGTGATCATTTGCTCCTATTGAATCAGCTACCATCCTTTTTATGGGAAATCTTCAACTGACATTGGTAGAATCCATAATGCATCCCCCATCAAGATTCAAATAGATACCTCAAAATCTCTAACCATAATTAATAAATACCCTATAAGGAAGCCCTTCAAGGCATCAGCCTATACATTGCTAGTGGCTATGGCTATTAAGGTTCCTGGGCATTCTAGACTCAAATTCCTGGATGTCAAAGGAAGTTACCCTGTTTATATTTTAACCAGAAATGCTGCTCTGAAGGAAACAGCCAAACCTCTGTCATGTTCCAAAGGGATGTTCTCATAAAAGACAATTTGGGAAAATTTATGATACCATATGACTGGCTCCATAGATGGAAAAACAATATTGGAAACCTAATAATTTAGGGTTGAATAAAAAAAAGAAAGAACTATGCTTTAGACCAAATAACAATCTGGTCCTACCAGGAATTCTAAAAGTCCCACTGCTTACCACCTGTACATGCATTAAACCATTGATATAGTGACAAAATTATAGCACTCATGAGCCAATTTTGGTGGGGAAATATTAATAAGATTGCAAAAAGTACATACCTCGCTTGTCCCACCTGTGCAAGTACAATTCTGGGAACCCTGTCCACATGGAGTCTGGGCATTTTAAAATGTCCAATGGGCAATTTGAGGTTTGGCAAATGAATTTCATACAGCTTCTCCATCATATAGACAAGTACATTTTAGTCATGGTTTGTATGTTTTCTTACTGGATCTAAGCTTCACCTTGTAGAGAGGCCACTCCTGCTTTTGTGGTTAAATTCTTTTAGAAAGGATTTTCCTTACCTGTGGAAAAACTTTCAAATCTCATAGTGATTGTGAAACCCATTTCACCACTCAGGTATTTTGACTAGTCTGTGATCTTTGGCCAAGTTTACAACACTTTCATTGTGTATAACATCCTCAATCCTCAGGGTTAATTGTACACACAAATGGCATTATTAAGACTCATTTGGCAAAATTTGTAGAGACTCCCTAAAATACTTTGGCAAAAGACAATGCCATTAGTCTTTCTAAATCTAAGATCCACACATTTTAGGACTTGTAGTCTCTTACCCTTTGAGATATCCCAATGCCCTTGGTTCCTGCCTCCATTAATCTATATTTGATAAAGCAGATATATTTCAATATTATAAATGTCTAATTGATTCTATTAAAAATGACCATGCTTTGTTAGAGCAATTTTTTCATGGTGTGCTCCCATAAGATGAAGACCTTAAACATCAGACCTTCTAACCAGGAGATTTAATCTATTGCGTATGATAACTCCAGATTCTAGCTCATTTCAACCTCACTGGAAAGGTTCATATCAGGAACTTATAACTAACTCTTGTGTCACAAAACTCCAGGGAATAGACTCTTGAACTCAAGATTACACATATAAAAAAAGCACCAAACACTTACTATTTCTACACTCCACCTAGTGACCTAAAAATGAATATTTCCTGGAATTGAAGCAGATGACATCAGATGAGCCAGCTTTCCCATATCTGGACCAGGCCTACATTCATTTTCTCACTGTTTTCTGCTTGTATCTCATGGGAAAAAAATATGTTTGTTTGCATTTCCTTGTGAAAGGGGGAAATATCTTTTAGATTATGGCCTTTTGGAAACGGCCTTACTATGAACTTTCTGAAGGGTGAGAAAGAGCAGAATTCACAATAGGTTTTCTTTCATCTAAACAATTATCAAAATCTGGATTCTTATCCAAAGTCATCTCTCTGAATTTGCAACTTGACATGTATTACTGAATAATTTTTTTTCTAAATAGTTCTTTTGAGATAACAATACTCTTTCAATACACTTTTGAAATTTAGCCAAACTTTCAAAATGTTCATTGGCTATTTGCTTCATGTTTATAAATGTATACTTTATATTCGAATGCAATCATTTAATTTCTTTCAATGTGCTCGTGTAGTATTCACTCTTCTGTTTTCATGGCCACTTGAAGCAGGGACTTCCAGAAGGAATATGTGACTCCAAGTTTGCCTCTGTACGAATAACTTATTTTCCTTAAGTCAAAATAAGTGCCAATATTAGGGCCATCATGCAATCTGTTTTTGTCATGTTACTTCTGTTTTGTAATTTGTTTACTGTAAAACTTTGATAAAGCTGATATATCCCCCAAAAAGATAATCTCCAATGCATAGGATATAGAAAATATGGACTATAGATAGGAAATACCTGGAAGATTTCACACCTAACCCTCCTTATTACTCAAATGTGCCTTTAAGTGGTTCCAAGTGCTGTACACTTTCCCTCTGACATAAGACATGAAAACCAGGAAAGGTCCTTTCTGACACTAAGGGACAAAAATCACTAAATACAGAAAACCTGACTCTTGATCAGCACTACTTTTGAAGAAATATCTTTATCAAAGGGGATAATGTGAAAATTAATAAAGGGAAAACTAACTTATATGGTATTGGGAGGTCAGCAGGGGATAGTTCTTGGGCCATACCACTCAACTTATGTTGCAGACCCAACCACAAGAGATAATCTTTGCAAAGTGATACTCTGTTACTTACTACTTGACTACCTTGGCAGGCAGTTGAAAGGTTTCCTCCTCCACTGGCAACAGACCAGCCAATGAGAGACTTTTAATACTCACTATACTTGGAACTTCCAGTTAACTCCAGTGGACTTTTTGTTTAAAACAGCCATTCCAAGTTAACCCTTTCCTCTATAAAAGATCTCTCATCAACTTTGTCCTAAAGACTTTCCTGTGATTTTGCAGTAGCTTGCATGTCCCAAATTGCAATTCTGTGCTATTTCTAAATAAACCAATTATTTCTGGTAAAATAAGTGACAGATTTATTTTTATTTAAGTTTTTTAATTAAAAAAATAATTATTTTGGTGTCATTAATTCACAATTACATGAGCAACACTATGTTTACTAGACTCCCCACATCATCAAGTCCCCACCACATACCCCTTTAGTCACTGTCCATCAGCATAGTAAGAAGCTATAGAATCACTACTTGTCTTCTCTGTGTTGTACCGCTTTCCTAATGCCCCCCACACACATTAGGTCTGCTAATCTTAAGGCCCCTTTTATTTCCCTTATTCCTCCCTTCCCATCCATCCTCCCCAGTCCTTTTCCATTTGGTAACTGTTAGTCGATTCTTGGGTTCTGTGAGTCTGCTGCTGTTTTGTTCCTTCAGTTTTTTTCTTTGTTTTTATACTCCACAGATGAGTGAAATCATTTGATACTTGTCTTTTTCCATCTGGCTTATTTCACTGAGCATAATACTCTCTAGTTCCATCCATGTTGTTGCAAATGGTAGGATTTGTTTTCTTCTTATGGCTGAATAATATTCCATTGTGTATATGTACCACATCTTCTTAATCCATTCATCTACTTATGGACACATAGGGTGCTTCCATTTCTTGGCTATTGTAAATAGTGCTCCAATAAACATAGGGGTGCATCTGTCTTTTTCAACTGGGCTTCTGCATTCGTAGGGAAAGTCCCTAGGAGTGGGATTCCTGGGTCAAATGGTGTTTCTATTTTGAGTTTTTTGAGGAACCTCCATACTGCTTTCCACAATGGTTGAACTAATTTGCATTCCCACCAGCAGTATAGGAGGGTTCCCCTTTCTCCACATCTTTGCAAACATTTGCTGTTGTTTTTCTTTTGGATGGTGGCCATCCTTACTGTTGTGAGGTGATATGTCATTGTGGTTTTAATTTGCATTTCTCTGATTATTAGTGATGTGGAGTATCTTTTCATGTGCCTGTTGGCCATCTGAATTTCTTATTTGGGGAAGTGTCTGTTCAGATCCTCTGCCAATTTCTCAATTGGATTATTTGGTTTTTGTTTGTTGAGTCACATGAGCTCTTTATATAGTTTGGATGTCAACCCTTTATCTGATATCTCATTTATGAATATATTTTCCGGTACTTTAGGATGACTTTTTGTTCTATTGATGGTGTCTTTTGCTATACCGAAGATTTTCAGCTTGATATAGTCCCATTTGTTCATTTTTGCTTTTGTTTCCCTTGCCCGGGGAGATATGTTCATGAAGTTCCTCATGTTTATGTCCAAGAGATTTTTGCATATGTTTTTTCTAAGAGCTTTATGGTTTCATGACTTACATTCAGGTGTTTGATCCATTTTGAATTTACATTTGTGTATGGAGTCAGACAACTACACAGTTTCATTCTCTTACATGTAGCTGTCCAGTTTTGCCAACACCAGCTGTTGAAGAGGCCGTCATTTCCCAATTGAATATCCAAGGATCCTGTATCATATATTAATGGACCATATATGCTTGGTTTAATATCTGGACTCTCTATTCTATTCCACTTGTCTCTGGGTGTGTTCTTGTGCCAGTACCAAATTGTCTTGATTACTGTGGCTTTGTAGAAGAGTTTGAAGTTTTATTCTTCCTTCTCAGGACTGCTTTGGCTATTTGGGGTCTTTTGTGGTTCCATATGATTTTAGAACAATTTGTTCCAGTTTGTTGAGGAATGCTGTTGGTATTTTGATAGCAATTACATTGAATATGTATATTGCTTTAGGCTGGATGGCCATTTTGATAATATTAATTCTTCCTAGCCAGGAGCATGGGATAAGTTTGCATTTATTAGTGTCCTTTATAATTTCTCTTAAGAGTGTCTTGTAGTTTTCAGGGTATAGGTCTTTCACTTCCTTTGTTAGGTTTATTCCTAGGTATTTTATTCTTTTTGATACAGTTGTGAATGGAATTGTTTTCCTGATTTCTATTTCTGCTAGTTCATTGTTTGTGTACAGGAAAACAAGAGATTTCTCTGTATTAATTTTGTATCCTGCAACTTTGCTGAATTCAGATACTAGTTCTAGTAGTTTTGGAGTGGAATCTTTAGCGTTTTTTAGGTACAATATCTTGACATCAGCAAATAGTGACAGCTTGACTTCTTCCTTGCCAATCTGGATGCCTTGTACATCTTTGTTTTGTCTGATTGCCATGGCTAAGACCTCCAGCACTATGTTGAATGACAGTGGGGAGAGTGGGCATGCCTGTCTTGTTCCTGATCTTAGGTGAAAGCTTTCAGCTTCTCACTGTTAAGTATAATGTTGGCTGTTGTTTTTTCATATATGGCCTTTATTATGTTGAGGTACTGCCCTCTCTACACATTTTGTTGAGAGTTTTTACCATGAATGGATGTTGAATTTTTTTCGAATGCTTTTCCAGCATCTATGGAGCTAATCTTGTGTTCTCTGTCATTTTTGTTGATGTGGTGGATGATGTTGATGGATTTTAGAATGCTGTACCATTCTTGCATCCCTGAGATGAATCCCACTTGAACATGATGTATCAGCCTCTTGATGTATTTTTGAATTCGGTTTGCTAATATTTTGTTGTGTATTTTTGCATCTATGTTCATCAAGGATATTGGTCTGTAATTTTCTTTTTGGTGGAGTCTTTGCCTAGCTTTGGTATTAGAGTGATGCTTGTTTAATAGAATGAATTTAGAAGTATTCCCTCCTCTTATATTTTTTGGAAAACTTTAAGGAGAATGGGTGTTATGTCTTCTCTATATGTCTGATAAAATTGAGTGGTAAATCCATCTGGCCAAAGGATTTTGTTCTTGGGTAGTTTTTTGATCACTGATTCAATTTTGTTGCTGGTAATTGGTCTGTTTAGATTTTCTGTTTCTTCCTTGGTCAGTCTTGGAAGGTTTTATTTTTCTAGGAAGTTGTCAATTTCTTCTATGTTATCCAGTTTGTTAGCATATAGATTTTCATAGTATTCTTATAATTCTTTTATATCTGTGGGGTCCATCATTATTTTTCCTTTCTCATTTCTGATGTTTATCTGTGTAGATTCTCTTTTTCTTTTAATATGTATGGCTAGGGGTTTACCTATTTTGTTTATTTTCTCAAAGAACCAGGTCTTGATTTCACTGATTTTTTTCAATTGGTTTATTCTTAATTTTATTTATTTATTCTCTGATCTTTATTACGTCCCTCCTTCTGCTGCCTTTGGGCCTCAGTTGTTCTTCTTTATCCAGTTTCAATAATTATGACTTCAGACTATTCATATGGAATTTCTCTTCCTTCTTTAAATAGGCCTGGATTGCTATATATTTTCCTCTTAGAACTTCCTTACCTGCCTCCCACAGAAGTTGGGACTTTGTGCTATTGTTGTCATTTGTCTCCGTATATTGCTTGATCTCTGTTTTAATTTGGTCACTGATCGATTGATTATTTAGGAGCATGTTGTTAAGCCTCCATGTGTTTGTGAGCCTTTTTGTTATCTTTGTACAATTTATTTCTAGGTTTATACCTTTGTGATCTGAGAAGTTGGTTGGTATAATTTAAATCTTTTTGAATTTACTGAGGCTCTTCTTATGTCCTAGTATGTGGTTATTCTGGAAAATATTTCATGTGCACTTGAGAAAAAGATGTATCCTTCTGCTTTTGGGTGTAGAGTTCTGTAGATGTCTGTTAGGTCCATCTGTTCTAGTTGTTTTTTAGTGCCTCTATGTCCTTACTTATTTTCTCTCTGGTTGATCTGTCCTTTGGAGTGAGTGGTGTGTTGAAGTCTCCTAGAATTAATGCATTGCATTCTATTTCCTCCTTTAATTCTGTTATTATTTGTTTCACATGTGTCGGTGCTCCTGTATTGGGTGCATATATATTTATAATGGTTATATCCTCTTGTTGGACTGCCCGTTTATCATTATGTAATGCCCTTTTTTATCTCTTGTTACTTTCTTTTTTTTGAAGTCTATTTTGTCTGATACAAGTACAACACCTGCTTTTTCTCCCTATTGTTTGCATGAAATATCTCTTTCCATTCCTTAATTTTTAGACTGCATATGTCTTTGGGTTTGAGGTGAGTCTTTTTTAAGCAGCATAGAGTTGGGTCTTGCTTTTTATCCATTCTTTTACTCTGTCTCTTGATTGGTGCATTCAGTCCATTTACATTTAGGGTGATTATCGAAAAATATTTACTTATTGTCATTGCAGTCTTTGGATTCATTGTTACCGAAGGTTCAAGTGTAGCTTCTTTACTATCTAACAGTCTAACTTAACTCTCTTATTAAGCTATTATAAACACATTCTGATGATTCTTAATTTCTCTCCATTCTTATTCTTCCTCCTCCCTTCTTTATATTTTAGGTGTTTTATTCTGTACTCTGTTTTTCCTTTGACTCCTTTTGTGGATTGTTGATTTTATTTTTTGCCTTTAGTTAGTATTTGGTTGGTCTTCTTTCTTTGCTGTGATTTTATTTCTCTGGTGACATCTATTTAGGCTTAGGATTGCTTCCATGTAGAGAAGTCCCTTAAAATATCCTGTAGAGGTGGTTTGTGGAAGGCAATTTCCCTCAACTTTTGCTTGTCTGGGAATTGTTTAATTCCTCCTTCAAATTTAAATGACAATCATGCTGGATACAGTATTCTTGGTTCAAGACCTTTCTGCTTCATTGCATTAAATATATCATGCCATTCTCTTAAGGCCTGTAAGGCTTCTGCTGAAAAGTCTGATGATAGCCTGATGGGTTTTCCTTTGTAAATGATCTTTTTTCTCTCTCTGACTGCCTTTAATACTCTGTCCTTGTCTTTGATCTTTGCCATTTTAATTATCTTATGTCTTGGTATTGTCCTCCTTGGGTCCCTTGTGTTGGGAGATCTGTGGGCTTCCATCGTCTGAGAGACTATTTCCTTGCCCATCTTGGGGAAGATTTTAGCAATTATTTCTTCAAAGACACTTGCTATCCCTTTTCTCTATCTTCTTCTTCTGGTACCCCTATAATGTGAATATTGTTTTGTTTGGATTGGTCACATAGTTCTCTTAATATTTTTTCATTCCTGTAGGTCCTTTTATCTCTCTCTGCCTCAGCTTCTCTGTATTCCTGTTCTCTGATTTCTATTCCATTAACAGTCTCTTTTACCTCATCCATTCTGCTTTTAAGAGTTCTATTGATCATTTCATTTCTGTTATCTCCCTCCGGACTTCATCCCTTTGCTTTTGCATATCTCTCTGCAGGTCCGTCAGCATGTTTATGACTTTTATTTTGAATTATTTTTCAGTAAGATTGGTTGTATCTCTCACCAGGCCCTCCCTCTGGGGTTGTCTGAGTGATTTTTGACTGGATCAGATTCTTCTGCCTTTTCAAGGCAATAGAAGTTGTCACAGGGAGGTGGCGCATGTGTCAGCTGGGAGCACAAGTCCCTTCCTGCTTGCTGGTAACCTTGCCTTTCTCCACTGCCTCTGTCAGTTACCCACATACAGGGAGTAGTCTCTGGGATAATCTCCTGAGCTGCCGTGGGTTGGGGGGTCCCTCAGGATAGGCTAGAACACTGTGGAGAATCGCAGACATGTGTGTGTTCTCCTGTGAGTTTGGCTCCCCTTTGTGCCTTCCAGACCTTGCTCTGGTTCCCATTGCCTGTGCCAGTTACTTGCACCCTGGGAGCAGTATCTGGGATAATCTCGTGAGCTGTCGTGAGTTGGGCAGCCCTTGAGATAGCCTGGAGCCTTGCAGTGTGTTGCAGATGTGCCGGGCGTGTTCTCCTGCAAGATCAGCACTCTTTTTGCCTTCCTGACCTTGCTCTGGCTTCTGCTGCCTGTGCTAGTTTCCCACACACTGGGAGCAGTCTCTGGGATAATTTACTGAGCTTCCATTGACAGGGCGGCCCTTGGGATAGCCCAGTGCCCAGCGGGATGTCGCAGATGCACTGGATGTATTCTCCTGTGAGAATAGCACCCCTTCATGCATTCTGGACCTTGCTCTGGGATTTTATGTCTGTGCTGGGCCGCTGTGCACCAGCAGTAGCCTCTGCGTGTGTCCCAGTTAGCTTCACATTGGGAGAAGACTCTGTGGCTTGCATTCAGCCCAGGCCAGGGGGAATGAATGGCAGGCTGCTTATCACTGTGAAGGGCTTCAGGGTGGGTTACCCCCCAAGGGGTTAGGGCACCTGAAGTTCCATAAGATTCCCAGCCTGCTGGGCTGAGTGTGTAGGGACAATTTTGTCCAGCTGTTAAGCCCTTGTACTTTTAAGACTTTAAAAAAGTGCCCACTTTTCTTTGTCCCAGGAGAGCCAGCTGTGGTGATCTGCTCACAGTCTCCATCTCAGATTTTACTTTTCTGTTTCTTTAATATCCAGTACACCATGTGATGTGTGTCTGTGTTCCCAGTACAGATTACTAAGGCTGGTGATTTAGCAGTTCTGTGCTTCCACTCCCTCCTCACTCTGATTCTCTTCCTCCCGCTGGTGAGCTGGGGTGGGGGGAATTCTCAGGTCCTGCTTTTCATGATATGCTTACCCTTTTCATGATATGCTGAGTCCCTCCAGGTGTAGATGTAGCCTGGCTGTTGTATTCTGTCTTCTGGTCTCTATTTTTTTTTTTTGTATTTTAAGTGGACTATTTTGTCCATTTGTATTTATTATAATTACTTATATAACTTAATCTATAGCCACCTCCCATATTATACTTTCTATTTGCCTCACCTTTTTTTTACAGTTTATTTTATTTTAGTATCATTAACCTACAATTACATGAGCAATATTGTGATGATTAAACTACCCCCTTCATTAGGTCCCCCCCACCAACCCTATTACAGTCACTGTCCATCAGCATAGTGAGATGAGAATCACTACTTGTCTTCTCTGAGCTGTACAGTCCC
>JAQQAC010016209.1:64445336-64631419 GCA_029783875.1 Phataginus tricuspis
TTTTCAACTGTACATGGAGCATTCTCCAAGATAGATCACATGTTAAGCCACAAAACAAGTCTCAAAAATTTTAGGAAGATTGCAGTATACCAAGCATCCTTTCCTACCACCATGGTATGAAACAGGAAATCAATTACAAGAAAAAAACTGGGAAAACATAACCACATGGAGGCAAAATAGGATTCTATGAGAAACCTGGGGAATAATTAAAATAGAAATATAATGACACTTTGGAGTCATTATAAAAAGTATTTGGGATGCAGCAAAAGAAGTCCTAAGAAGGAAGTTTATAGCAATACAGAACTACCTCAGAAAAACAAGAAAAATCTTAAATAAACAATCTTATACGTCACGATGAATAAGAAAAATAAGAATAAACCAAGCCCAAAGTAAGTAGAAGGTATGAAAAAATAAAGGCCAGAGTGTAAATAAGTGAAATAAATACTACAAAACTGTACAAAATACTAATGAATCTAAGAGCTTGTTCTTAGAAAAGATAAGTAAAATTGATAAACCTTTAGATAGACTGATCAAGAAAATGAGAGGACTCACATAAATAGTACCAGAAATGAAAAAGGAGAAGTTGCAACCAACAAAAGAGATAAAAATAATTATAAGATATTATTGTGAAAAATTAAATGTCAACAAATTGGACAAGATTGAAGAAATGGGTAGATTTCTAGTAACATACAATCTTCCAAGAGCAAATGAGGAAAACACCAGAAAGTATGAACAGCATGATTACTAGTAATAAAAATAAACCAGTAATAAGAAAAACTCTAACAAAGAAAATTCTAGGACCAGATTGGTTCACAGGAGAATTTTACCACATATTTAAGAAGAGTTAATACCTATCCTACTTAAACTATTCCAAAAAAATGAAAAAGAACATCTAAACTCATTCTACAAAGGCAGCAACTCCGCAATACCAAAACTAGTATTAGAGACAAGTATTATATTCCCTGATGAACATAGATGCAAAATTCCTCAGCAAAATAATAGCAAATGAAATTAAAAAATATATTAAAAAGATCACTCACCAGGACCAAGTTGGATTTATTCCAGGGTTAGAATAGTCCAATATCCACAAATCAATCAATGTGATACTCTACAATACTGAACAGGATAAAAAAGTATGGTCACCTCAGCACATTTTGAAAAAGCAAAATTCAAAATCCATTCATGATTAAACTCTCAACAAAGAAGATATATAGGGAACATACTGCAACATAATAAGGGCATATGTGACAAACACACAGCTACCATCACACTCAATTCTAAAAAGCTGAAAAATTTACCTCTGAGATCAGGAAAAAGACAAGAATAGCCACTATCATCAGTTTTATTTAACATAGTACTGGAAGTCCTAGCCATAGCAATCAAACAAGAAAAATAAAATAAAAAAACATTGAAATTGGTAAGGAAGAAGTAAAATTGTACTACATGCAGATAACATGACACTATATTGAGAAAAACCTGTAGGCTCACTCAAAAAACTATTAACATTAAAAAATAAATTAATTCAGTAATGTCAAATAATACAAAATCAATATACAAAAATCTGTTTCATTTCTACATAAAAATAACTAACAGAAAGGTAAATTATAAAAATAATCCAATTTACAATTACATCAAAAAGAATCAAATACTTAGTAATAAATATAACCAAGGAAGTGAAAGACCACTACTCTCAAATTATAAGATACTGATGAAGGACATTGAAAAAGACAAAAATACATGGAAGGAAAGATATTCCATGCTCTTCGATAGGAAGAATTAATATTATTAAAATGGACATACCACTCAAACCAAACTACAGATTCAATTCAGCCTCTATTAAAATGCTAATGCCATTTTTCAAAGAACAAATAATACTAAAATTTTGTATGAAACTACAAGAAATCCCATAAAGCCAAAACAATTTTGAGAAGGAACAATGTTTAAGGTACCAATTAACTTAATTTCAAACCATTCTATAAAACTGCAGTAATCAAAACATAATGGTACTTGTACAAAAATACATAGACAAATGGAACAGTATAGAATAGAAAGCTAAAACCCACACATATATGGTCAATTGATATGTGCTAAACAAGCCATGAAAATACAGTGGGAAAAAGACAGTGTCTTCAATAAATGGTGTTGGAAAAACTGGAAAGCTACATGTAAGAGACTGAAACTGGATTACTGTCTAACACCATACACAAAAGTAAACTCCAAATAGATTAAAGACCTAAATATAAGACCTGAAACCATAAAACACTACACAAATACATGGGCAGTAAATTATTTAACATTGGCATTAATAATCTTTTTCTGGATATGTCTTCCCAGGAAATGAAACAAAAGCAAAAATAAACAAGTGGAACTACATCAAACTAAAAGTTTTCTCTACAGCATATGAAACCATTAACAAAATGAAAAAACACCCTTCCTAATGGGAAAAGATATATGCAAATGATTTAACCAGTAAGGGGCTAATATCCAAGACATATAAAGAGCTCATATACCGCAACATCAAAAATAATCAAATAAAAAAATGGAAAGCTGACCTGAATATACATTTTTTTCAAAGGCCTACAGACACATTAAAAATGGTCAATATCACTAATCATCAGGGAAATGTAAATCAAAATCAGAATGGGTTACCACCTTACAACAGTCAGGATGGCTAGTATCAAAAAGACAAGTAATAACAAGTATTGGCAAGGATATGGAGAAAAGGAAATCTTAAAGCATTATGTTGAATGTAAATAAGTACAGCCACTATGGAAAGCAGTATGGAGATTTGTCAAAAAGTTAAAATAGAAATACCATATAAGCCAGTAATTCCAATTCAGGGAGTTTATATTAAAAAACAAAACCACTAATTCTAAGATATATTAATTCCTATTTATCACAGCATTATTTTAACCAATTTATGGAAGCAATGTGTGTACAAAGAAAGAACAGATAAATAAGATGTGGTTCTTCTGCAGAAATATAATATTACTCAACCATAAAAATAATGTAATCTCAATTATGAGAATATGAGTGTATCTAGATTGTATTATACTGTTAAGTAAGTCAAAAATAAATACCATTTTATTTCAGTGATATGCTTAACCTAAAAATCAAAACAAGATTGAGAAATAACCTCAACACATAGAACAGACTTGTATGTGACATAGGAGAGGGGTTTAAGAGCATATGTAAATAGGTGAATCAGACAAGAACCACAAATTTCCAAATGTAGAATAAATTTGTCACAGGGATGAAAGTACAGCATAGTAAATATAGTCAATATTTATTTTTATAGTGAGAGGTGATAACAGCACTTATCATGGTCAGCATTTAGTAGTGTATATAATTGTTGAGTCACTGTTGCACACCTGAAAGCAATATAATATTGTATATCAATTATGTTTTAATAAAAATTGTCTGTAATGCCTTGATAGTTGGTTACACTAAACTGCAGAAGTCAAACTCCCTATCAGATTGTGGATCCTACAGGCTCTGGTAGCAATCCTCTTTCACTCATAGTCACTAGTGACAGGTCCCCCAACTTACAGACACTAAGTTGGCCCTACCAGCGTCCACAACCAGGCTAACTGATGAAGATGTTTCCCTTCAGATGTCAGCCTTTAAAGACTCGTAGAGGTGACTACTTCTTTGAATGTATAGATATCATTTAAAGGATACAAAGATCATGAAGATTCAGGAAAACATGACACCACAAAAGGAAACTAATAAAGCTCTATTAATTGATCCTAAATAAATGGAGATCAATTAGCTCTCTGACAATGTACCCAAAATAATCATCTTAAGGAAACTCAGTAAGACATACAAGAACACATATAGAGAAATAAATGAAATCAAGTAAACAATATTTAAACAAAGTGAGAATATCAACAAAGAAAGGAAACCAAAACATAAATCCAAACTAAAATCATAAAGTTGTAGAATCATTGAATTGAAAAGTTCATAGTAGAGCTACAGCAGCAGACTTGAATGAGCATAAGAAGTAATGAACAAATTAAAAAGTCCATTTCAAACTATCCAGTCAGAGGAGCAAAAAGTTAAAAGAAAGAGTTTAGAAAGCCTATAGAACTTGTGGGATACCATCAAAAGAAACACTACATATGTGATGGGAGTACCAATAGAAGAGGACTGTGAAAAAGAATTATAAAGATTATTCAAAGAAACAATGCATGAAAAACTTCCCAAATGCGGGCAGGGAAATGAGCATCCAGATGTATGAAGTCCAAATATCCCAAAATAGGTTGAAAGTGCAAAGACCTACAATAAAGCACCTTATAATAAAACTATCAAAAGACAAACCCAAAGAGAAAAAATTTAAAACAGCACAACAAATAGTGACTTATCACATACAAAGGAACCTCCATTAGAATGTAAGTACATTTCTCAGTGGCAACCTTTCAGACCAGGTGGAAGTGGAATGATATATTCAAAGTACTGATTGGAAGAAAGAAAAACTTCCAAACCAAGAATATTATATTTGGTATGCCAGTTCTTCAAAAATAATTAAGAGATTAAATACTTTCCAAGATAAATAGAAGCTAAGAAAGTGTGTCACCACTATATCTGCCTTACAAAAAGTGCTAAAGTGTGCTTTTCAAGTTGAAATGAATAAGCAGTAAACAGAAACACAAAGAGATTTAAAAGTATAAATCTCAAGGGAAAACAATATTTATACAAATAGGAACACAAATTCTGGAATGGTGGGTCAGAAATCATTTCTAACCTGAGTATATGTTAAAGGACAAGATTAATATTAATGACTATGACAAATATTCTTTAATGGATACAGAATATAAAAAGCAAACACTGGCATCAGTAACATAAAATTGGGGAGAGTAAAAGTGTAGAGCTTTCACATGTGATGGTAGTTAAATTGTTATCAACTTAAAATAGACTGCTACAACTGGTTCAATGAAAACCTCCTTATAACCAGAAGGAAAAAAGCTATAGAGCATACACAAAAGTAAAAGAGAAAATAATGAGAGCTTACCACTACAAAAATCAAACCACAAAGATAAACAATAAAATAAGAGAGGAAAAAGGAAAGAGTATGGACAAAATAATAATAACTCCTTATCTACCAATGATGGCATTAAATGTAAATGGATTAAATTCACTAAATAGGAGTGGCTGAGTGGATTTTAAAAGACTAAAATTTGTAGTGTCTAAAAGTCACATTAAATTTATGAACACCCAACCTTAAAGTGAACAGATAGATGAAGATATTCTATGTAAAGGTAAACAAAAGAGAACAAGGGTGTTTTAATTCTTAGACAAAATATACTTAAGTAAAAGTCTTTACAAGAGTAAAAGAAGGTGAAACCTTTACGTAATGATAAAATAATCAATTCTAGAGTACAATGTAACAATTACAAACAGATATGCACCCAAGATCAAAGATCCTAAATATTTGACAAATATAAATATATGTCATTGTAGTTTTAGTTTCCATTTCCCCGATAATGTATGATTTGGATCATATTTTCATGTGCTTATTTGTCATATGTATATCTTCATTGGTGAGGTGTCTGTTAGTGTCTTGGTCCATTTACTATACTTGAGCTGATTAGTTTCTTATAGCTTTATTTTAGGGTTTTATTAATATGTTGAATAATAGTCCTTTAAAAATGTGTTTTTTTTTAAAATATTTTCCTAATACATGGATTGTCTTAGTCTCTTGCCATTGTCTTTTGTGGAGCAGAAGTTTTTAATTTTAATGAAGTCTAGTGTATCGATAAATTATTTTGTGGATTGTGCCTTTGGTATTAAATCTAAAACACATTACCATAACCAAAATCATCTAGGTTTACTCCTGCTTTTACATTTATATTTATGATCTAGTTTGGGTTAATTTTTGTGCAGGACTTAAGAAGTATACTTGGATTCAATTTTTGCATGTGGATATCCAGTTGTTCCAATACCATTTGTTGAGGAGATTATGTTTTCTCTTCTGTCATTTATCAGTTGACTATATTTATGGTAGCCTATATCTGCAATCTCTATTCTGTTCCATTGATCTGTATGTTTATTTCTTAGCCATTATCACACTGTCTTGAATACTGAAGTTTATACTAAGTCTTGAAGTTAGGTAGTGTCCATTCTCAGAATTTGCTTTCTCCTTCAGTATTGTGTTGACTATTTTTTTGTTTTTGCCTCTCCATATAAATTTCATAATCAACTTGTCAATATCCATAAAATAACTTCCTGGGGTTTGAATGAGATTGCAACAAATATATAGGTCATGTTGGAAAGAACTGAAATTTGGGGAGTATTGAACCTGTATGTCTAGAAATGGAATATTGTCCAATTAGCTTATCTCTGATTTCATTCACAGGAATTCATAGTTTTCCTCACATATGTCTTCCATGTATTTTAGATTTATACTAATATATTACATTTTTTGTATGCTAATGTAAATTATTTTTTAACTTCACATTTTTTATCAGTTTTATATAGGAAAGCAACTGATTTTTTTATGTTACTCATGTATTATGCAACTTTGTTATAATTGCTTATTATTTGTAGGAGTTTTTTGTTTAATTTGAATCTGAATATATAATCATGTCATCTGCAAACAAAGAGTTATATCTTCCTTCCATACCTGTATACTATTTATTTCTTTTTCTTGCCTTACTTATATAAGAAGGACTTCTAGTATGGTATCAAAAAAGAGTGGTGAGAAATGGCATGCTTGTCTGGTGACCAACCTTGAGGGAAATCTTCAAGGATCTTATAATTAACTATTATGTTAGGTGTAGGTTTTTTTAGACAATCTCTATCATGTTGAGAAAGTTCCCCTCTACAACTAGTTGGCTGACAGTTTTTCTCATGTATATGTGTTGAATTTTGTCAAATGCTTTTTCCACATTTGTTGATAAGATGTCTTTCTAATATTTAAAGGCTGTTTATGTCATGGATTGCATTCATTGATTTTAGAATGTTGAACCAAAGTTGCACACTTGGGGTGAATCTCACTTGTGTCATGATACATAATTCTTTATATATTCATTTTGGGATTAAATTGTTAGTATTAATTGAGGATTTTTTCATCTTCATCCATGAAGATATTAAATTTTTATTTACTTTTATTTTCCTTTAGTACCTTTACCTTAATTGGTTATCAGAGTAATTTTGACCCCATAGAAGTATTTGATAGAATTTTACTGGTCTTGGGGCCTTATCATTTGAAATGTTACTAATTATTGATTCAATATATTTAAAATGCATATTCCTATTTAAATCATTTATTTTTTCTTTTGGGAGTTTTGGAAGATTTTGTAATTCAAGGAATTAGCCCACATCATCTAGGTTATCAACTTTGTGGGCATGTAGTTATAAATATTCTTCTTGTATTATCCTTTAAATTTTCATGAGATCTATAGTAATGTCACCTCTTTCATTCCTGAAAAAAGCAATTGGTGTCCTCTTTCTTATTTATTAGGCTGGCTAGAGAATCAATTTTACTGATCATTCAAAGAACTAGCCATTTATAATTATTTGGAAAAATATCTAAACAGGTCTTTGCCCATTTTTAATTGTTTTGCTTTTTTTTGCAATTGAGTTGAATGAGTTCCTTATATATTCTTATATTAACTACCTATTGGATATGTGGTCTGAAGATTTGCGTCCAGTCGACAGATTTTCTATTCATTGTGTTGACTGATTCATTTCCCTGAGGAATCTTCATTTCAATATTTGCTCTTACTTGCTCATTTTGCTTTTGTTGTATTCGATTTTGGTATAAAATCCAAAAATATGTTGCTAATACAATGTCAAGGAGCATTTTCCCTATGTTTTCTTTCAGGAGTTATACAGTTTCAGACTTGCACTTAATTTTTAAATTAACTCTGAGTTGGTTATTGTATATGGTGTACGGTTTGGGTAGTATTTCATTCTTTTTTTATGCAGATAGAATTTTCCCAACACCATTAATTAAAGAGATTATCTTTAGCATACTGTGTGCATTTAGTGACTTTGTTGAAAATTAGTTAACTATATATGTGTGGGGTTATATCTGGGCCTCTATATTGTTCCATTGGATCATGTATATGTTTTATGCCAGTACTATACTGTTTTGATTACTATAGCTTTATAAGGCAGTTTGAAATCAGGAAGTATAATGACTCAAGTTTTGCTCTTCTTGCTGAACATTGCTCTGATTCTTCGGTGTTTTTGTAGTTTTACATGAATTTTGGATTTATTTTGTCTGTAAAAAATGCCATTGGAATATGTGTGTATTTTTTATTGACACACAGTTGATATAAAATATTATATTGGTTTCAAGTATGCAAAACAGTGATTCAACAGTTCACACATTATTAATTCCTCATCATGATTAGTGTAATTACTGTAAACCAATAAATACATTATAGAACCATTGACTATATCCTCAATGCTGCACTTTCATCATCATAAACAACTAATATTACAATTGAAATTTTTGTGCCTCTTTATCCCCCTGACCCACACACTCACACTCAAAACCTTACTCCATGGGAACCTACCATCATTTCTTAGTGTCTGAGTCTACTCTTGTTTTCTTCTTTTTGATTTGTTTTGTTTTTAGATTCCACATATAAGTGAAATATGCAATTTGCCTTTTTCGATCTGGCTTATTTCACTTAGAATAATACCATCTGGGTCCATCCCTGTTTCCACACATGACATGATTTCTTTCTTTTTATACCTGAATAATATCCCATTGTATATATGCGCCATTTCTTTATCCATTCATCAATTAATGGACACTTTAGCTACTTGAATATCTTGGTTGCTGTAAATATTGTGACAGTAAACAGAGTGGTGCATATATCATTTTTTTAATATATAATTTATTTTGGTATCATAAATCTACAATTACATGTGCAATATTATGGCTATTAAACTACCCCTTCATCAGGTCCCCCACCAACCCATTACAGTCACTGTCCATCAGCATAGTGAGATGCAATAGAATCACTACTTGTCTTCTCTGAGTTGTACAGCCCTCCCCGTGCCCCCCTATCTTACATCTGCTAATTGTAATGCCCCTTTTACCCTTTTATCCCTCCCTTCCCTACCATCTTCCCCAGTCCCTTTCCATTTGGTAACTATTAGTCCGTACTTGGGTTCTGTGAGTATGCTGCTGTTTTGTTCCTTCATTTTTTTTCTTTGTTCTTATACTCCACATATGAGTGAAATGATTTGATACTTGTCTTTTCCACCTGGCTTATTTCACTGAGCATAATACCCTCTATCTCCATCCATGTTGTTGCAAATGGTAGGATTTATTTTCTTCTTATGACTGAATAAAATTCCATTGTGTATATGTACCACGTATTCTTTATCCATTCATCTACCGATGGACACTTATGTTGCTTCCATTTCTTGGCTATTGTAAATAGTACTGAGATAAACATAGAGGTGCATATGTCTTTTTCAAACTGGGCTGCTGCAGTCTTAGGGTAAATTCCTAGGAGTGGAATTCCTGGGACAAATGGTGTTTCTATTTTGAGTTTTTTGAGGAACCTCCACACTGCTTTCCACAATGGTTGAACAAATTTGCAGTACCACCAGCAGTGTAGGAGGGTCCCCTTTTCTCCACATACTCACCAACATTTGTTGTTGTGTGTGTGTTGGATGCTGGCCATACTCACTGGTGTGAGGTGATACCTCATTGTGGTTTTAATCTTCATTTCTCTAATGATTAGTGATGTGGAGCATCTTTTCATGTGCCTGTTGGCCATCTGAATTTCTTCTTTAGAGAAGTGTCTATTCATGTCCTCTGCCCATTTCTTAATTGGATTATTTGCTTTTTGTTTGTTAAGATGCATGAGTTCTTTATATATTTTGGATGTCAACCCTTTATAAGATACGTCATTTATGAATATATTCTCCCATACTGTAGGATGACTTTTTGTTCTACTGATGGTGTCCTTTGCTGTACAGAAGCTTTTCAGCTTGATATAGTCCAACTTCCTCATTTTTGCTTTTGTTTTCCTTGCCCAGGGAGATATGTTCATGAAGAAGTTGCTCATGTTTATGTCCAAGAGATATTTGCCTATGTTTTTTTCTAAGAGTTTTATGGTTTCATGACTTACATTAGGTCTTCGATCCATCTTGAGTTTACCTTTGTGTATGGGGCTAGACAGTAGTCCAGTTTCATTCTCTTACATGTAGCTGTCCAGTTTTTCCAACACCACCTGCTGAAGAGGCTGTCCTCTCCCCATTTTATATCCAACTCTCCTTTATCAAATATTAATTGACTATATACGTTTGAGTTAATGTTTGGATTTTCCATTCTGTTACACTGATCTGTGGGTCTGTTTTGTGCCAATACCAAATTGTCTTGATTACTGTGGCTTTGTAGTAGAGGTTGAAGTAAGGGAGCGTAATTCCCCTTATTTTATTCCTCATTCTCAGGATTGCTTTGGCTATTTGGGGTCTTTTGTGGTTCCATATGAATTTTAGAACTATTTGTTCCAGGTCATTGAAGAAAGTTGTTGGTAGTTTGAGAGAGATTGCGTTGAATCTGTAGATTGCTTTAGGTAGTATAGCCATTGTGACAATACTTATTCTTCCTAGCAAGAGCTTGGGATGCATTTCCATTTGTTAGTGTCCTCTTTAATTTCCCTCAGGAGTGTCTTGTAGTATTCAGAGTATAGGTCTTTCACTTCCTTCATTAGGTTTATTCCTAGGCATTTTATTCTTTTTGATGCAATTGTGAATGGAATTGTTTTTCTGATTTCTCTTTCTGTTAGTTCATCGTTAGTGTATAGGAAAGCAACAGATTTCTGTGTATTAACTTTGTATCCTGCAACTTTGCTGAATTCAGGTATTAGTTCTAGTAGTTTTAGAGTTGAGTCTTTAGGGTATTTTTATGTACAATATCATGTCATCTGCAAATAGTGACAATTTGACTTCTTTACCAATCTAGATGCTTTATGTCTTTGTTTTGTCTGATTGCCATGGCTACGAAGTCCAGTACTATGTTGAATAATACTGGAGAGAGTGGGCATCCCTGTCTTGTTCCCGATCTTAGACGAAAAGCTTTCAGCTTCTCGCTGTTAAGTATGATGTTAGCTGTGGGTTTGTCATATATAGCCTTTATGATGTTGAGGTACTTGCCGTCTATACCCATTTTGTTGAGAGTTTTAATCATGAATGGATGCTGAATTTTGTCAAATGCTTTCTCAGCATCTATGGAGATGATCATGTGGTTTTTGTTCTTCTTTTTGTTGATGTGGTGGGTGATGTTGCTGGGTCTTTGAATGTTGTACCATCCTTGCATCCCTGGGATGAATCCCACTTGATCATGGTGTATGATCCTCCTGATGTATTTTTGAATTCGGTTTGCTAACATTTTGTTGAGTATTTTTGCATCTACATTCATCAGGGATATTGGTCTGTTATTTTCTTTTTTAGTGAGGTCGTTTCCCGTTTTTGGTACTAGAGTGATGCTGGCTTCATAGAAAGCGTTTGGAAGTATTCCCTCCTCTTCTATTTTTGGAAAACGTTAAGGAGTATGGGTATTATTTTTTCTCTATATGTCTGGTAGAATTCAGAGGTGAATTCATCAGGTCCAGGGGTTTTTGTTCTTGGGTAGATTTTTGATTACTGATTCAGGTTCTTTGCTTGTGATTGGTCTGTTTAGTTTTTCTGTTTCTTGCATGGTCAGTCTTGGAAGGTTGCATTTTTCTAAGAAGTTGTCCATTTCTTCTATTTTTTGCAGCTTGTTAGCATACAGATGCTCATAATATTCTCTTATAATTCTTTGTATTTCTGTGGGGGCCGTCGTTATTTTTTCTTTCTCATTTCTGATTCTGTTTATGTGTGTAGATTCTCTTTTTCTCTTAATGAGTCTGGCTAGGGTTTATCTATTTTGTTTATTTTTTCAAACATCCAGCTCTTGGTTTCATGATTTTTTTCTATTTTTTTATTCTTCTCAATTTTATTTATTTCTTCTCTGATCTTTATTATGTCCCTCCTTCTGGTGACTTCTGGTCTCATTTGTTCTTCTTTTTCCAATTTCAATAATTGTGTTTTTAGACTGTTCATTTGGGAATGTTCTTCCTTCTTTAAATAGGCCTGGATTGCAATATACTTTCCTCTTAGAACTGCCTCTGCTGCGTCCCACAGAAGTGGTGTCTTTGTGTTGTTGTTGCCATTACTCTCCATATATTCTTTGATTTCTGTGTTGATTTGGTCATTAACCTATTGATTAATTAGGAGAATGTTTTTAAGTCTCCATGTATTTGTGAGCCTTTTTGATTTCTATCTAAAATTTATTTCTTTTTTTATACCTTTGTAATCTGAGAAGTTGGTTGGTAGGATTTCAATATTTTTGAATTTACTGAGGTTCTTTGTGTGGCCTAGTATGTGGTCTATTCTGGAAAATGCTCCATGTGCTCTTGAGAAGAATGTGTATCCTGCTGGTTTATGGTGCAGAGTTCTGTAGATATCTGTTACATCCATCTGTTCTAGTGTGTTGTTCAGTGCCTCTGTGTCTTTACTTATTTTCTGTCTGGTTGATCTGTCCTTTGGAGTGAGTTGTGTGTTGAAGTCTCCTAAAATGACTGCATATTGTCTATTTCGTCCTTCAATTCTGTTAGTATTTGTTTCACATATGCTGGCACTCCTGTGTTTGGTGAATATATATTTATAATGGTTATATCTTCTTGTTGGACTCACCCCTTTATCATATGTAATGTCCTTCTTTATCTCTTGCTACTTTCTTTGTTTTGAAGTCTATTTTGTCTGATATAAGTACTGCAACACCTGTTTTTTTCTATTTGTTGTTTGCATGAAATATCTTTTTCCATCCCTTCACTTTTAGTCTGTGTATATCTTTGGGTTTGAGAGGACTCGCTTTTAAGCAGCATATAGATGGGTCTTGCTTTTTATCCATTCTGTTACTCTGTGTCTTTTGATTGGTGCATTCAGTCCATTTATATTTAGGGTGATTATTGATAGGTATGTACTTCTTGCCATTGCTGGCTTTAGATTCGTGGTTACCAAAGGTTCAAGGGTTGCATCTTTACTATCTAAGAATCTAACTTAACTTTCATTTTAAGTTATTGTGAACGCCATCTGATGTTTCCTTATTTCTCCCTTCCTATTCTTCCTCCTCCATTCTTTATATATTGGGTGTTTTATTCTTTGCCTTTAGTTAGTATTTGGATGGTCTGCTTTCTTTGCTATGATTTTATTTTTTCTTGTGACATCTTTTTAGCCTTAGGCATGCTTCCATCTAGAGCAGTCCATTTAAGATATCCTGTAGTGGTGGTTTATGAGAGGCAAACTCTTTCAACTTTCATTTGTATGGAAATTGTTTAATCTCTCCATCATACTTAAATGATTATCGAACTGGATATAATATTCTTGATTCAAGGCCCTTCTGTTACATTATGGTAAATATATCATGCCATTCTCTTTTTGCCTGTATGGTTTCTGTTGAGAAGTCTGATGACAGTCTGATGGGTTTTCCTTTGTAGGTGATCTTTTTTCTCTCTCTAGCTGCCTTTAATACTCTGTCTTTATCTTTGACCTTTGCCATCTTAATTATTATGTGCCTTGGTGTTGTCTTCCTTGATTCCCTTGTGTTGGGAGATCTGTGGGCTTCCGTGGACTGTGAGACTATTTCCTTCCCAGTGTGGGAAAGTTTTCTGCAATTATTTCTTCTAAGACACTTTCTATCCCTTTTTCTCTCTCTTCTTCCACTGGTACTCCTATAATGTGAATATTGTTCCGTTTGGATTGGTCACACAGTTCTCTTAATATTCTTTCATTCCTAGAGATCCTTTTGTCTCTCTCTGCCTCAGCTTCTCTGTATTCTTATTCTCTGTTTTCTAATACATTAACAGTATCTAACACCTCATCCAGTCTGCTGTTAAGACCATCAATGGCTTGCCTCATTTCTGCATATTCTTTCCTCACTTCCATCACTTCCTCTCAGCTCTTGCACATTTTTCTGTAGATCTGTCAGCATGGCTATGACTTTTATTCTGAATTCTTTTTCAGGAAGACTGTGCATGTCCATCCTTTCAGGTTCCCTCTCTGGGGTTGTCTGTGTCTGTAGCTTTGTCTGTACATATTCCTCTGCCTTTTCATGGCTATAGAATTAGTTGCTGGTAGTTGCCACATATGTCAGCTGAGCACTTTGTGACTTTAAAAAAAAAATAAAAAAATAATAATAAAAAAAGGGAAATTAAAAAAGCAAAGAAAGGGAAGAAAAAACAAAAACAACTAAAAAACAAAAGAAAAACAAACAAAAACAAACAACAACAAAAAACCGCCCACCGGGAGTGAGTTTTGTGTGAGTGCTGTAGGTGGCGCAGTTGCTCCACTATTCCAGAGCCATGGCTGCACCTCTCCACAAGGCCTTTTATAACTCTGGCCAGGGTGGGATCGAATGGGAGGCTGTTGATCTCTGTGGGAGTCTTAAGCATGGCCACCCTTTCCCAGTCACCAGCTAAGGACTCCCAGCCTGCTGGGCTGAGTGTGCCAGGGTGATCCGGTCCTCTGCTGTGCTCCTGTCTCTTTAAGACCGCTGAAAAAATTGCATGCTTTTCTTCTTTTATTTGTTTTTTTCCTTTCCTCCTGGAGCCTTCCGCAAGCAACTGGCGCTTTCCTCGCTGAGACCCTGCACCCTCTGTCTCTCCAATCTCTGCTACACCGTGCACTGTGTGTCGGCACTCCCGGTGCAGACTTCCACTCCCTCCCAGCTCTGAATCCTCTCCTCCCACTGGTGCACTGCCTTGGGGAGTGCTTGGGTTCTGCTGGGTTGTGGCTCCGTGTCTTACCTGACTTGCTGGGTGCTGAGTCCTCTCAGGGTGTAGCTGCCCACTGGTGCGCTGGGGTGGAGGAGTGCTCGGGTCCTGCTGGGTTGTGGCTCCATATCTTACCCACCTCGCAAGGTGCCAAGTTCTCTCAGGTGGAGCTGCCTTCTTGCCGCTTTCCTGTGTATTCTGGTCTCTCTTTTAGGAATAGTTGTATTTGCTGTGTTTTTGAGGATAAATGTAATTTTGGGAGGAAATTTCTGTCGTTCCGTTCACGTCGCCATCTTCCAGGTAGTAGTTCTTGCGTAGTTTTTGATTACCTATTCAATTTCATTTCTGGTGATTGGTCTGTTTAATTTTTCTGTTTCTTGCTTGGTTAGTCATGGGAGGTTGTATTTTTCTAAGAAGTTGTCCATTTCTTCTATGTTTTCCAGCTTGTTAGCATATAGATTCTCATAATATTCTCTTATAATTCTTTGTATTTCTGTGGGGTCAGTCATTATTTTTCCTTTCTCATTTCTGATTCTGTTTATGTGTGTAGATTCTCTTTTTCTCTTAATGAGTCTGTCTAAAGGTTTATCTATTTTGTTTATTTTTTCAAAGAACCAGCTCTTGGTTTCATTGATTTTTTTCTATTGTTTTATTCTTCTCAATTATATTTATTTATTCTCTGATCTTTATTATGTCCCTCCTGGTGACTTTGGGCCTCACTTGTTCTCCTTTTTCCAATTTCAGTAATTGTGTCTTTAGACTATTCATTTGGGGATGTTCTACCTTCTTTAAATAAGCCTGGATTGCAATATACTTTCCTCTTAGAACTGCCTTTGCTGCGTCCCACAGAAGTTGTGGCTTTGTGTTGCTGTTTTCATTAGTCTCCATATGTTCTTTGATTTCTGTGTTGATTTGGTCATTAACCCATTGATTAATTAGGAGAATGTTGTTAAGTCTCCATGTATTTGTGATCCTCTTTGATTTCTTTCTAAATTTTATTTCTAGTTTTATACCTTTGTGATCTGAGAAGTTGGTTGGTAGGATTTAAATATTATTGAATTTACTGAGGTTCTTTTTTTGGCCTAGTATGTGGTCTATTCTGGAAAATGTTCCATGTTCACTTGAGAAGAATGTGTATCCATTTGCTTTTGATTGCAGAGTTCTGTAGGTGTCTGTTATGTCCATCTGTCCTATTGTGTTGTTCAGTGCCTCTGTGTCTTTACTTATTTTCTGTTTGGTTGATCTGTCCTTTGGAGTGAGCGGTGTGTTGAAGTCTCCTAAAATGAATGCATTGCTCTATATTTCCTCCTTCAATTCTGTATTTGTTTCATGTATGCTGCCGCTCCCGTGTTAGGTGAATATATATTGATAATGGTTATATCTTCTGGTTTGACTGACCCCTTTATCATTATGTAATGTCCTTCTTTATCTCCTGCTGCTTTCTTCATTTTGAAGTCTATTTTGTCTGATACAAGTACTGCAACACCTGGTTTTCTCTCTTTGTTGTTTGCATGAAATATCTTTTTCCATCCCTTCACTTTTAGTCTGTGTATATCTTTGAGTGTGAGGTGTGTCTCTTGTAAGCAGCATATAGATAGGCCTTCTTTTTAACCATTCTATTACTGTTTGTCTTTTGATTGGTGCATTCAGTCCATTTACATTTAGGGTGATTATTGATAGATATATACTTATTGTCATTGCTGGCTTTAGATTTGTGGTTACCAAAGTTCAAGGTTGCTTCTTTATTATCTAACAATCTAAATTAACTTTCTTGATAAGTTACTGTAAACACTGTCTGATATTTCTTTATTTCTCTACCTTCTTATTCTTCTTCCTCCTTTCTTTATATACAAGGTGTTTTATTCTTTGCCTTTAGTTAGTATTTGGATGGTCTGCTTTCTTTGCTATGATTTTATTTTCTCTGGTGACATCTTTTTAGCCTTAGAGGTGCTTCCCTCTAGAGCAGTCCATGTAAGATAACCTGTAGTGGTGCTTTATGAGTGTCAAACGCTCTCAACTTTCATTTGTCTGGAAATTGTTTAATCCTTCCATCATATTTAAATGATAATCATGCTGGGTACAATATTCTTGGTTCGACTCCCTTCTATTTAATTGTGGTAAATATATCATGCCATTCTCTTCTGGCCTTTAAAGTTCCTGTTGAGAAGTCTGATGATAGTCTTATGAGTTTTCCTTTGTAGGTGATCTTTTATCTCTCTCTAGCTGCCTTTAATACTCTGTCTTTATATTTGATCTTTGCCATTTTAATTATTATGTGTCTTGGTGTTGCCTTCCTTGGGTCCCTTGTGTTGGGAGATCTGTGGGCTTCTGTGCACTGTGAGACTATTTCCTTCCCCAGCGTGGGAAAGTTTTCAGCAATTATTTCTTCAAAGACACATTCTTTCCCTTTTTCTCTCCCTTCTTCCTCTGGTACTCCTATAATGCAAAAATTGTTCCGTTTGGATTGGTGACACAATTCTCTTAATATTCTTTCATTCCTAGAGATCCTTTTATCTCTCTCTGCCTCAGCTTCTCTGTATTCCTGTTCTCTGACTTCTATTGCATTAACAGTCTCTAACATCTCATCCAGTCTGCTGTTAAGCCTGTTGATCCCTTGTCTGATTTCTGCATTGTCTTTCCTCACTTCCCTCACTTCCTCCCTCAGCTCTTGCACATTTCTATGCAGGTCTGTCAGCATGGTTATGACTTTTATTCTAAATTCTTTTTCAGGAAAACTGTGCATTTCCATCCTTTCAGGCTCCCTCTCTGGGTTTGTCTGTTTGATTTTAGTCTGGACAATATTCCCCTGTCTTTTCATGGCTATAGATGTGGTCACTGATAGTTGCCACATATGTCCGCTGGGCTCTTTAAGACTTTAAAAAGGAAAAAAAAAAGAAAGAAAGAAAAGAAAAGAAAAAAGAAAGAGAAGAATAAACAAAAAACAAAACAACTCCCCCCCCAAAAAAACAAAAGAATACAAAACAAAAAACAAAAAACAAAAGAAAACAAAACCAAATATCTCCCACCAGGAGTAGATTCTGTGGGGATGCTGTAGGTGGTGCTGTTGCCCCAGTATTCCACAGCCATGGCCACGCCACTCTGAAGGGCCCTTTATAGCTCCAGCCAGCGTGGGAATGAATGGGAGGCTGTTGATCTCTGTGGGAAGTTGTAGTGTGTCCACCCTTTCCCAGTCACCAGATAAGGGGTCCAAAACTCCCCAGGACTCCCAGCCTGCTGGGCTGAGTGTGCCGGGGTGATTCAGCTCCTCAGCTGGACTCCTGTCTTCCTAAGACCATTGAAAAAAGTGCGCACTTTTCTTTTTTATTTTTTCCATCCCTGGATCCGGCTGCAAGCACCCTGTCACGTTACCCGCTCAGATCCTGCACCCTCCGTCTCTCCAATCTCCGCTACACTGCGTGGTGTGTGTCAGTGCTCCCTGCACAGATCACTGTGGCTGGTTATTTCGCAGGGTGTACTTCCACTCCCTCCTGGCTCTGAATCCTCTCCTCCCGCCGGTGCACTGGGGTGGTAGTGTGCTTGGGTCCCACTGGGTCGCAGCTCCATATCTTACCTGCCTTGCGGGGTGCTTAGTCCTCTCAGGTGTAGCTGCACGCTGTGCACTTTCCTGTGAATTCTGGTCTCTCTTTTATGAATAGTTGTATTTGCTGTATTTTCGTAGATATATATAGTTTGGGGAGGAGATTTCTGCCACCCTGCTCATGCCGCCATCTTCCCGGAAGTCTCTACCAGTGCATATATCTTTTTGAATCAGGGATTTTGTTTTCTTTAGGTAAATTCATTGACGTGGAGTTACTGGGTAATATGATATTTCCATTTGTAGTTTCTTAGGGAACCGCCATACTGCTTTCTATATTAGCTTCACCAATTTGCATTTCCATCAACAGTGTAGGAGGGCTCCCTTTTTTCCACTTCTTCACCAACACTTGTTATTTCTTGTCCTTTTGATAGTGGCCATTCTAAGTGGTGTGAGGTGATATGTCATTATAGTTTTTATTGGGGTTTCCATGATGATTAGTGATGTGGAACATCTTTTCATGTGCCTGTGGCCATCTGTATTTATTCCTTGGGGAAATGGCTGTTCAGGTCCTCTGGCCATTTTTAAATTGGGATAGTTCTTTATATGCTGTTGAGGTATATTAATTTTATCATATATTTTGGGTGTTAACTTTTTATCAGCTCTATCATTTATGAATATATTTTTCTATAATGTAGGTTGCCTTTGTGTTTTGTTGATCGTGTCCTTTGCTATGCAGAAGTTTTTAGTTTCATGTAGTTCCACTTTTACACTTTTGATTTTGTTTCCCTTGCCTGGGGAGCAGTCCTGAAAATAATTATTCATGCTTATTTTCAAGATATTTTTGAATATGTTTTCTTCTAAGAGTTTTATGATTTTATATCTTATAGCTAGGTCTTTAGACTATTTAGAGTTTACTTTTGTGTAGGTGCTAGACAGTAATCCATTTTCATCCTCTTGCATGTAGATGTCCAGTTTTCCCAACACCATTTATTGAAGAGACTGTCTTTTTCCAACTGTATTTTCATGACTTCTTTATCATGTATTAATTGACTATATATATGTGGGTTTATATCTGGACTCTTAATGCTGTTCCATTGATCTATGGGTCTATTCTTGTACCAGTACCATACTGTTTGGATTATATAGCTTTGTAGTATATCTTGAAGTCAGGAAGAGTAATGTCCCCAGTTTTTTTCTTCTTTCTCAAATTTGCTTTGGCTATTTGGTTTCATTTGTGGTTCCATGTGAATTTTAGGATTCTTTGTTCTAATTCTGTGAAAAATGCCTTTGGTATTTTGATTGGCATTGCACTGAATCTGTAAAGTGCTTCAGGCCACATGATGATTTTGACAATATTAATTATTCCTATCCATGAGCACGGGATAGATTTCCATTTATTTGTGTTTTCTTTAATTATTTTCACCAGTGTTTTATTGTACTCAGTGTAAAGGTCTTCCACCTTCTTAATTATTTTGATAAGAATTGCATTGACTTTGTAGACTGTGTTGGATATTTGGCAATGCTTTTTCTTCCTCTATGAAAACATGATGTCTTTCCATTCATTTCTGTTTTCTTCAATTTCTTTTATCAATGTATATTGTTTTCATTACATGTCTTTTACCTCTTTGGTTATGTTTACCCATAATTATTTATTTATTTTTTATTTTTTTACTATTACAAAATAAACAGGATTGTTTCTTAATGGCTTTCTCAAATAGTTCGTTGGTAGTGTATAGAAACACAAATAAATTTGAATATTAACTTTTTATCCTGAAAATGTACTGAATTCATTTATACCTATAGTTTCTGCTGTAACCTCTCACTTTTGTATATAGAAGATCAAATCATCTGCAAAGAAAATTATACTACTTCTTTTCACATTTGGATGATTTTGAAATTTTTTTTTTACAATTTATTTTATTTTAGTATCATTAACCTACAATTACATGAGCAATATTGTGATGATTAAACTACCCCCTTCATCAGGTCCCCCCCACCAACCCTATTACAGTCACTGTCCATCAGTGTAGTGAGATGAGAATCACTACTTGTCTTCTCTGAGCTGTACAGTCCCCCCCGGGCCCCCCCACCCTATGTCTGCCAATCGTAATGCCCCTTTTACACTCTTATTCCTCCCTTCCCGCCCTTCTTCCCCAGTCCCTTTCCCTTTGGTAACTATTAGTCCGTTCTTGGGTTCTGTGAGTCTTCTGCTGTTTGGTTTCTTCAGTTTTTTTGTTTACTTTTTATAACCTATTCTCTGGCTAAGATTATTAGTCCTATGTTAAATAGAGGTGGTCCGAAGGGAAAAATTTATTTTCTTTTTCCTGATCTTAGAATAAAATTTTTCATGTTTTCACCATTACATATGACATTAGCTGTGGCCTTGTCATAAATGGATTTTTTATGTTGAGATACACTCCATTTAATCTTAATTTATTGGGAGCATTTATCATGAAATGAGTTTGAGTTTCATCAAATGATAATTCTGTATCTATTAAGATGATCATATGATTTGTATCCTTTATTTTGTTAATATGGTGTATCAATTTTGTTGATTTATGTATGTTAAAGTATACTTCAATTCTAATAAATAATCCACTTTTTGTCATGGTGTATTATATTTTCAACATGCTGTTGAAGTCAGTTTTCTAATATTTTGTCAAGGACTTTTACATCAGTATTCACCATGGATCATGACCTCAAATTTTATTTTCATTTGATGACCTTATCTGGTTATGGTGTTAGTAAGTCTAACCTCAAAAAGTGCCTTTTTACATGTCCCTTTCCTGTTCACTTTTTTTTGGAATATTTTGAGAATATTTATATTTTAATAATATATAGAATTCAACAGTGAAGCCATCTGATCCTTGAATCTTCCTTATTAAGAGTGTTTTAATTATCAATTCAGTATGCCTACTAGTGTCTTTCCAAGATTTTCTATTTATTTATAATTGTCTTGGTAAGTTGTCTGTTCTTAGAATTTCTGCATTTCTTTTAATTTATACAACTACTGGAACATAATTGTTTATAATAGTACCTATTATCACTTTTTATTTCCATGATATCAGTACCTCCTTAGTCATTTACAATTTCATGTGAGCCTTCAGTGTTGTTTTATTATTGTAGCTAATGTTTGACAATTTGGTTTATCTCTAAGAAATAAAAATATTAGTTTTGTTGATGTTTTCTATTGTCTGTCTAGTTTACATCTCATATTTTATGCTCTGATCTTTGTTATTTCATTGCTTTTCATAACTTTTTTCTTAGTTCATTCTTTATGTTCCATCAAGTTCATTGTGGTATAAAGTTACATTGAGATTTTTCATTTTTCTTAATGTGTTTGCTCATCATTATAAACTTTCCTGTTGGAATTTCATTTGCTGCATCACATGTTTTAGTAGGTTGTGATTCCAATTCTTTTAGTGTCAATATACCTTTTGATTTTTCCTTTTTATTTCTTCTGTGCCCCATTGGTTATCCAGGAATATTTTGTTCAATCTAAAACCATTTGTGAATTGTCCAATTTCCTGCTGTTATTAATCTCATTTGATACATTGTTGTGATAAAATATGCTTGATATGATTTCAATCCATTTAATTTGTTAAGACTTGTGGCAGAACATAGAATGTATCTTTGGGAATGTTTTCTGTGCCCTTGAGAAGAATGCATATTCTACTCCTGTTGGATAGAAAGTTCTGTACATGTGTGTTAAGTTCATTTTGTCTAATTTATAAGTCAATCCAATAGTTCCATGTTAACAAGTTCTGGAAGGTATATCTATTGAAATTGATATATCGAAATGCCCTACTATTATTGTACTGTAATTTCTCCACTCCAATCAGTTAAAATTTGCTTTATATACTTAGGTCTACCAATATTTGGTTCATACATGTTTTAATTCCTATAACCTCTTGACTAATTGAATCCTTTATCATATATAATGACACTCTGCTTCATTTGTTAGTTTTTCACTTAAGGTTTTTTTTTCAATTTTGGTATCATTAATCTACAATTAAATGAGCAACATTATGGCTACAAGACTCTTCCCATCATCAAGTCCCCACCACATACCCCATTACAGTCACTGCCCATCAGTGTAGTAACATGCTATAGAACCACTATTTATTTTCTCTGTGTTGTACAGCCTTCCTCATGATCCCCTATACATTATGTCTGCTAAACATAATGCCCATTTTTCCCTTTGTCCCTCCCTTCTCACCCACCCTCCCCAGTCCCTTTGCTTTTAGGAACTGTTATTCCATTCTTGGTATCTGTGAGTCTGCTGATGTTTTGTTCCTTCAGTTTTTTTCAAAGAGTTTTATGGTTTCATAACTTACATTCAGGTCTTTTATACATTTCTAATTTTTTTTTTGTATGGTGTCAGACAAGGATCCAGATTCATCTTCCTACATGTAGCTGTCCAGTTTTGCCAACACCAGCTGTTGAAGAGGCTAAAATTTCCCCATTATATATTCAGAGCTCCTTTATCGTATATTAATTGACCATATAAGTTTGGGTTAATATCTGGACCCTTTATTCTGTTCCAATGGTCTGTGTGTCTGTTTTTGTGCCAGTACCAAATTGTCTTGTTTACTGTGGCTTTGTAGTAGCGCTTGAAGTCAGGGAGTGTAATTCCCCGTTTGATTCCTCCTTCTCAGGATTGCTTTGGCTATTCGAGGTCTTTTGCGGTTCCATATGAATTTTAGAATTATTTGTTCCAGTTCATTGAAGAAAGCTGTTGGTAGTTTGATAAGGATTGCACTGAATCTGTAGATTGCTTTATGTAGTATAGCCATTTTGACAATATTTATTCTTCCTAGCCAAGATCATGGGATACATTTCCATTTGTTAGTGTCCTCTTTAATTTATCCTAGCAGTGTCTTGTAGTTTTCAGAGTACAGGTCTTTCACTTCCTTCATTAGGTTTATTCCTAGGTATTTTATTATTTTAGATGCAATTGTGAATGGAATTGTTTTTCTGATTTCTCTTTCTGTTAGTTCATCATTAGTGTACAGAAAAGCAACAGATTTCTGTGTGTTAATTTTGTATCCTTCAACTTTAGTGAATTCAAATATTAGTTCTAGTAGTTTTGGAGTGGAGTCTTTAGGGTTTTTTACGTACAGTATCATGTCATCTGCAAATAGTGACAATTTGACTTCTTCTTTACCAGTCTGGATGCCTTGGATGTCTTTGTTTTGTCTGATTGCCGTGGCTAGGACCTCCAGTACTATGTTGAATAACAGTGGAGAGAGTGGGCATCCCTGTCTTGCTCCCAATCTTAGATGAAAAGCTTTCAGCTTCTCGCTGTTAAGTATGATGTTAGTTGTGGGTTTGTCATATATAACCTTTATGATGTTGAGGTACTTGCCGTCTATACCCATTTTGTTGAGAGTTTTAATCATGAATGGATGCTGAATTTTGTCAAATGCTCTTTCCGCATCTATGGAGATGATCATGTGGTTTTTGTTCTTCTTTTTGTTGATGTGGTGGATGATGATGGATTTTTTAATGTACCATCCTTGCATCCCAGGGATGAATCCCACTTGATCATGGTGTATGATCCTCTTGATGTATTTTTGAATTCGGTTTCCTCATATTTTGTTGAGTATTTTTGCATCTATGTTCATCAGGGATATTGGTGTGTAATTTTCTTTTTTGGTGAGCTCTTTGCCATGTTTTCGTATTAGAGTGATGCTGGCTTCATAGAAAGAGTTTGCAAGTATTCCCTCCTCTTCTACTTTTTGGAAATCCTTAAGGAGAATGGGTGTTATTTCTCCTCTATATGTCTGGTAGAATTCAGAGGTGAGTCCATCAGGTCCGGGGCTTTTGTTCTTGGGTAGTTTTTTGATTACCGATTCAATTTTGTTGCTTGTGATTGGTCTGTTTAGTTTTTATGTTTCATGCTTGGTCAGTCTTGGAAGGTTGTATTTTTCTAAGAAATTGTCCATTTCTTCTATTTTTTGCAGCTTGTTAGCATATAGATGCTCATAATATTCTCATAATTCTTTGTATTTCTGTGGGGTCCATCATTATTTTTCCTTTCTCATTTCTGATTCTGTTTATGTGTGTACATTCTCTTTTTCTCTTCATGAGTCTGTGTAGAGTTTATCTATTTTGTTTATTTTTTCAAAGATCCAGCTCTTGGTTTCATTGATTTTTTTCTATTGTTTTATTCTTCTCAATTTTATTTATTTCTTCCCTGATCTTTATTATGTCCCTCCTTATTATGACTTTGGGCCTCCTTTGTTCTTCTTTTTCCAATTTCAATAATTGTGTTTTTAGACTGTTCATTTGGGAATGTTCTTCCTTCTTTAAATAGGCCTGGATTACAATATACTTTCCTCTTAGAACTGCTTTTGCTGCGTCCCACAGAAGTTGTGGCTTTGTGTTGTTGTTGTCATTAGTCTCCATATATTCTTTGATTTCTGTGTTGATTTGTTCATTAACCCATTGATTAATTAGGGAATGTTGTTAAGTCTCCATGTATTTGTGAGCTTTTTTGATTTCTTTCTAGAATTTATTTCTAGTTTTATACCTTTGTGATCTGAGAAGTTGGTTGGTAGGATTTTAATAATATTGAATTTACTGAGGTTCTTTTTGTGGCCTAGTATGTGGTCTATTCTGGAAAATGTTCCATGTGCTCTGAGAAGAATGTGTATCCTGCTGCTTTTGGGTGCAGAGTTCTGTAAATATCTTATGTCTATCTATTCTAGTGTGTTGTTCAGTGGCTCTGTGTATTTACTTATTCTCTGTCTTGTTGATCTGTCCTTTGGGTTGAGTGGTGTGTTGAAGTCTTCTAAAATGACTGCATTGCTGTCTATTTCCTCCTTTAATTCTGTTAGTATTTGTTTCACATATGCTGGCGCTCCTGTGTTGGGTGCGTATATATTTATAATGGTTATATCTTCTGGTTGGACTCACCCTGTTATCATTATGTCATGTCCTTCTTTATCTCTTACTACTTTCTTCATTTTGAAGTCTATTTTGTCTGATACAAGGACTGCAACACCTGGTTTTTCTCTTTGTTGTTTGCATGAAATGTCTTTTTCCATCCCATCACTTTTAGTCTGTGTATATTTTGGGTTTGAGGTGAGTCTTTTGTAAGCAGAATGTAGGTGGGTCTTACTTTTTTATCCATTCTATTCCTGTGTCTTTTGATTGGTGAATTCAATCCATTTACATTTAGGGTGATTATCGGAAGATATGTACTTATTACCATTGTAGGTTTTGGATTCATGGTTACCAAAGGTTCAAAGGTAGCTTCTTTACTATCTAACCATCTAACTTAACTGTCTTATTAAGCTGTTATAAACACAGTCTGATGATTCTTTATTCTGCATTTAACTATATATTTTTCTTTATCATTGAATTACATATCCTCGTATGTTTTTATGTTAGTGTTCATCAATTTTTATTTAAATTTGAGGAACTCCCTATATCTTTATTGTAATGCAAATCTTGTAGTGATGATCTCCTTCAGCTATTGTTTATTTGTGAAAATTTATTTTTTCCAGTTGTGAAGAACAACTTTGCCAAATAAGTATTCTTGATTTGCAGCGTTTTTTTCTCTTTCAGCAATTTGAATATATCATCCTACTTACTTTTGGCCTGCTATGTTTTTGTTGAGAAATATTCTGAAAGCCTATGGGTGCTCCTTGTGCTTGATGAATAATTTATTCTCTTTCTGCTTTAAAGATTCTCTGTGAGTTTGACTATTTGATTCTAATGGTTCTCAGTGTAGAGTTCTTTGGGTTCTTCTTATTCCAACGTTTGGAATTCATGAAGCATCATGTCCATTTTTCTACCTGTATTTGATAAATATCAGTCATCATTTCTTGAAATATGCTTTCTGGTAATTTCTTCTCCTTTTGGATTCCCTTGATACATATAATGATTCTTTTTCTTGTGTTTCATAATACCTGTATGTTTTTATCACTCTTATTTTTTTCTCTTTTGCTCCTCTGACTAGATTATTTTAAATGATCACTCTTAAAGTCAGCTGATCCTTTCTTCTGCTTGATCAAATATTCTGTTGAAATTCTTTATTGACATTTTTTAATTACTGTAATTTTCATCTCCAGAATTTTGTTACTTTCCTTTTATCAATTTGTGTTTCTTGATTGTTATTCTCATTTTGTGCATGTATCATTTTCCTGATTTCAATTAGTTGTCTACCAATATTCTCTTGTATTTCACTTATCTTCTTTAAATTAATTATTTTAAATCTTGGTCAGGCAATTCACCAATTTCATTTTTTTATGATCGGTCACAGGTTTATATTTTCATTTGGTAGTGTCTTATGTCCCTGATTCTTTTTGTTTCCAGTAGCTTTGCTTTTTCTGCATAGTTTAAGAAGCATCCAACTCTATTATCTTTTATGGACTGCTTACAGCAGTGCAAAACTGTCACCAATAGCTGGGTAGAGATCCTCCGTCTCTCAAATGTTTTATGGGGATGTGCATGTTCCACTCCTTTGTTTTCCTACTAGTGAAAAGAATTCAGTGTTTTCCACCTTCTCCCAATCTTATTAAGCAATACTATCTACTACAACCCCCCTTTTCTTTTCATTATTGGAGTACAGTGGACTTCCCAGAGGCTTTGTGTAAGCTTGACTTCTTTCCCTTAACTTCTGAAGGAGATGTCTCGGTATTTTGCCCCTTTATTTCAGTCCTTCAGAGATGTGCATGCTGCTGAGAACTTCCTACCCTTTCTATCCTAGGGATTGCACTGGTATTACAGGATGTTAGATGCAAAGGAAACTCCAACTTCCTCCTTAAGGAGAACTTTTAGTTTTGTGCACCTTATCTCATTCCCACTATCCCATTTTCCCTGGAGGACTGTCCTGTAATGCCAGGATTCTCAGTGGAGTTCCATATATCTACTCCTGAAAGAAAAGCCTGGGGATTGTGTACCTTCTTTAAGTGTCACAGTGCCATCCAGGCTGCTGAGAGAAGCTTGTTCCTTTTCCCTATAGGACTTCACTATAATTCCAAGACACTGCATGTAGCTCTAAATCTGTCTCTTCCTCTTGAGAGTTAAGTCTTGAGAGTGTACATATTCATGTCATCCCAAAGGACCATACAGTTTTCTGAGAGCCTATTATTTTCTTTTTTTAGCTACTAATTATACTAGTTTCTAATTATAGTTATAATTATACTATATAGCATTCTAATTATACTAGTTTCACTAGAGTGAAGTAAGACAGAATTAGATCTCATGACAAGTATTTAGAAAGTCTGAAGATGTCAGAGAGACATTTTAATCACTTTTTCCTTTAAGGGAGAAATGATAGGCCAGGTGGAGCTCTTTTGGCCCTATGTTGTGCTAGTTTGAATAAAGGGCTAACACTGATAAACTGTTTCTCTTACACATTTAAAGCAGTTTTACTTGGTTTTATTCTTCTCTGAGATGTTACAAATTCTTGATTTGGAATCTGGAATTCTCACTTAGGTATGTTAGCCCAACTGTCATTATTTTATCTGTAGTTTTGTAGAATGAGTGGTTCTGTGAATTCCTATTCTGACATGTTGCTGACATCTCTTTCTCTGTTATTTTAAAATTCTGTACTTTTAAATGTGTTCTAACCTTTACTATTTCCTTCCAATCTGCTAGTTTGGGGTTTAGTTTGCTCTTTTTTCTCTAGTTCCTTAAAGTGTGTAGTTAGATAATTCATTTGATTTCTCTTTTTTAATGTAGACACATACTGTTATAATTCACTTAGCTCTGTTTTTGCTGCATCCTATAAGTTTTATGTGTGCTTGTTATCATACCTCTCAGTGTATTTTCTAACTTCCATTATTATTTCTTCTTTAAGAAGGGCAGCCAATTGTGGTAATCTGCTCACCGTCTTAGTGTCTGACTGGTTTTCAGCCCATCTAATATCCAGAGCACCATGCAATGTGGGTCTATGCTTCTGGAGTAGATTTCTAGTGCTGGGTATTTAGCAGTCCTGGGCTTCTATTCCCTCCCTGTTCTGATTCTCTTCCTCCTGCCAGTGACCTCGGGTCCTGCTGGGTTATGGTTTTATTATGTTACCCTTTTCCGTGAGGTGTTTTCTTTTCACAGATGTAGACTGGCTGGTGCAATCTTGTTTCTGGTCACAGTTTGAGGAATAGTTGTATTTGATGTATTTTCATATTATATGTTGTTTTGGGGGGAGATTTCTGCCTCACTTCTCATGCCACCATCTTTTTTCCTCCCTTTGTGTGTTTAGCCTTTACATTTATGTCTTTGATCCATTTTGAGTTAATTTTTTGTATAGTGTGAGAAAGGAGTCAACTTAAGTCTTATCCCATGTGGATATCTAGTTATACAAGCACTATTTTTTGAAAAAAACTATTTCTCCATTGAAGGTCTTGTCACCCTTGTCAAAAATCAGTTGACCATAAATATGTGGGTTTATTGATGGACTCTAAATTCTATTCCATTGATTTAATAAGTGCATCCTCATTCTAAATATAATATGGTCTTGAATATTGTAACTTGGTAGTTAGTTTTGAGATCAGGAGTTGGAATCCTCCAACTTTGTATTGCTTTTTCTTGATGTTGTCCCTAATCTGGGTCTTTTGAATTTCTCCATGAATTTTTGGATCATATTATCACTTTATCAGCAAATTCAGCTGCAATTTTTATAAGGATTCTTCTGAAGTTGTAGACAAACTTGGGGAGTATTGTCATCTTTATTTATTGTCTTGTAATTGATGAAAATGAGATGTACTCCCATTTATTTAAATTTAATTTATTTCAAAAATCTTCGTATTTTAAAGTATATTTCTAGCTATCTTTACTAAATTTATTTTTAAGAATTTTATTTTTGTGATGATATTTTATAAGGGATATTTAAATTTAATTTTTGATTTTTTTGTTGCTACTGTGGAAAATTATAATTGATTTATGTATATTGATCTTGTATTATACAATGTTGCTGAATTCACTTACTAGCTTTAATATTTTTGTGGATTCCTTAGCAATTTTTATATGTAAGATTATTCCATTTGTGTAGAGATAATTTTACATTTTTACTTCCTCTCTGGCTACCTTTTATTTCATTTTCCTGCCTAACGGCCTTGGCTAGTACATCTAATGTGATGTGACATAGAAGTTGTAAAAGTAGACCTCTTGCTCCTGATCTCTGGACAAACCAAACCAGCTTTTCATCATTAAGTTTTATGTAGTGGGATTTTTCTTGTTGCTATTGAGGTACATTATAAAATTGAAGAAGTACCTTCTATTCATAATTTGCTGAATGTTTGTATCATGAAGGTTGTTGGACCTTCTCAAATGTTTTCTGTTTCAATTAACACAGTAATGTGGTTTTTGTCCTTTGTCCTTTATGCTATTAATGTGATGTATTAGAGTTCTTAAGGGAAACAGAATCAATAAGATATCTATATCAGTCTCTATCTCTATCATCTATCTCTCAATATTTGTCTACTATCTGTCTATCATACACCTATCTATATCTATCATTCATCTATCATCTATCAAGAGATATTTATTTTAAGAAATTGGCTCACTTCATTTTGGAGGCTGGCAAACCCAAAATCTGCAGAGTGGCTTGGCACACTGGAGACCAAGAGGAGTTTCATTTCAAGTCTAAGGGAATAAGGAATGTCTTATGACAGAATTCACTCTTTCTTTGGTGAGGTCAGTCTTTTTTCCTTTAAAGACTTCAACTGATTGGATGAAGTCCACCCATATTATGGAGGATAATTTGATTTACTCATAGGCTACTGATTTAGATGTCTATCTCAAATAAAAAATACCCTTACAAAAACAGCTATATTAACGTTTGACCAAATGTCTAGGTACTATGGATTATCTAAATTAACATATGAAAATGAGATGTACTCCCACTTATTTAGGTTTAATTTATTTCCATTATTCCAACAAAGTTACCCATTACATATAGGGTATTGCATTTATCTTTCAGTATTAAACCAGCCTGGCTATCCTGGGTAAATATCATTTTTTTCATGGTGTACAATCTTTTATATGTTACTGGATTGTGTTTGTCAGTGCTTTGTTGAGGATTTTTGCATCTATATTCATATATATTCATTATTTGATATTCTTTGTCTTTTCTAATTAAGATATTTACAGTTTATATTTCTCTCTAAGCATTACTTTTACTGCATCTCATGAGTTTGTTATTTTGTTTAATTTCATTTATTCATCTCAGTATATTTTCATATTTCCTTTTGGCTTCCTTTATAACCAATCAGTTATTAAGTAGGAAAATGTTAACTTCTACATATTTGTGGATATTCCAAATTTTCTTCAGTTATTGATTTTTAACTTTATTCTTTATAGTCAGAAACATACTTTGTGTGACTTAAATCCTTTAGATATACTGAAGCTTATGTTATGACTTAGGATATGGTCTATCTTGTCAGTGTTCCAGATACACTTGAGAAGAATGTATTCTACCTCTGTTAGGTGTAGTGTTTTATAGATGTCTGTTAAAACAAGTTTGTTTTACTGTTTTTCATTTGCTCTCTATCCTTAGTCACCTTCCTTGTGTTAAGTTAATTCAGGGTGTTCAGATACCATGTAGCAGGTCCAAACCCCTAAGCCTTTTATTCATGTTCTCGAAAAATCCTCATCTGCCTATAAAATCCCCTAGACAATGCACTACACCCGGCTCTCTTGTCCCCTCCTGGCGTGAGCTGGGAGCTCTGTCCTCTCACTTTATTTCTAAATAAAAGCCCGTACCTTGCTCTCCTACCTTGGGTGTTTGCTAAGCTCATTATTTGGCTTCATGAGCAAGAACCCCAGCATCATTACCACTGCATATCTGCATCACAGCAACAAATATGTTAGGAAGGAATTCTGTTCAATGATGCAGGGAATTCATGTAGAATGAGATATGAAACCAAAGTCCAGAAAGCAAAGCAAGTTTTATTACACTCTATAATATAGTGGGCCCTGACCTGTCAGACAGGCCCTGAATATTCAGAGAAAGTTCCTTTTTATGGGGTTTTCAAGGAGTTTTTAGGAGGGGTATTGTTATGCAAACAAGTGTTGATTAACAGGCTAGCAATGATGTAAGCTAATTTCCACAGCACATGCTTTTTCAGAGAATTCTTTCTGATTGCCCAACAAAAGGAGCACAAGTGCAATTCAGATTTATTTTCCTGACTTTATAATCAGGAAAAATCACTTCAGGACACCCCAGGAGTATGCCCAGTTGGACTTTATCTTGTGGAATCTCTGTAGCTTTACTCCTCCAGTTAGGGATTTTCTCATTGGTGGAAGCTATCTGTAGTCTCAACTTCTCTGTGGTCACCCTGTCCTCTCCTCCCACTTATGTCTGGCTTCCTGCCTAATACCTGGAATAGAGATTTCACAATTCAAGAGTGGATGAAGATGAAAAATACCGTTTCTCACCTAGGATGAAAATGCAGTCCAGATAGGGATCTGTGGGGAAAAGACAGCCAGTCTCATTGGTTGTGTAAACCTGGAGTAGAGCTTCTGTAACACAACACTGGTAGGAGAGGGGCTCAAATTGAGATAGGGACTGTGGGTGTAGTCAGAGTAGGGGGAGGGCCTCCGGAGAAAACAAGTCAGAACATTTGCAGTCAGAGTAATGTAACTACATGCAAGGAAACTCCATACCAAAACTCTGTGTTAAACATTAAGCTCTAGGGTAATTCGTCAGTAAGATCAGTGAATGTTCCCCAGACAAAGAGTAGCACATGTTTTTATTACGCTAATTACTTGTAAGATTCACGTTAGCATGCTAAAAGGCCCAGGCCTATGTGCTGTCTTTCCTCTTTCAGATCTGATGGGGTGATTTTACAAACTGGGCAACTAATTTAGCATGCAGACCCAGCTGTAAACAACATATTAAAAGGCAAGAAAGATTCTACCTTAAAGATAAGATTACATTTTAACACCCAGGAAGTTTAAGAAGCAAGATTCTTAACTTACTCTTTAGCAAACAGACAATACCTCAGCACACCTTGGGGGCTGAGCAGGCAGCCTTTTGATATGCTCCTAGTCCAAGACGCAGGTGTCCCAGAGAAAAGTTGGGAAGAAAATTCCTTGTGTAAAGTTAATTCTAGATATTCAGACACCACTTAACAAGTCCACACCCCTAAGCCTTTTTTTCATGTTCTCAAAATTCCTCATTTTCCCTATAAAACCCCTAAACAATGCACCATACTGGGCTGTCTCGTCCCCTCCTGGTGTGAGCCGGGAGCTGTGTCCTTTCACTTTATTTCTAAATAAAAGCCTGAACCTTGCTCTCCTACTTTGCTGTTTGCTAAGCTCATTCTTCATCTTCATGAACAGGAACTCCGGCATCATCTTTGGGGGCTCGTCCGGGATAACATCGAAGGTGAGTATAGGCACTCAAGCCTGCCTTTTCTTTCACTGTCCTTATAGAAGGAAGCCGTCTACAGCATACAAATTGGGTGATTGTCAACCACTTAAATGGGACTAGCCTGGCTGCTGATCTCAAAGTCTCAAGCAACAGGTTCCCCTGCGTCTCCCTCTGTTGATCCCTCATCTCCCTTGGGAGTCAGGAATGTCATCTGAGTGGAGGCCAGGATTCCCTTTCAGAGGCATCTCCTTGGATGCGAGGGACTGAGGAAAGCTGTGGGCAACTGTGGGAGGCTAGGCTGAGGCTACACTTCAGCAGCTTCTCAAAGGTCTGCATGTCTGGAATCAGACCCCAACAGCCCAAATGGGTATCCATGAGGAGTGTCTCTCTTTCTCTGTCTCTGACTTCCAGCCTGCTTCTTCAGGCTGCCCTGGCCTCGGAGTGAGGGAAGGGGTGTTCCTAACTCTCTTCTAACTTCAATTTCACAGAACCCAACACTCACAAATGAAAGATAGATCTACACTTCGCTCTTATTCCTGACTTAATACTGCCTTCTTTTTATCTCCTAAAAATGTGTCTGGGTACCCGTTAGCCACTTAAAAGATCATTAGCATCGGCTACCAGTCTTAACTCTCGGGTGAAAGGTTTCCTGGTGTCTGCTGCTCCTTGATCCCCCGCCTCCGGATGGATGGGAATGTCAGGGAGTGGCTGAGCCGATTTCCTACTTTCCTATCCTAATATGCGGACTCCGATGGCAGACTGGACTAGTAGACAGTGGCCCTTGGATCTCGGCTCTGGCCTATTGATCTGACGGTGCTGAGTGAATCTCCAGCTTGGCTGCTGCCTATGCAAGAGTCGCAGATGACCCCCGACTTCTTGTCCCACAGATCAGATTTGTTAACAGTGGGTGATAGGATAAATAATTTCCAGGCAGTGGCAGCAGCTAGTGCTTGAACATAGATCCCCCTCCATAACTGTAAATGTAAATTGCCCCATTTAAATTCTAGCCATGGCTCTATTCTATTGATCTCCCTTCCTTAGAGGCAGTCATCCTGGGGCTAGGCATTTCCTTTTCTGTGGCCCCAGAGAAGCATAATGGGCTTGTGACTCTGACCAAGGCACAGACAGTGAGAGGTCACAAAGTCCTTGGACTTATTAGACAGGCAGTGGGCACTCAAGTTCATGTAGAGAAACTAGGACCTAGATTAAAACTCCCAAAAGACATAAACTAAGAGCATACTGGTGAGGTTCCCACTAGATCCAGGGCTCTGAAGGAACTCTTTACTATCTAACATTCTAACTTAACTTTCTTGTTAAGTTATTGTAAACACAGTCTGATGTTTCTTTATTTCTCTCCTTTCTTATTCTTCCTCCTCCATTCTTTATATTCTAGGTGTTTTATTCTTTGCCTTTAGTTAGTATTTGGGTGGTCTACTTCTTTGCTATGATTTTATTTTCTCTGGTGACATCTTTTTAACCTTAGAAGTGTTTCCATCTAGAGAAGTCCCTTTAAGATATCCTGCAGAGGTGGTTTATGGGAGGCAAACTCTCTCAGATTTTTCTTGTCTGGGAATTGTTTAATCCCTCCCTTAAATTTAAATGATGATCATGCTGGATGCAGTGTTCTTGGTTCAAGGCCCTTCTGTTTCATTTCATTGAGTATATTATGCCACTCCCTTCTGGACTATAACTTTTCTGCTGAGAAGTCTGATGATAGTCTGATAGGTTTTCCTTTGTAGGTGATCTTTTTTCTTTCTCTGGATGTTTTTAATACTGTGTTCTTGTCTTAGATCTTTGCCGTTTTAATTATTATATGTCTTGGTGTTGTCCTCCTTGGGTCCCTTGTGTTGGGAGATCTGTGGGCTTCAGTGGTCTAAGAAACTATTTCCTTCCCCAGCATGGGGAAATTTTTTGGCAATTATTTCTTCAAAGACACTTTCTATCCCTTTTTCTCTGTCTTCTTCTTCTGGTACCCCTTTAATGCGAATATTGTTCCATTTGTATTGGTCACACAGTTCTCTTAATATTCTTTCATTCCTAGAGATCCTTTTATCTCTCTCTGCCTCAGCTTCTCTGTATTCCTGTTCTCTGATTTCTATTCCATTAACAGTCTCTTGCATCTCGTCCAGTCTGGTGCTAAGCCTGTCGATTGCTTGTCTCATCTCTGCATTTTCTTTCCACACATCCCTCACTTCCTCCCTTAGCTCTTGCATATTTCTCTGTAGATCCATAAGTATGGTTATGACTTTTATTCTGAATTCTTTTTCAGGAAGATTGTGCATGTCCATACTGTCAGGCTCCCTCTCTGGGGCTGTCTGGTCTGGGGTTGTCTGGGTGAGCTTTGTTTGTGCCATATTCCTCTGTCTCTTCATGGTGATAGAAGTGGTCATAAAAAGAAAAAAAGAAGAAAGGGAAAATAGAGAAAAAAAAACGGCCGCCGGGTGTAGTTTCTGTGAGGATCCTGTAGGTAGCACTGCTGCTCCACTATTCCACAGCCGCGCCTCTCTGCCAGGACCTTTGTGACTTTGGCCGTGGAGGGAGCAAATGGTAGGCTGCTGATTTCCGTTGGAAGTTTCTGTGTGACTGCTTTTCCTAGCCTCAGTCCAAGGGGACCAAAATTCCCCAGGACTCCCAGCCTGCTTGACTGAGTGCACTGGGACGATCCTGCTCCTCCATTGGGCCCCTGTCTCTTTAAGACTGCTAAAAAAGCACACACTTTTCTTTTGTCCCGGGGAACTGGCTGAGTGGACCTGCCATCTTGGATCCTGTATCTCTGTCTCTCTAATCTCCCATACACCGTGCAAAGTGTGTCAGTGCTCCCAGCGCAGATCACCAGGACTGGTTACTTGGCGGGCCTGTGCTTCCACTCCCTCCCTGCTCTGAATCCTCTCCTCCAGCCTGTGTGCTCAGATGGAGGATTGCTTGGGTCCCGCCAGGTTGTGGCTCCATATCTTACCCACTTCGTGGGTTGCCGAGTCCTCTCAGGTGTAGCTGCAGGTTGGGTGCTGTCCTGTATATTCTGGTCTCTCTTTTGGGAATAGTTGTATTTTTTGTATTTTCATGAATATATTTGGTTTGGGGAGGAGATTTCCCCTGCCCTGCTCATGCTGCCATCTTCCCAGAAGTCCCACAAAATTTTTATAATATCCCAAACCATTGTTAAGCCCCAAGATATTTTTGTTTCTTAGCCAAAGATAAATTAATTTCAACATAATCTCATCACATTTCTCTTTAAGGATTCTTACTGCTTTCCTGTGACCTATGTCTATATGTTTTCCCAGTCTTCATAAAGCAAAACACTAACTGAGTTGACATCAATAGCTATACCAGTGTTGAGGGAACTGGCAGAAACAACGTTTTAATATATTCTCTCCTGATCTGGATGCTAACCATGTGTCCTTTTCAGATTACCTGATGGCCTTGCCTGTTTGGTTAGCCAACAATTTATTATAAACTCTAAATGTCAGGATGTTTTCTTACTTAAATTTTACTGTACACTTCCTGGCCATACAGTATCTTATCTGTCTTGCCATATACCAATTCAAACATTAACAACTCCATTACTGTCACACCAAAGTATTAAAAATTGATTATTGTCATCAATTTTATAATTTAAAAAAGAGAGGTGAGGTGTCTTGCTAAAGGCTAAGTTACCCAGAAGAGAAATATAGTATGTGCTAATAGGTATTGGTGGTTTTATTCTTTTTTTTTTTTTTTTAGCTTAGCACAGTGGATGTGGCAGACACTGTATCTTAATGGTCTTTCTTCCCTAAACCTATTCTTCCAGTAAAAATGTGATATAAAGTTCAAATGAGGGAAGTTCTTCAAAACACTTCACCAATTCTCCCAAAAACCGTTAAGGTCATGAAAAACAAGGAAAGTCTGCGCCACTATTACAGCCTAAGGAGACATCATTATTAATGTAGTGTGGTACACTGCATGGGATCTCCTACACAACAAAAATATATTAGTTACAAGTAAATGGTATCTGGATGGAGGAGGAAAAGATTGCAGAGTAGGTAAGCAAGACATAAACCTCCTCCCACATACACAACAAGGAAGCAACTACAGGAAATCCAACTAACTCTGAAAATGACCTTGAGACTGCAGAGCATACCGTCTATACCTGGTGATGAAGAGAAGAGACCACTCAGAGAATGATAGAGTGGCAGAGCTGCAATCCAGTGTGAACCAGACCTTCCCCCATCCAAGCTAACAAGCAGGAGGGAAAGGAACAAAGCAAAGAGGGGTAAAGCACTCAGGAAATTTGCACAACTGGCCTGGGATATATGCTCTGGGAATATGAGTACTCATTGTATTGGGCTTTGGTGAGTAATGGAGCAGGACACCAGAGAGAGTTAGAGCTCTCTCGGGGGCTGGGATCTGACCCCTTATGGAAGACAGGCACACTCCATTGTTCCCACTGGGGCTCAACACAGAGGCAGCAGTTTGCAAGAGTTGAGCGCCAGGGGTTAGATGGAGGTCTCTCAGCAGGAGAAATGGCAGGTGGATGACAGATGCCCAGCCCTCCCTCAGCCCAACTGGTTGGGTTCCCATAGGAACCAGCACAAATGCTCCAACCACCTCACTGGTGGCTCAGGCATGAGGCACTTCCCTGTACACCTACCCACCCTCTTGGACTGCTTATCCCAACAGTGGTTAGACTTTTCTGCTTTGAAGGCAGTGGAAGACGTTGCCATTTGGCATCAAGAGAGACACTTTGCTGCCTGATGGGCCATGGGAGGCTTTTCCAGGTTTCCTGGCCCTCTCTCAGTCCAAATGGGGAGGTATCACCAGGACCCAGGTCCAAAAGCTCCTTCCTCCTTGCTGGTGACCCAGACCTTGCCTTGCTCCCCTGTACACACACACACTGACCATGATGGCTCAGCAGTGGCTGCCATTGCTGCCCAGCAGGCAGAGGGCAGCTCCACCCACAACCATCCCAGCACAAGCAACTCAGGGCACACAAAGTGCTCTCTGTAAGCCTTTTCAGGGAAAGATCAGCCACAGCGTGCAATCAGAGAGGCAGAGACACACTCACACCTACCAACAGCAACTGTTGCACTTTTGAACAAAGACTCTTCAGATTCTGGTCCACAAAAGATGCCTTCCTCATAAAGACATTACTTTCTAGACCAGAAGGCAAAGCAGATATGTATAATACAAAGAAGAAACATAGAAAACCAGAGGAAATGAGGAAGCAGAGGAATATACCCCAACCAAAAGGAGAAAAAAAAATACACCAGAAAGCCGCCTAAATGAAATGGAGATTAACAATCTTCCTGATAAAGACTTCACAGTGACAGTCATAAAGGTGCTCACTGACCTGGGGAAAATAATTGATGATCTCTGTTAGAACTTCAACAAAAAAATACTAAAAAGGAAAAAGGAAAAACAACCACTCAGACCTGAAGAATACAATAATTGAAATTAAAAATACAATGGAGGGAATTAATAATATAATGCTTAAAGTAGAGGAGAGAAGCAATTATATGGAAATTAGAGAATAGAAAAACAATGAAACTGAGTAAAAGAGAGAAGAAAGAATCTCTAGAAACAAGAAGATGCTAAGAGCTGTGTGACAACTCCAAACGAAACAATATTCACACAATTCGGGTAGCAGAAGGAGAAGAGACAGACAAAGAGTAGTAAGTCTGTTTGAAAAAATAATTACTGAAAACTTCCCCAACCTTAGGAAGGAAATACACACCCAGACCTGGAGGCATAGAGAGGCCCTAAGAAAAGAAACCCTAGGAAGACAATACCAAGACATATAATAATTAAAACAACAAATATTAAAGATAAAGAAAGAGTATTGAAAGCAGCTAGAGAGGTAAAAATATTAGATATAAGAGCAATCACATAAGGCTATCAGCAGACTTTTCAGCAGAAAATTTACAGGCCAGAAAGGCGAGGGATGATATATTAATGTATTGAAGGAGAAGAGCCTTCAACCAACCAATAATCCTCTACCCAGCAAGGTTTTAATACAGAATTGAAGCAGAGATTAAAAATTTCCCAGACAAAAAAAATTAAAAAAAATTCATCAACATTAAACAGACCTTACAGGATATATTAACATGACTTCACTAGCTAGAAATGTTCTTAGGCCTATATATTTTTCATCAGAGAAAAAAACCTCACAGTAAAGATGGTAGACCAATTACTAAATAAGCAAGTATGAAGTTAAAAAAACAAACGTAGTAATATCAACTATATACAAAATCAACCAAGGGATAAGCAAAAATTCAGATTATGAAATATAATACATAAAGTGCAGAGTAGGAAGAAGAATACAAAAGTATTTTTACACTGTTTGAAATAGAGAAACCATCAACTTAATATAGACTGTTACATATTTAATAAACCATCTATGAACTTTAGGGCAACCACAAGCCTATGATACATACATAAAAAATTGAAAAAACTTTCTAATCACAGCAGTAAAGAAAACCACTAGATAACAAGAGAAGAATATAAGACAGGAAGAAAGGAACAGAGAGGAGCTATTAAAACAAACAGAAAACAAATAGTGAAATGGTCTTGTTTTGTTATCCATTCTGCCACCCTTTGTCTTGATTGGTGCATTCAGTCCATTTACATTAAAGGTAATTATTGATATACATATTAACTTATCTATTACTAAAAATATTTATTGCTACTTATTTTAGCTAACATTACACTTTACTTGTGGGGAACTGCCTTTGCATCCAGCCTCGCCACGAGGGTGGCCACTGGGAACTGCCTTTGCATCCAGCCTCGCCACGAGGGTGGCCGCTGAGAACTGCCTTTAAATCTCAGCCACGCCAAAGATGGCCGCTGAGAACTACCTCTGAATTAAATCTCAGCCACGCCAAAGATGGCTGCTGAAAGCCCCCTGGGGTTCAGCTGCGCATGTGCACAGCTCTGTGCCTGATTTGGAAAAGTAAAGTCACCTTATTGGCATAGGTGACCGATGGGGGGAGGCTTCACCCTATATATCCCATGCCCTGAGCCCCAATAAATGAGTTCTCCCTTTGAGTGAACTTCCTGTCGCGTCTGATTGTCTCCGGGGAAAAGGGGCGGCCAGCGGCGAGTGGCCAGCGGCCAGCGGCCAGCGGCGGCGGCAGCAGAGGCTGGAGCGGCTGCAAGCAGCGGCGCCGCCGAGCTCCGGAGGCTGCGGGAACGGGCGGACAGCCGGCGCTTACCTCCCTTGCTCTGCCTATCGGGGCGAGCCTCTCTCCCTGCCTTCCTCCCCTCCGCTGGTTCGGAGGGTCGCAGAAAGAGCTTGTAACACAAAGAGCTGTAGTCCTGACCGAGAGCAGGACCGGCGGGAGAGAGAGGGGAAAAAACCCGATATTTACTTATTCAAATGCATGGAAAATACTATAATTTGTTATTTAAAAATTTTAGGCACAATATATTAATTTGATTCATTTTTTGTGAACCATATTTAAAGTAACAGGTCATTAATATGGGTCAGTCCAACAAAAGGATATAATTATTATAAACATCTATGCACCCTAGAAAGGAGCAGCTACATAGCTGAAACAAATACTAACAGAATTAAAGGGGGAAATAGAATGCAATGCAGTCATTCTAGGAGACTCAACACTCCACTCACTCCAGAGGACCGATCAACCAGACAGAAAATAAGTAAGGACACAGAGGCACTGAACAACACATTAGAACATACGTACCTAGCAGACATATATACAACACTCCACCCAAAAGCAATAGGATACACATTCTTCTAAAGTGCACCGGGAATATTTTCCAGAATCAACCACATACTAGGCCACAGAACCTCAGCAAATTCAAAAAGATTGAAATTATACCAACCAACATCCTAGACCACAAAGGTATGAAACTAGAAATAAACTGTACAAAGAAAACTAAAAGGCTCACAAACACATGGAGGCTTAAAAATATGCCCCTAAATAAACAATGGATCAATGCCCAAAGTAAAACAAAGATTAATCAATATATAGAGTCAAATGTAAACAACATCTCAATGCCCCAACCTCTGTGGGACACAGTGAAGGCAGTTGTAAAAGGAAAGCATATAGCAATCTAGGCCTATTTAAAGAAGGAAGAGCAATCCCAAATGAACAGTATAAATTCACCATTACTGAAACCAGAAAAAGAAGAAAAATGAGGCCCAATGTCAGTAGAAGGAGGGGCGTAATAAAGATCAGAGAAGAAATAACTAAAATTAAGATGAATAAAACAATAGAAAAAAATAATGAAACCAATAGCTGGTTTTTTGAGATAATAACAAAATAGATAAACCCCTAGGCAGACTTATCAAGAAAAAAAGAGAATCTACACATAAACATCATTGGAAATGAGAAAGGAAAAATCATGACCAACACCACAGAAATGAAAGAATTATTAGAGAATACTATGAAAATCTATATGCTAACAAACTGGATAACCTAGAAGAAATGGAGAACTTTCTAGAAAAATACAACCTTCCAAGACTGACGCAGGAAGAAACAGAGAATATGAACAGACCAATAACCAGCAATGAAATTGAATTGGTAATAAAAAAGCTACCCAAGAACAAAATCCCTGGACCGGATGGATTCACTGCTGAAATTTATCAGACATTTAGATAAGACATAGTACCCATTCTCTTTAGTTTTCCAAAAAGTAAAAGAGGCGGGAATACTTACAAATTCATTCTATGAATCCAGCATCACTCTAATATCAAAACCAGGCAAAGACACCAAAAAAAAAGAAAACTACAGAACAATATCCCTGATGAACATAGATGTAAAAATACTCAACAAAATATTAGCAAACCGAATTCAAAAATACATCAAGAGGATAATACACCATGATCAAGTGGGATTCATGCCAGGAATGCAAGGATGGTACAGCATTCTAAAATACATCAACAGCATCCACTATATCAAGAGAAGAAGGACAAAAATGACATGATCATCTCCATAGATGCTGATAAAGCCTTCAACAATATTCAACATCCATTCATGATAAAAACTCTCAACAAAATGTGTATAGAGGGCAAGTACCTCAACATAATAAAGACCATATATGACAAACCCACAGCCAACATCATATTTAACACTGAAAACCTGAAAGCTTTTCCTGTAAAATCAGGAACAAGACAAGCATGTGCACTAACCCCACTTTTATTCAACAATGTTATGGAGGTCCTAGCCACAGCAGTCAGACAGTAAAAAGATATAAAAGGCATCCAGATTTGTAAGGAAGAAGTCAAACTGTCACTGTTTGCAGATGAAATGATATTTTACAGAACAAACACTAAAGAATAGATTCCAGAACTACTAGAACTAATATCTGAATTCATCAAAGTTGTAGGATACAAAAGAAATACACAGAAATCTGTTGCACTCCCCTACACTAATGATAACCTAGCAGAAAGAGAAATCAGGAAAGTAACTTGATTCACAACTGTATTAAAAAGAATAAAATACCCATTAATAAACCTAACAAAGGAAGTAAAAGACCTATACCCTGAAAACTACAAGACACTCTTAAGAGAAATTAGAGGACACTAATAAATGGAAATTCATCCTATGCTTTTCACTAGGAAGAATTAATATTGTCAAAATGGCAGTCCTGCCTAACGCAATCTACAGATTCAATGCAATCCCTATCAAAATACTGACAGAATTCTTCAATGAACGGGAACAAATCATTCTAAAATTTATATGGAACCACAAAAGACCCTGAATAGCCAAGGCAATCTTAAGAAGGAAGAGTAAAGCAGGGGTTATTACACTCCCCAAATGTAACCTTTACTACAAAGCTTAAGTAATCCGTACAATTTGATACTGCCACAAGAACAGACCCATAGGCTACTGGAAAAGAATAGAGAGCCCAGACATTAACCCAATAATATATGGTCAATTAATATATGGTAAAGGAGCCACTGATGTACAATGGGGAAATAGCCTATTCAACAACTGGTGTTGGCAAAACTGGACAGCTACAAGTAAGGGAATGAAACTGGATTACTGTCTAACTCCATACAAAATAGTAAACTCAAAATGTATCAAAGACCTGAATGAAAGTCATAAACCATAAAACTCTTAGAAGAAAATATAGGCAAAACTCTCTTGAATATAAACATGAGCAACATTTTCATGAACATATCTCCCTGACAAGGGAAACAAAAGCAAAAATGAACAAGTGGGACTATATCAAACCTAAAAGCTTCTGTATAGCAAAGGAAACCTTCAGTAGAACACATATTATGGGAGAATACATTCCCACAGTATGGGAGAATATATTCCTAAATGACAGATAAGGGGTTGACATCCAAAATATATAAAGAGATCACATGCCTCAACACACAAAAAACAAATAACCCAAGTAAAAAATAATGGGCAGAGAATCTGAAAAGGCACTTCTTCAAAGAATAAATTCAGATGGCCAACAGGCACATGAAAAGATGCTCCATATAGCTAATCATCCAAAAATGCAAATTAAAACCACAATGAGATATCACCTCACACCAGTTAGGATGGCCAACATCCAAACGACAAGTAACAACAAATGCTGGTGAGGTTGTGGAGAAAGGGGAACCCTCCTCCACTGTTAGTGGGAATGTAAATTAGTTCGACCATTGTGGAAAGCAGCATGGAAGTTCCTCAATAATGTAAACTTGGAAATACCATTTGACCCAGGAATTCCACTCATAGGAATTATCATAAGAATAAAGGGCCCCAGATTCAAAAAGACATGTGCACCCCTATGTTTATTGCAGCACTATTTACAGTAGCCAAGAAATGGAATCAACCTAAGTGTCCATCAGTAGATGAATGGATAAAGAAGATGTGGTATAGATACACAATGGAATATTATTCAGCTATAAGAAGAAAAGAAATCCTACCATTTGCAACAACATGGATGGAGCTAGAGGGTATTAAGTTAAGTGAAATAAGCCAGGCAGAGAGACAAGTACCAATAAATTTCACTCATCTGTGGAGTATAACAACAAAGCAAAAACTGAAGGATCAAAACAGCAGCAAACTCACAGAACCAAAGAATGTACTAACAGTTGCCAAAGGATAAGGGACTGGGGAGGGTGGGTGGGAAAGCAGTGTTAAAGGGATTAAGGGGCATTATAATTAGCACACATAATTTTGGGGGGACACGGGGAAGGAAGTATAGCACAGAGAAGACATGTAGTGACCCTACAGTATCTTAATATGCTAATGGACAATGACTGTAATGGGGTAGGTGGTGGGGACTTGATAATGGGGGGAATCTAGTAACCACAGTGTTGCTCATATAATTGGGTATCAATGGTACCTTAATAAAATACAATAAAAAATAAAATGAAATAAAATAAAATAATAAAATAAAATAATATGAGTTATGGCACAACCATGAGAGAACACCATTTGGTCATTGTATATAATAGTTTACAATATTTTATGATATTGAAAATTCTCAAGTTTAACATTAACTGAAAAATCAAGATCAAAGACTCCATATATAAAATGATCCCAGTTCATACATACTGGGGATTAAAACTATGTATCTTTTTTTGGGAGGGGCACAATTCAACCCATTAAAGAACCACAGTCAAAAATATAGAATTTTACTAACAGAGATATCAGGGATTAAATTTTGGCTCTACTTTGGGCCCTCTATATGTCATGTATTTTCTCAGCCTCATTTATTTATGTTTAAAACAGAGGTAAGAATATTTACCTTATCATGTTTTGTGGAGGTAAATATTGGTTAATGTAAAAAGCATGGCATATAATAAGGGATTCCAAATGATATTTTATTAGTATTAATGCAAGATTCCTTTTCAGATAAGTAGAAGACCATATTATAGTTAATTGAGTTAGTGCTGTCCAGTTTTAAGGGATACATATAATTTCTGGATCTCTTTATATTCTATATCTAATGCTTGCCAACTTATAATTTCTGTCCTAATAACTTTTTGTTATTTTGTAAAATTCACTTTGTCATATCATAGATAAAAATAGTGCCACTTATGTTTTGATATCACAGACTTACTAATTTGAAGAAATTCAGGAATTCCAGAGAGTATCTCCAAATGATATCATGGATGGTTGGATACAAATTGTTTTAAGACAACTTCTTTGTCTAAACCTTTGACAAGAATTGAGTATAAATGTCTTTTGCTCTTTCTGATATCATTTATATCTAATGCCCAAAACTGACTCAAAATTTACTTGGTCTAGTAAAGAACATATGACTAATTAAGGTTTGTTGCTGACAATAATCATTACTATGTAGTATGTGTGCGTGTGTGTGTGTACAGAGGCTACCATTGCAAATGTGGAGGAAATGCAGATCTAAAACTGTACTTGATGGCAAAACACATGTAACCTGTGTCTGGAGCATAAAGGTTACTGTCAGCTTTTCAAAAACTCAACTTCCTACATTTTTCAGAGACTCATAGTGCAGATGTATCAGGCAGAATTTGGCCTATGGTGTTTGGATTAGCAATAAACCTCCTAATCCAACCTAATATCCAAAGACCTATTGCTAGATCTAATGGGTAATATAGTTGTACCTCTCTTTCATCATTCTGGGCCCCAGATGGCATTAAATAAGCATAAAGCCTAATGAGATCTGGGAAGACATTATTTTAGTCTTAGACCAAAATTCACAGCCCAATGTTTTAATTTTTTTAACAGGCTGGAAGGGATTATTTCCTTGATGTGCTAATATTCACTGTAGATTAACTCTGAAGACTGCTTTCAAAGCTCACAGTATTTATTTTAGATATAAATCATATTATTGATAGTCAAAAGTATGCAACAAAGATACCCATTCATACGGCAATTTGCCTCAGCTATTGCAGTAAAAATAATGTCTATTTTTCTCTCAGTTTTTATTTACAACTTAAAAAAAAGTATTTTAGCAGTGAAAATACAGAATATGAACTACAACATAAGGGTCATGGAATGTCAATGCATCCTTAAACTGCCAGTTTTGTAAATGGCTCTTTTGAAACCAGGAAGTTGTAATAAAGGAAAAAAGAACAAAGTTTTAAATGTGTCCTGATTTAATACCCTTCTACCATCTCTAGCTGAGAAAACAGGTGGCAGAGCATAAGAGTTCCTGCCAATTTCTAAAGTTACACTTTTATCCACTAAACAAGCATCCTGATCCGGTTTACCAAGCAGAGAACTCAACAGGAGCCCCTAAGCATGCATATTAAATGTCACTTATGCGTCTGCCTGGGCCATCCACTTTAAGGAATGCTTGATCTCAGTCTATTTCACTCTTTTCCTGAACTTCCTTGCTTTGGGTAATGAACTTTCCCCAGAGACATTTCTCAGAAAGGATCTTCATGCAGAACAGTTGATGCACATGCTTCTATTTTAAAAACCACATGTTCAGCACATTTTGCTTTTGTGAAATGGAATATGGTTTAAGTTTGTTTCAATCAAAAAGAAAGTTTGGCTGGAAGGACTTATTTCAAAGTGTGAAAGGTTTTGTACACAATGAAGTTTTTTTCCCCTTTCTTCTTCCTCTTATGACTGAAGAAAGAGAAAATAATAAACTTACTCTTTGCCACAGCAGCATTTGCTTTTTTTAACATATGAATGAATTTACAAGACAACTTGTTATGAAAGCACCATCCTTTTTATTTATTCTGGATTCAGCTGATGTATTGTAAGTCACATCACGAAAAGAAGCTCTTGCCTCTATTATGAAACTTAATATGTATTCATAGTAAAGTATCAATGTCTGAATCTAATGGATCATATTAAATACCAACTTTTGGAGTAACGTGCTATTGTATCAGCATGGTAACCAGGGAGTTCTACTTTTAAAAAATGTCTCCCTTAAATCAGTATTCATATTCAATAAAATGTGCATCTGAATATGAAGAAACCCTCATTCAGACAATAAATGATAAAATTAAGATTTAGTAGTTTATTTCTAAATCCTATTATAAAATTATAGGCAATAACAGAAGATGCTGGAGTAGGAGTTCACTATGATAACCTCCTTTCATGTACACATGAGTAAGGAACTACAACAAATACAACTAACTGAAAATGACATGAAGACTGAATAACAGACCATCTACACCTTCCAAACAAGAGAAGAGAATACAGAATAATTAAGGGGCAAATCCATGATCCAAGCACTTCCCCCATACCAGCTCACAATCAAATGGAGAGGAATGAAGTGGGAAGGGAATAATCCTCAGGAAAATTATATATTTGGCTCTGGGAGTCTGCTCTTGGAAGATGAGTCCCCATTGCATTGGGAACTGAAGATTAAGTGGGATGCAAATGAAGAAGAGTTGGAGGGCAATGGGGGGGCCAAGACTCTAGTCATGTGTGGAGGACCAGCATGCTCTATCAATTGCTGTGACACCCAAAACAGAGTAAAAAGTTTCAAGTATTTTCTAGCAATTGGAATTGTGCCAGAGGGACAGAGATCTGAGTACTTTTAGAATGTGTTTAAATTTATGCAACCATCAACTTAATATACACTTTATATATATAAGAAGCTATATATGGACCTTAGGGTAACCACAAACCTAAAGCCTATAATAGATACACAAAAATAATAAGAAAGGAATCCAAGCATAATACTAAAAAAAAAAATCATATTACAAGGGATGACAGCAAGTGAGGAAGAAACAGAAATGAACTATAAACACAACCAGGAAACAATAAACAAAATGGCCATAAACACTTATCAATAATTACTTTTAATGTACGTGGACTAAATGCGCCAATCAAAAGATGTGGGGAGGCAGAATGGATAAAGAAACCAGACCCATCTATATGCTGCCTACAAGAGACACATTTCAGACTTAAAGATATATACAGACTGAAAAAGAAGGGATGGAAAAAGATATTTCATACAAATCATAGGGAGAAACAAAACAGGAGTCGCAGTACTTGTATCAGACAAAATAGACTTTGAAACAGAAAGTAAGAGACAAAGAAGTACATTACATAATGATAAAGGGATCAGTCCAACAAGAAGATATAACAATTATAAATATGCACCCAACATAGGAGCACCAAAATATATAAAATCCATACTAACACACCTAAATGCAGAAATAGAAAAAAAAATGCAAGCATATAGGGGATTTTAACACCTCCACTTACAACAATGAATAGGAAAGAGAGGTATTGAACAACACATTGGACCAGATGGACTTAACAGATACATATATATAGAACATTACACCCAAAAGCAACAGAATACACATTTTCCTCAGTGCACTTAGGTTGTTGTCCAGAATAGATCACATATTAGGGTACAGAAAGAGCCTCAATAAATTAAAAAATATTGAAATTGTATCAAGCATCTTCAGATCACAGTGGTATGGAACTAGAAATCAATAACGTGAATAAAACAAACAGACAAAAAACGCCACAAAGACATGGAGAGTAAACAACGTGCTTCTAAATAATCAATGGATCAATGAAAATCAAAGAGGAAATCAAACAATACATGGAGACAAATGAAAACAGAAGCACAACAGTTGAAAATATGTGGGGTGCTGAAAAAACAAATTTAAGAGGGAAGTGCATAGTAATACAGGCTTACCTCAAAAAACCAAGAACAATCTGAAATAAACAATCTAAACTCACAACTAAGGAAACTAGAAAAAGAGGAACAAATGAAACCCAAAGTTAGTGGAAGGAAGTACAGAGAAAGGATCAGTGAAGAAATAAGTAAAGAAGCAAATATGAAAGCAGGAGAAAAGAATCGGTGAAAACAAGAGTTGATTCTTCAAGAAGAAAAACAAAATAGAAAAGCTCCTAGCCAGATTTATCATGAAAAAAAGGGGGAGGACACAACCACACAAAATCATAAATAAGAAAGAAGTTAAACTGACGCAACAAAAATTCACAGAATTATTTGACAATTCATTGAAAAATTATATCCCAATAAATTGGATGACCTAGAAGAAGGGGACAGATTCTTAGAAATGTACAACCTTCCAAGACTGACCTAGAAAGAAACAGAAAATGTGAACAGACCAATTACAAGTAATGAAAATAATTGGTCACCAACACACTCCCAACAAACAAACTCCAGGGCCAGATGACTTCACAGGTGAATTATATCAAATATTTAAAGAGCTAATACCCATCATTTTTAGTGTCCCAAAATATAGAAGAGGATAAAATACTTCCAAACTCATTCTATGAGGCCAGCATCACTCTAATACCAAAAACCACATAAAGACACCACATAAAAAGAAAATTACAGCTCAATATCCCTGATGAACATAGATACATAAATCCTCAATGAAATATTAGCAAACCAAATTCAAATATACATCAAAAAAATCATCCATCATGATCAAGTAGGATTTATTCCAGGGATGCAAGAATGGCACAATATTCAAAAATCAATCTATGTGATACACCACATTAACAAAGAAATAAAAAGCCATATGATCATCTCAATAGATGTTGAAAAAACATTTGATAAAATTCAACATCTATTCATGCTTAAAACTCTCAACAAAACAGTTACAGATGGAACAAACCTCACACAGTAAAGGGCATGTATGACATACCCACAGCTACCACTGAAACAGGGACTGTGGGTGTAGTCAGAGTAGGGGGAGGACCTCTGGAAAAAGAAAGGCAGAATATTTGCAGTCAGAGCAATGTAACTACATCCAAGGAAACCCCCTTCCAAAGCTCTGTGTTAAACATTAAGCTCCAGGGTCATTCTTCAGTAAGATCAGTGGGTGTTCCCCAGATAAAGAAGAATACCCCATGTTATTATTAAGCCAACTCTTTGTAAGATTCACTTTAGCATTCTAAAAGGCCCAGGACAAACTGGGCAACTAATTTAGCATGCAGACCCAGCTGTAAACAACATAGTAAAAGGCAGGAAAGATTCCATCTTAAAGAAAAGATTGCATTTTAACACCCAGGAAGTTTGGGAAGCAGAATTCTTAACTTACTCTTTAGCAAACAAACAATACCACAGCCTACCATGGGGGCTGGGCAGGCTGTCTTTTGATATGCTAATAGCCCAGGACACGGGTGTTCCAGAGAGAAATGTGGGGGCCGGAATTCCTTGTGTTAAGTTAATTCGGGGTGTTCAGACACACGTGGCAGGTCTACACCCCTAAACCTTTTTTTCATGTTCTCTAAAAATCCTAATGTGCCTATAAAACCCCTAGACAATGTAGCACACTGGACTCCCTTGTCCCCTCCTGGCGTGAGCCGGGAGCTCTGTCCTTCCACTTTATTTCTAAAAAAAAGCCTGTACCTTGTTATCCTACCTTCCGTTTGCTAAACTCATTCTTCGGCTTTGTGAATAAGAACCCCGGCATCACCATCATACTAAATGGTCAAAAGCTTGAAGTTCATCTAACATCAGGAACAAGACATGGATGCCTACTCTCATCACTTTTATTCAGCATAGAACTGAAAGTCCTTCTAGAACAAACAGACAATAAAAAGAAATAAAATGCATCCTAATTGGTAAGGAATAAATGAAACTTTTGCTGTTTGTATGACATACTATATATAGAAAACCCTGGATACTCCACTAAAAATCTTTTAGAACTCACAAATGGACTATGTAAAATTTTAGAATGAAAATCAATATACAGAAATCAGTTGCATTTATACATACTAATAACAAACAAGCAGAAATAAATCATATAAATAATTCTATTTAAAATATCATCAAAAAGAATAAAATACCTAGGAATAAACCTAACCAAGGAGGTGAGAGACCTGTACTCTAAAAAGTATGACATCTATGAAAGAAATTGAATACAAAATAAATGGAAAGAAACCCCTGCTCTTGGGGAGAATTAATATTGTCAAAATGGTCATCATACTCCAAGCAATGCACAGTTTCAATGTCGTCCTCATTAAAATACCAATTGTGTTTTTTCACAAAACTATAGTAAACAATCCTAAAATTTATATGGAACCATGAAAAACTCAAATAGACAAAGCAATCTTGAGAAAGAAGAAGAAAGCTGGGTTATTACTACCTGATTTCCAGCTATGCTGCAAAGCTACAGTGATTTAAAGTGATGTGGTACTGACACAAAAACAGATACATGGATCTTTGGAACAGAATATAAATTCCAGAAATAAACCCATACATATATGGCCAATTAATATATGACAAAGGAGGCAAGAATATACAATGGGGAAAGGATAGTCTCTTCAATAAATGTTGTTAGCAAAACTGGACTGCTGTATGTAAGAGAATGAAATTGGATCACTGTCTAATCCAATACATAAAAGTAAGATATCAAACTATAAAACTCCTAAAAGAAAATATGGCTGAGACCTCTTGAAAATCAGCATGAGTAATTTTTTCTGGAAACGTCTCTCTCGGCAATGGAAAGAAAGGCAAAATAAACAAGTAGGACTTCATCAAACTACAAGCTCCTGCACAGCAAAGGAAATCACTAATAAAATGAAATGGTAACCTACTAAATGGCGCAGTATATTTACAAATGATATGTTTGATAATGGCTTATATCCAAATATACAAAAACTCATATAACTCAACACCAGAAAACAAATAACCCAATGAAAAAATAAACAGAAGACCTGAATAGGCATTTTTTCCAAAGAAGACATACAGATGGCAAACAGGCACATGAAAAGATGCTCCACATCACTAATAATCATGGAAATACAAATCAAAACCAGTCAGAAATCACATCATAACGATCATCTTGGCTACTATCCAAAAGACAAGGACTAACAAATGTTGATGAGGATGTGGAGAAAAGGAAACTCCTACACTGATGGTAGGAAGGTAAACTGGTTCAGCCCCTGTGGAAAACAGTATAGAGGTTCCTCAAAAAATTAAATACAGAAATGACATATGACCCAGTAATTCCAATTCTTGGAACTTATCCATAGAAAACAAAATCACTGATTTGAAAAGATGTGTGCAATATATTTTTATTGCAGCATTATTTAAATAGCCAAGATATGGTAACAACTTGTCTATCAATACATGAATAGATAAAGAAGATGTGGGACATATTTACAATGGAATATTTTTCAGCCATAAGAAATATTTCCATTAGCAACAACATGGATGGACAATATGCTAAGTGAAATAAGCCAGGCAGAGAAAGACAAATTCCATACTGCTTCACGTATATGTGGAATCTAAACAAAACAAAACAAATTAACAAAACAGAGATAGAGTCATAGAGAAGTGATTGATGGCTGTCATGGGAGAGTGGTTGTCAGTAGTGGTTAAAATTAAATTTTAAGACAGAAATAGTTGAAAGAGATAAAGAGGCATAATCTTCATTATAATATGAAGTACTATAAGGATGAATGTACAGCATATAGTATATTGTCAATAATACTCATATCTACGTTGGCAGATAGTAACTGACAGCATTTAATAATGAAGACAACTGTTGAATCAGTTATATACTTGAAACCAATATTATGTTATATATCAACTATACTTCAATAAAAAAGCATTACTATAGCAAAATTTAAATTAAGCAAATGAAATTTTATCAGAGCTAATCTGCACTCATGTAACATTATTCAAACTTCATGAAATGCCAGTTTTTATAAATATTTTACCTGCTTCCTTAATTTTCATTGAGGTACCTACAATAAAATGCACAAATCTTTGTGTATAGCTTGATGAGTTTTGACACATATATACACTCGGGTAACCATCACCCAGATCAAGATATCAAACATTCTCACTAATTTTTCTCCCAGTCTCCTATTTTACCCACTTCCCACTCCCTTCCACAATGGAAACCACCAATATGGCTCTTTGTCTATGAGCCTATTTCTGTTTTGTTTATTCATTTGTTTTTTTTTATATTTCTTTCACATATAAATTAAATCATACAGTACTTGTCTTTGACTTAGTTCACGTAGCATAATACACCTTCTAGGTCCATCCATATTGTCCCAAATGGCAAGATTTCATTTTTTTATGTCTGAATAATATTCTGCTATATGTATGTCCCACATGTTTTAAACATTCATCTATCAGTGAACATTTTAGTTGTCTCCATATTTTGGCTATTATAAATATGCTCTAATAAACATTGGGGTGCATGTATATTTTTGAATTAGTGATTTAGTTTTCTTCAGATGAATTCCCACTTCTCCTCATTATTCTGAAGAGAGAAATATATTCTCTAATCAAGGCTATAACATATAAAGTACTCACAAATTAATTTCTAGCAATATCTTATTAGTTCCAAAAATATGAAAGCTGTTTTCTGTTCAGGTAATAGATCACAGTGTAACTTGCCATACATTAGTCTTCAAGTAAAGATGGGATTAAATAGAAATAGCAGTTGCTGCTGAATTAGTTGGCAAGTTGAATGCTGTGCTCTTGGTAAGAGAGAATCAATAGGGAAAAGTATATAAATGAAAATTAATGTAATTAACTGAACTTTCTCCTAGATTGTGCAAGGAAGGAATTTAAGTTTTGTTGATCCTTTCACTGCACCTTCTGCACTGTTTTATTTTAACCAATAAGACTATCTTATCATGTTGTAACTGCCTGCATTTGATCAAAATAACAACGTAAGTACCTAATCTTCAGATCTACCCACATAATGTAATTGAGGGTGACATATATATTTTTCATCAGGTTGAGCTTATTATCAGGCAGGACCCTCAGGAGAACACTTAGGAGTCTGTATAGCTTCCTGTTACCCTGAAACTTATTTGTCTTTAAGAAGACTGTTGTATGATACAGAATTCAGGACAGGACCCTGTGACTCAACTTTAAAATTACCTTTACATCACTGTTGAAATGTTGCTTATTGATTTCCAAATGTTGCATGCATATTTCACATTCAAATATATATTTATTAACTGTGCCTACCAACTTTATCTATGCAATATTACATCTGTCTTTCTGAAGAATCAAACTTGCCTCCATATTAAGATTAATACTATCATGCAGCACCTTGTAATCTGTTTTAAAAAATCTTTCTGCTTTCAAAATCTATTCTTTTGTCTAGCTCATGCCCACATGGGGCCAGCTGTTCTCCATTCACCCAGAACCCACTAAGATGAACTGTGCACCAGTGGAGCAAATGTGGACAAAGTGATGGTGGTTGGCTGCAGACTGGGGCTGCTGCTCCTGACTTTGCTCCTACCAGTGTAAGTTTATTCAAATCAACTCTTGTTGTAATAATTAATTACTCCCAGAAAACCTCCACTGCCTGAAGTCCACGTAATGCTATGACCATGGCAGCTGATGGTGCTCTGCAATCAATAGCCAGTCTCTGTGAGATCTCATTGTCCCTTCTACATCTCTACTGTTAAGATACTCAGCCCAAAAAACATCTATACTTTTCCATCTTCTAAACCCAATCCAAATGGCATGTAGACATCTAGTGTGACAAGAAAAAATAGGCCTTGATTGAATGTGCTAACTCCACTTTATTTTATTGATAAAGAAAATGCTGAGAATCCCAAATTTGTTTGGTTTGAAGAGCAGGTAAAGGGTTTGACTGGATGATGAATGCTAACATTAAGTTACTGGAGTTTCATATATAAGATGAAGAATGACAACATCCAAAATTAAGAGATAATTTCCTTAAATGTGACTTAAGTATGGACACATAAAACTGGTACTTTGAAAATGAGAATAGATTTTATCTTATCTAGAGATAAAGGATATGGAATCAAGGTTCAGTTTTCATTGGTTCATTAAATGGATAAGGCCATAAAATAGATAATACAAAAAAGCTTCCATGGTCCTATTTATATGTATACTAGAAGAACTTCTAGGTGTTACTGTACATCCTCAATGCATTGTTTTAGAAGTACTAACTTAATGCTGATGCATAAAAATAAAGTTTTTCATTGTTAAGCTATCACTATTCTATTGAGAACTGAACTCTTTCCTCAGAGGCTTTGGATTTGAGATTGCATTTTACTTTTTATATAGTAATTGACATGTATCTGTGCAATGATGGATTGACTCTATCCAAAATGCAAGAATAATGAGTATATTTTACTTACACCCTCATCACTTATTCCTATTCAACAAGAGTACCTATTCAACAATTTATCTAAGCTGATTCCAAATAGTAGAAGTACATTGACCTTGACTAATTTCAAAATACATTTTCTTTCTGTATATATTGAATACTTTCTACAATTGAAAACAATCATCTGTTTTGAAGGTAACGTTGACAAATATTGAAAGTAAAAAGGCAAGTATGTGACAAGGATCGAAAACTGTAAATCAAGTATTTGGGAAGTGAAGACTGGAAGGTAACTTACATTAAATTTGGAAAAAATTTTATGCTATTTCTGTAAATACATTAAAAAATAACTCTATGAATCAGAATAGCCACATTTGAGATACTTCCTGTTATCAGTCAATATTTTTAGATAGTTAGAACCTGGTCCTAAGCCGAAAATAGGCTTGATTCTGGAAAGCAAATCTTTTCACAACTTCCTTGATGCACAGAAACTTTTTAAAAATAGACACTTCCTAAAGTCTTTTTATCACATGGCCACACACTGATACTTAACTGTTATAATATCTAAAATGGCCACAGTAGTCTTTGTGTGTGTGAATGAACATTTCCTTTTGTTTCATACCTGAATGCTGTATATCTTATTTTGGATTGTATATTGTGTTTGTGTATTTTTGCTTTGATTCATAGTAACTTCTCATGTTATGCAATTGATTTGCATTGAACACAAACTATATATATTTGGCTAAAAGAGCAAAAGAAAATATATTCTTCCGCTTCCTATAAAATGGCACATCAACCTGGTCGTACATATTATTTCCTCTATTTAAAAAATTATTTCAAATTATGGAAAAAAGTAAAATGCAATAATCAAGGCAGAAACGTCATCCCAAAATGAGTTATTATATAAAAAGTAACATGCAATCTCAAATACAAAGCCTCTGAGGAAAGAGTTCAGTTCCCAATAGAATAGTGATAGCTTAACAATGAAAATACAGCAAATACAACTAATCGTGAAAATGACTTGAAGACTGAAGAACAGACTGCCTACATTTGGGAAGAAGAGAAGACCTCACAGAAAATGTTAAAGTGGGGGTAACAAAGGGCTAACATGAATTTCAATGATGGCACCATGAAGGCTTTGCCTTAAAACATGGTGTATTGTAATGGATGTCATTTTGGACATTTCCACCTCCTGAGAGCAAAATGCCCTTATCACCCACATCCCACATGATTTTGTCTGAATTTATTCCTTAATTCCATTGGGTGTGTGTATAGTCTTTCACTGTTGTTGGATCTCAGGCTTGTGTAGATTCTGGGGCTCAAAGTCTTGTGGATGTGGTTGTTCTGCTTTTATTCTGGTTAGTACTGGTCAAGTTGAGGTAACAGGTACTTCTACTGGCTCTTCCCAATCAGTCTCTTACTCAGTAGAACTCTAAAGCTGGTTCCCGCAGCTTGGAGTCAGATGATAATCCAATCATGATTCTGGGGCAACTTATGACCCTTTAATAGGGCTACTCTGTATGTCAGTGTTCTAATTTGTCATCTCGTTTCCTCAAGCAGGTTATTAGAGTCTATGAAGTCTCTGCTTGTGCTAATCTAGCATCTCTTCCTAGGCGTTAATTCCTCTTGTAGCTGTTGCTCTTTTGTTGAGTTAGCACACTCTGGGTCTACCACCACATGGACAGCTGCTAGCAGGGGCTACCCAAGGGCAGCAGTTGCCCATATATCTGTCCTTTCCTTAGCCATATCTTCCCTGGTCAAAACTTCCTCTAGGCCTTTCTGAGTTTTCAGGGTGTCCCCATACTCATGCAGTGGACCCCATACATCAAGGAGAGCAGCTATAGAGCCCCACTGTCTCACCTGAGGGTTTCAGCCCCAGGCAATGTCACTGGATTCAGTGAGACCAAATAATAACAGCACTTTGGTGATAAAAAGGGTCTCATACCAAGCTTTATTGTCACAGTGGTAGGTCAAGGGCTATAATCCTGACCACTTCCATCTCTGCCTCTGCTCCAAGCTCTGCCCTCACCTCCATCCTCTGCTCTCTTCTCTCTTGTTCTCTTCTCTAGGCTCTGCTCTTAGCACCAGGATAATTATTTTTATATCAACATAGGCAATAATGGCTTATCTCCAATGGGTAAAGTATGTGTCTGTGCAGTAGGTTTGTACATCATCACATGTACACAATAGGAAAGATTAGGATCAGGTGAAGATCCTGGCCATTTAACATCCATTTTCCCTACACTCTAACCCTTCAGGATTCTCACCTCACAATCTACATGCCCTTAATTTTCTGTGATGGTCCCTGCACAAGAAAGCTGCAGCATTGTAACCAGATCCCACAACAGCAATAGAGGCTATAACAACACACAAATAACAACAGAAATTATGAGAGATAAAAAATTATGAAAATAATAGCATCCTCAAACCTGAGGAGATTGATTGCCACTAAGTGGTCATTCCAGATGTATTCAAACCAGTTCTACTCAGATGAGTCCATGACTCACACTTTCCATGGGAAGCCAGTAGTAGAACTGGTAGGGAGCTCAATGCTCACCCAGAAAGCAGAAAGTTTTGCTAGGGTGTGTGCTCAATCCACAAAGACATTAGAGGAGATTAACCTAAGGGTGATAAGACACATGTGTTAATGACACAAACATAGGCAAATCTTGTCCATCAGGTAGGATGCATGAAAGAGAGTTGTCCTGAGATAGGATTGTGGCAGGAAGGAGGTCCTGTCTAGGTCTGGTATACCATACATTTGCCCCTTTCCCTGTGGGCTTACTGAGGAATCTATGTATAGTGTTACTGGAGGTGCATGCACTTACCATAAAGATAAAACAAAACTTCCTGGCCATATGCTCTTACCTTCAAGCCCTTTAGGGTACATGATATTTGGGGGCCACTCTGCCATTACTCCAGGAATACACAGGAGGCCAACTTCCAGGCCTTGTTTCCAAGGTGTCAGGAAGGCCAGCCATTGCTGGTCTCTGTGTAGAAATGTCCAGTCCACATCCACTGAACAGAGTCTCCAGGGTTAATTGCAGTTGGTGCTGGCAGAATGATATTGTTCTGGTCATTGAACCCTGGTTTCAGTAATTCCTCCTTGGTTTGTACTTGTAATTATATAGATGAGGCAGCAATGTGTGTGACTATGTCTATGGGTCTCGATGCCACCTTCCAGGGCTTCTCATTCAATTGCCATAGCACTGTCCAGAAGCAAACTGACCACCACCATAGACTACTAGTGTCTGACTTCAGGTCAGATTATGACAAACTATTGTATTTATCTATTATGTCTGCCATGGTAGAATAATACCCTAGATGAAACTTCCACTTTATCCCTAATTTTGCAACAATTCTTATAGTACATGTCCACTAAGTGGGTGCCTTGATCACTCTCAATTACCTGTTGTTGGTCATAGGCTGCAAAGAGATGCTTTAGGCTTCTTTTGATCATTTGCTGGTCTGTACAACATGCAGGAAAAGCAACCAGAAGTCTAGCTGTGTCTACACCAGTCCTGACATACCAGTACTCTTCTGACATGGATAGAGGCCCAAAATAGTCTATCTGCCACTTGACAAGGGATACTTGTCCCTTAACTATGTGGGACTTGGTTTAAGTTCCTTTTAGAGCACACAATGCACTCTTGCTATGATCGGCTGACTTATTCAAAGGCTAAAGACAGGCCCTGCTGATGAGCTATGGCCACATTGTTTTATACCCCACGTGCAACAAACATTGATCTAACCATTGGGACACATCATAGGCTTTCCTTCTAGCCATTGTATCTTGGCCAATTCATCATTTCCTGTGGATGCCAGCACCAAATGGCCAGTCACATGAAATAGGGTAACTTTATTAGTCTGCCCAGACGCCCATAAGTCTTTCCACAACACTTGCCCCCAAAGGAGTTGGTGACAAAACATCCAGTTGGCATGGTACCATGTTGATAGCTACAGAGTCAAGACTAGATAGAAGGCCCAGATGTCAGTGAAGACAATTATTTCAGTGGCCTCCTGGATGATCACAAGCCACACTACCTGAAACTCTGCTGGTCCCCTAAGGTGGGTGCCATGACACTCCCCTCAATCCAACCTTATTTCCCAACCATCTTCCTGTGGGGGTCCACGCAGGGATGGCTTACTCTCCAGGAAGCTCTGCTGATACATAGGCCAGACTTGTAGCTTTTTATTTAGCTTCCATCTCTTGGTCCTCACCTTAGCCAATAGCCAAAACTGCTGCTCCAGCTTCAATTGTTCCTACAGGTCCAGTAAGATTTTATTTGCCTTCTCATCCAATTTCTGTTTATCTGGTCCTGCCTTTATCAAATCAATCCACATCTAAGTCCTTGTGACCTTCATGGGCCCTTTAAAATCTTCCTGTCAGTAGCAGACCAAACTTTCTTTGATGCCTGCATCACATCCACCTCTCCCAAATCTGTTAAAGTATGGGTAACCTCATTTATGGGTTGCCTTAAGTGAGGAGAGAGAATGACTACTAGGGGTCCAAATAGGGACAGGGGAGACATTAGCAGTATGGTGCCTCTCATCCATGAGGTAAAGTCCTTGTCTGGGCAATGATTTCCTGGGATATAAATGACATTTTATATGCCCAACTCCTGTAACACATGCTTGAGCTCAACATATGACTGCCATCTAGCACCAGAAGAGGGTAAATCATCCTGATTGGTCCTTACAGTGTGAAGGAGCCAGGCTGACATGGACTCCGAGGGTTTCTGCTGAAACTGGGAGCCCAAATCCACTAACTTTGCCTGAGTATAGGGTCAGAGCATGGACTTCTCCACAACCTGGGGAGGTGAGTGCACCTCTCCTTGAGTTACCAGCGGTTGCTGCATCTTTATTTTCTTAACTATAACCAGGCAGGATTTCTTTTTTTTTTGTGGGAGAAACCTGTTTATTTCTTACAAGCAGTCATCCACTTCTGCACTCCCGCATTTCTTGTAGCCCTGTTGCAGAAGAAGAGGCCCCACCCAACCTCTCCAGTCCAGATATGCCCACACTCCCCCTTGTAATCACCTCTTGGTATGGAGGTAGACTATTTATCTCCACCCCTTGGAAACACCTATTTATATGGAGATGCACTAGGCCAGGTGAGAGGTTCTGGAAATATAGCAGTGTTACACACAGACACCAACTGATTTTTTATAAAAGGAGAAAGAATATATGGAGCCAGAGCCATCGTAGAAGCCAGGGGACCTGTCAGGGGGCTGTTGCAACAATGGAGGGAGTTGATGGATTGGGCCAGAGTGCTGGTGGTACAAGGGGTGAGCCAAGATGGGGAATGAAACTGCCAGGTGGCCCATGCACTTCTGGGTGGGCTGCAGAGGTGCTAGACAGGAAAATAGATATGAGCAGGGTGGAAAGAGAATTAAGGCCAGTAAAGCCTTTTTTATTTTTTTATTTTTTTATTATTATTATTTTTTGATTTCACAGAATTTTATTCTCCTACTGATAAAATCATACAAAGATAGGAACCTAGAGAGGACGTGAAATCCACTAAATGCAGCAGCTGCGGTGGAATTTACCCGGAGTCACATGGGGGGGACGCGTCGGGTCCACATGGACCCGGCCATGGGGCACATCCCAACCCCCACAATGCTGGGGCCACAGGCCACGCATCAGTGGCAGCACAGGGGTGGTTCTCCAGCCAGAGCCAGTGGTGCTCTTACCTTACCCCCCCATCTCAGTACACGGACCCTGGACCAGGAGAGGCCCCAGTGCAAGGCAGGTGGGCATCACTGCCTAACTCCGCGTGGAACCCACACGGGCAGGGCCCCAGGGACCTAGCCTGGCTGCTTGGCACACACCGTGGCCGGTGGTCAGCCCGGCAGTGCCCCAGAAACATCTGAAGCTCACATTTAGCTTTGCCCTGACCTGAAATCCGTGGACCCGCTGATTCCCTAGGGAGTCCATGGAGCCAGAGAAAGGGCCCTGGTGTCCGGGCCCCTCAGGACACCTCACTGTCATGGAGACCCTGGGGGTCATAAATAAATAAGCCGTACAGGAAGTGAGGCAGAGGAATCGCTGTGACAGCTGACAGGTGCGATCAGACACAGGAAAGGTGAAGGGCAGAGCCTATGAACACGGACGGGCATCTCGCTTGTGGCCACCAGGAGGCGACGTGCAGGCTTCAGCAGGACAACCAGGGCCTGGCACTGGCACCCGGCGTCTCCCACTCTGAGCCCCATCCTCTCTCCAGGAGCGTGAGCGTAGACATGGCCCCAGGAGCCACTGTGCACCAGACCCCAAACCAAACAGGCTGGTTGTGGTGCTGAAGGCGTGGAGAATTCTTGGCATTTACTGTTTCTGCGTCTCAGAAACAACCTTGTGCCCATGGCTGGGAATGCAGTGCCTATGAAGGGACGGGGCTGGCGTCCAGGCTGCAAGCAGCCCAGGCTTGGCAGGCCCCTCTCTGGGGTCCGTCACTCAGGCAGCTTAATGGAGCACGAACCAGACTGGAACCCAGCGGGGCTGCGGGGCATAGGTGTGGGTGGCCCTTTTCTGCCTCAACTTACGGACACTCCGACAGGCAGATCACAGAGCGGTAGGGACGCACTGCCGGGTCCCCAGCCACGGCCGATGTTTTACCTCCCTAAATGGGCCCAACAGCCCAGGGGACAGCGCCAGGGGGAGCGGCTTCTTGTGAGGGCCCCAGATGGGGTGTCAGTGAAATGCCACTGCAGAAGCCAGGCGGGTACCGCCAAGGAAAAGCGATTCTGGGTGCAAAGGTGGACGTGTGGCCTGCCTTCCTGCCTCCCTCTGCGGTCAGGGCTGGACGACGTGCCCCGGTACCCCGACCCCCCCAGGAACCCATGGGTGCTAAGGCCTCTGCATCTCCCCATGGACGCAACAAAAACTTTTCTCGTGTGGCCCTTTGCCTGGACAGGAGACCCCACAGCATCCAAAACCTTGTGGGAAGGCCCCCCACCAGGTGAGGCCCCTGGGCAGCGTGTGCCGTGGCGCAGCCCCCAGGCCTCCCCTTGCGGCCAAGCATTAGGAGTAGATGATGATCACCTCCCGGCCACTGCCCCTGACCAGAAGGACCCTGTTCAGCCCCTCAGTCAGTACCTCGAACAAGGGACTCAAAGAGTTAAGCAGTTAAAACTAGAGAAAAGACACAGAGATAATGCATTAGTCAGTTAAAGCTCAAAAGGCCAGGAGCAACTTGGCCTAGAATGTTTGAATATTCCACAGATAAAGAAAAGTATATGAGCACAGCCCATGTCTTCACTGTGTCAATTAGATCATGACATTGTACGATTTACTTTAGTCTGCTAAAAGGCCCAGCTTATTCTTTAAATTAACCTATGTGCTGTTTATTCCTCCTCTAGCACATAATCAAGTAATCTACAACCTGGACAAAAGAGAAGCATCATGATTAATTTAGCAAACAAGCGCAGCCATAAACAGCACAGTAAAAACAGGAAAGATCCCATCTTAAAGCTAAAGTTGCATTTTAAAACCCAGGAAGTTAAGAAGATTCTGAACATATCCTTTAGCAAACAGGCAATAACTGAGACCAGATTGTGGATAGGGAAGGCAGTCTTAATTGATATCCTACCAGACCAGGAGGCTGCTATCATGGGAAGGAATCAGAGCAGCAAATTTCTTGTGTTAAGCAAAGTTTGCAGAATTACCTGGTGGACTGACAATAAAAGAGATGTACAGTCTCTCATCAAAGATAAACATATTGTGACCAATTAACAAGTCCACACCCCTAGCCCTTTGTCACATTCCTGAAAAGTCCTTAAAAGGAGGAACCCACAACCTCTCTGCACACGTCTCTGAGGTCGCCTGCACTTTTTAAGCACACAGCCTCAAATAGAACATTTTCTAAACCTTTCAGTGCTCTTCTATGAGGTAGCCCACACTCACCTTCTCCAAGTGTGTACTTTCTCTATTTTTTTATTAAGGTATTATTGATATACACTCTTATGAAGGTTTCACATGAAAAAACACTGTGGTTACTACATTAACCCATATTATCAAGTCCCCACCCTACCCTAATGCAGTCACTGTACATCAGGGTAGTAAGATGCCACAGATTCACTGTTTGCCTTCTCTGAGCTACACTGTTTTCCCTGTGATCCCCCACACCATGTGTACCAAACATAGTAGCCCACAATCCCCTTCTCCCACCCTCCGCACCCACCCTCCCACACCCCTTCCCTTTGGTAACCACTAGTTCCTTCTTGGAGTCTATGAGTCTGCTACTATTTTGTTCCTTCAGTTTTGCTTCATTGTTATACTCCACAAATGAGGGAAATCATTTGGCACTTGTCTTTCTCCACCTGGCTTATTTCACTGAGCATAATATCCTCCAGATCAATCGATGTTGTTGCAAATGGCAGGATTTGTTTCCTTCTTATGGCTGAATAGTATTCCACTGAGTATAGGTACCACTTCTTTTTTATCCATTAATCTACTCATGGACACTATGTTTGCTTCCATATCTTAGCTATTGTAAAAAGTGCTGCAAGAAACATAGGGGTGCATATGTCTTCTTGAATCTGAGAAGTTGTATTCTTGGGTAAATTCCAAGGAGTGGGATTCCTGGGTCAAATGGTACATGTATTTGTAGTTTTTGGAGGAACCTCCATATTGCTTTCCACAATGGTTGAACTAGCTTACATTCCCACCAGAAGTGTAGGAGGGTTCCCCTTTCTCCTCATCCTCACCAGCATTTGTTGTTCTTAGTCTTTTGGATGCTGGCCATCCTTACTGGTGTGAGGTGATATCTCATTGTGGTTTTAATTTGCATTTCCCTATTGGTTAGTGATGTGGAGCGTCTTTTAATATGTCTGTTGGCCACGTGAATTTCTACTTTGGAGAACTGTCTCTTCCTATTCTCTGCCCATTTTTTAATTGGGTTATTTGCTTTGTGGGTGTTGAGGCATGTAAGTTCTTTATATATATTTTGGATGTTAACCCCTTGTCAGATATGTCATTTACAAATATATTCTCCCATACTGCAGGATGCGTTTCTGTTCTGTTGACTGTGGCCTTTCCTGTACAGAAACTTTTTAGTTTGATATAGTCCCATGAGTTCATTTTTGTTTTGCTTGCTCAAGGAAATGCATTCAGGACGAAGTTGCTCATGCTTATATTCAGGATATTTTTGCCTATGTTTTCTTCAAAGAGTTTTATGGTTTCATGACTTACATTCAAGTCTTTGATCAATTTCAAGTTTACATTTATGTATAGGACTAAACAATAATCCCATTTTTCTCTTGCATGTAGCTGTCCAGTTTTTCCAACACCGGCTGTTGAAGAGGCTGTCATAACCCCTTTGTATGTCGATTGCTCCTTTATCATATATTAATTAACCATATATGGTTGGGTTTATATCAGGGTTCTCTAGTCTGTTCCATTGGTCTATGGGTCTTTTCTTGTGCTCGTACCAAATTGTCTTGAATACTGTGACTTTGAAGTAGAGCTTGAAGTTGGGGAGTATAATCCACCCAGCTTTATTCTCCCAGCAATCTCAGGATTGCTTTGGCTATTCGGGGTCTTTTGTGGTTCCATATGAATTTTAGAATGATTTTCTCTAGTTCGTTGAAGAATGCTGTTGGTATTTTGATAGGGATTGCATTGAAACTAGATTGCTTTAGGTAGGATGGCCATTTTGACAATATTAATTCTTAATATCTATGAGCACGGGATGTGTCTCCATTTGTTGGTATCATCTTGAATTTCTCTCATGAGTACCTGTAGTTTTTAGAGTATAGGTCTTTCACTTCCTTGGTCAGGTTTATTCCTAGGTATTTTATTCTTTTTGATGCAACTGTGAATGGAATTGTTTTCCTGATTTCTCTCTCAGCTAGGTCATTGTTAGTGAATAGGAATGCCACAGATTTCTGAATATTAATTTTGTATCCTGCAACTTTGCTGAATTCAGATATTAGATCTAGTAGTTTTGGAGTGGATTTTTTAGAGTTTTTTATGTACAATATCAAGTCATATGCAAACATGGAAAGTTTAACTTCTTCCTTGCCAATGTGGATGATTTTAAATTTTTGTGTTGTCTGATTGCTGGGCTAGGACCTCCAGTATTATGTTGAATAGAAGTGGGGAGAGTGGGTATTCTTGTCTTGTTCCCGATCTTAAAGGAAAAGCTTTTAGCTTCACACTTTTAAGTATAATGTTGGCTGTGGGTTTGTCATATATGGCCTTTATTATGTTGAGGTACTTGCCCTCTATACCCATTTTGTGGAGAGATTTTATCATGAATGGATGTTGAATTTTGTCAAATGCTTTTTCAGCATCTATGGAGATGATCATGTGGTTTTTGTCCTACTTTTTGTTGATATGGTGGATGATGTTGATGGATTTCCCAATGTTGTACCATCCTTGCATACCAGGAATAAATCCTACTTGATCATGATGGATGATCTTTTTGGTGTATTTTTTAATTTGGTTTGCTAATATTTTGTTGCTTATATTTGTGTCTACGTTCTTCAGTGATATTGGTCTCTAATTTTCTTTTTTTATGGTGTCTTTGCCTTGTTTTGGTATTAGAGTGATTCGGGCCTCATAGAATGAGGTTGGAAGTATTTGCTCTTCTTCTACTCTTTGGATAACTTTAAGGAGGATGGGTATTAGGTCTTCACTAAATATTGGATAAAATTCAGTGATAAAGTCATCTGGTCCAGGAGTTTTGTCCTTAGTTAGTCTTTGATTACCAGTTCAATTTCATTGCTGGTAATTGGTCTATTCAGATTTTCTGTTTCTTTCGGGATCAGCCTTGAAGGTTGTATTTTTCTAGAAAGTTGTCCATTTCTTCTAGGTTATTCAGCTTGTTAGCATATAATTTTATAGTATTCTCTAATAATTCTTTGTATTTCTGTGGTGTCTCTCATGATTTTTCCTTCCTCATTTCTGATTTTGTTCATGTGAGTAGACTCTCTCTTTTTCTTGATAAGTCTGGCTAGTGGTTTATCAATTTTATGTATTTTCTCGAAGAACCAGCTCCTACTTACATTGATTTTTTTCTATTGTTTTATTCTTCTCAATTTTATTTATTTCTGCTCTAATCTTTATTATGTCCCTCTTTCTACTGACTTTGGGCCTCATTTTTTTCATTTTCTAGTTTCATTAATTGTGAGTTTAGACTGCTCATATGGGATTGTTCTTCTTTCCTATGTTAGGCCTGTATTGCAATATATTTTCCTCTTATCAAGTATCACAGAGATTTTGCAGTGTTGAATTCTTGCTGTCATTTGTCTCCATATATTGCTTGATCTCTGTTTATATTTGGTCATTGATCCATTGGTTATTTAGGAGTATGTTGTGAAGCCTCCATTTATTTGTGGGATTTTTCATTTTCTTTGTGTAATTTATTTCTAGTTTCACACCTTTGTGGTCTGAGAGACGAGTTGCTACAATTTCAAGCTTTTTGAATTTACCAAGGTTCTTTTTGTGGCCTCGTATATGATCTATTCTTGAAAATGTTCCATGTGCTCTTGAGAAGAACGTGTATTCTGCTGCTTTTGGGTGTAGAGTTCTGTAGACGTCTGTTAGGTCCATCTGTTATTTTGTGTTGTTCAGTGCCTCTGTCTCCTTACTTATTTTCTGTCTGGTTGATCTGTCCTTCAGAGTGAGTGGTGTGTTGACGTCTCCTAGAATGAATGCATTGCATTCTATTTCCACGTTTAATTCTGTTAGTATTTGTTTCACACATGTAGGTGCTCCAATGTTGGGCGCATAGATATTGATAATGGCTATATATTCTTGTTGGATTGACTGTTTTATCATTATGTAATATCCTTCTTTGTCTCTTGTGACTTTCTTTGTTTTGAAGTCTATTTTGTCTGATACAAGTACTATAACACATGCTTTTTCTCCCTATTAGTTGCATGAAATATCTTTTTCAATCCCTTCACTTTTAGTCTGTGTATGTCTTTGGGTTTAAAGTGAGTCTTTTGTAGGCAGCATAAAGATGGGTCTTGTTTTATTATCCATTCAGTGACTCTATGTATTTTGACTGGTGCGTTCAGTCCATTTAAGTTTAGGGTTATTATTAATAAGTATGTACTTATTGACATTGTAGGCTTTAGATTCGTGTTTACCAATAGCTCAAGGTTAACTTCCTTACTATCTAAGAGTCTAACTTAATTCACTTAATATGCTATTACAAACACAATCTAAAGGTTCTTTTTTTTTCTTGTCCTCCATTCTTTATATATTAGGTATCATATTCTGTACTGTTTGTCTATCCTTTGATTGACTTAGAGGATCGTTAATTTAATTTTGCATTTGCTTAGTAATTAGCTGTTCTACTTTCTTTACTGTGGTTTTATTACCTCTGGTGACAGCTATTAAACGTTAAGAACACTTCCATCTATAGCAGTCCCTCCAAAATACACTGTAGATATGGTTTGTGGGAGCTAATTTCTCTCAGCTTTTGTTTATCTGGAAATTGTTTAATCCCTCCTTCAAATTTAAATGATAATCTAGCCGATAAAGCATTCTTGGTTCAAGGCCCTTCTGCTTCATTGCATTAAATACATCATGCCACTCCCTTCTTGACTGTAAGGTTTCTGTTGGGAAGTCTGATGATTGCCTGATGGGCTTTCCTTTGTTTGTGATCTTATTTCTCTCTGGCTGTTTTTAATAGTCTGCCCTTATCCTTGATCTTTGCCACTTTAATTACTATATGTCTTGATATTGTCTTCCTTGGGTCCCTTGTGTTGGGAGATGTGTGCATATCCATGCCCTAAGAAACTATCTCCTTCCCCAGATTGGGGTAGTTTTCAGCAATTACCTGCTCAAAGACACTTTATGTGCCTTTCATCTCTCTTCTTCTTCTTCTGGTACCCCTATAATGCAAATATTGTTCTGTTTGGATTGGTCACTCAGTTCTCTCAATATTCTCTCATTCTCAGAGATCATTTATTTGTTTCTGTGCCTTAGCTTCTTTGTATTCCTCTTCTTTAGTTTCTATTTCATTTATTGACTCCTCCACCATATCAAATCTGCTTTTAATAGACTCCATTGTGCTCTTCAATGATTGTATCTCCAACCAGAATTCATTCCTGAGTTCTTGAATATCTTTCCATACCAATATGGATCCCTGCTTTCCACGAGTGGCTGTAATCTCAGTCTCTCCAGGAATTCTGCCTGTCTTAGCTTTCCAACCCTACAATCATGAGAGTATCATACAAGCACCATGGATTGTAGATTTGTGCTCACAGAGTGATCTCCAGAGTTAGGTATTCAGCAGTCCAATGCCTCCAATCCCTCCCTTCTCCATTTTTCTTCCTCCTTCCTGTGAGCTGGGGTGGGAGAAGGGTTTGGGTCCCGCCAGACCACAGCTTTGGCAAGTTACCCTGTTCTGTGAGATCTGCTTTTTTCTCAAGGTGTATGCAGTCTGGAGCAGTCCTCTTTCCAGTTTCTCTTTCAGGATTAGTTGTATTAATTATATTTTCATATTATATGCGGTTTTAGGACGAAGCCTGTGTCTCTCCTCTCACACCGCCATCTTTAATCCAGGCAGGATTTCAATAAAGGAGGGGTTGGTGCCTTCAGCACCACCTCCACTGCCTCATCTTTGTCTGATGTATCTTTCTCCATTTCTGGAGCTGACAGCACCACTACATCCTTTACCTCCACAACAGCACCCACTGCCTGTGTTCTTATGGTGCTTCTACCCATGTAACCATTACATCCTTTACCTCCCTCACAGCACCTTGTAGTGATACCATCTCAGTCATCAACAAATTTTTTACCTCCTCTATGGCACCTCACAGCTTGTATTCTCATGCAGCTTTTTCTTGTGCTTCTTGCAGGAGTATGTCTTTCTCCTTTATGGTCTTTCTTAACACTGTGAGAAACATCCAACACATGTTATCTGCTGCTTCTTTGAGGAATTCCCTAGTTTGCAGAGGGCCTTCTCTATTGCCTCAGGCATCACCTCCACCTGCTCCCAGTCCTGGGGAGGGCCCACTCCTCTAGGACGCAAGCCACCTCAGACCATATTGCTCATTGGGAGATATCTGGGTGTCATCCCATCCATAGGGGCAGCCCACTGAAGTATCCCTCCAATGGGGCAGCTTTTTACATTTTCCAGTCTTCAGGGAATTCTGCTGACTGCACCAAATGTCTTGCCTGAGGGTTTAAGCCACAGGCAAGTTCACTCTGGATTTGGTGAGATGAATAATTACAATGGAATATTGGGGGTAAAAGGGGGTTCTTACTAAGCTTTATTCTCACCATGGCAGGTCAAGTGCTTGGATCCTCTCTCCCTTCATCTTTGTCTTCTATTCAGCCTTTGTCCCAGGCTCTGCCTCCACTCCAGGTTTTGCCCTTGCCTCCAGCCTCTGTTTCCCACTTTCTTGTTCTCTTGATCTCTTCTCTAGGCTCTTTCCTTAGCACTAGGGTAATCCCTGTACATCAACATAGGCAATAAGGGCTTATTACTATTGGGTATATAAGTATGCACCTGTACAGTAGGCTAAATATTACATTGCATGTACACAATGGGTGGGATTAGGATCCTGTGAGGATCCTGGTCATGGAACTTCCATTTTCTGTACAACCACATAGATGTGGATGGCCAGTCCAGGATTTCACCCAGAGACTTCCATTTTTCCCATTCTGACATCTCAGCACTCGGGGTTTCATCCAGTTTCCTGGGTGGCTCACCAATTGTGTAGCCCAACCCATGCTGACTATAAGCCAGGGGTGGAGGATGATCCAGAGTGATTAAAGAAAAGAGCCAGAGACAGTGGCTGAGACATAGACTTATTGGGCAACTTACCTATAGAAAGCCCGGGAGCAGCAGACTTGACAAAGCATCCACTACTGGGATCTACATACAGCAAGCTTTTATAGTATAACAACTAGCCTACAAACTATCTGGGGCCCTGCCTCTCCTGGTGCAACCAGAATTCCAAGGATATTAAGGCCTGCCATTGGGGAATTCTTCTTTACCAAAGAGATACCTTGGGTTAGCCACTGCCTTCCCCCTCGCCCCACCTATCTCTGACCTTAGCAGTCCCAAAAACATGTTTTGCTACATATCTCACTTCATAGACATACAGATGGTGGTTAGGAGCTGTATATTCTCAAAGTAATGAAGAACTGCACTATTCAGAGCGTATTTGTACAAACCAGCCACCCAGGACTACCTTGCAGCTTATAAATAGGCCAATAATTCTGCATGTCACTGAATTCAACACATATCAGTGACATTTTTCTCAGCATTACTAAAGAAATATGATTTATTTAATGGTAAAGAGCACAGCTAGAGTGTATGTTAAATAAGTGAAGATGTCAAAAATATTCTTAGTGACCTGGAAGAATTTAGTATTTTTTAGAAGACATGTAAGAGAAAGCCTTTATGACCTTGGATTAGGTAAAGATTCTTAGGTGCAACACCAAAAGCAAAATCCACAGAAGATCAAGAGGACTTAATCCAAACAAATTGTTTGCTCTGTGAAACTCAAGAAAATGAAAAGACAAGCCACAGACTCTGAAAAAATATTAGCAAACATATTTAACAAAACACCTAAATCCAGAATACTTAAAACTCAATAATAAGAAAGAAAACAACCCAATTTTTAAAAGGGGAGGTGAGGCACAACTTGACACTTCAAAAAAGAGAAAATAAGGATCATAAATAATCACATTATATATGTTTGACAAAATTAAACATTAAGGAAGTTCAAGTTAAAACCACACTGATATGCTTCTATGGAGCTATTATAATGGTTACAATCAAAACAACAGACAATACCAAGAGCTAACAGGGAGGCAGAATAACAAGAACTCTTACACATTGCTGAAGTAAATGCACTCTAGTAAGCTACTGTGAAAGCAATTTTGACATTTCTTATAACCTTAAATATCCACTTTCCATAAGACTACACATTGTACTCAAAGATATACACTCAGGTGAAGTCAAAACTTGTGTTCACATGAATATACACCAGTGATTATATCAACTCTATTCATTATTGTCAGAAAATGTTAGAAACAATAAACTTTTTCAGATGGTGAATAGAAAAAGGTACTTTATCTATACATTGGAATGCTACTTAACAATAAATAAATGAACTTTTGATACACACAACAGTGTGAATGTATCCCAAACACATACTGAGTGAAAGAAGCCATAATATAAAGGTTATGTACTGTATTGTTCCATTTATATGAATTACAAAGGCAAAATCATAGCAATAGATAGCAGTTGAGCATTTTCCAGTGGCTAGGAAAGGAGAGAAAGTTGACTGCAAATAAGCAATATGTGGGATTTTTTTATGGTTATAGAAATGTTCTGTATTTTGATATAGTTGGTTATACAACCATGTTCATTTGTGAGAATTCATAGAACTGTATACCAAAAAGGATGAATTTTATTCCATGTAATGTATGGTTCATTTTAAAAAATGCATGAAAAATATAGGGCTGTATAATGTAGACTTTCAGAAGTAAATTATTCACAAATGGTTTTTTTGGCATTATAAACAAATGATGATGTATCTGTGGAGACTCAACAGGAAACAAGATCTGAATTCTAAGTGTTGCTTTGTTATTCTGCATCTCAGAAGCATCATGTAATCGCTATGTTCCTTAATTTTCCTCAAATATAGAATGGGGATAATAATTATTTCCTCACTTGACACAAATGGTTGATTTTAGGGTTGAATAAGTTAATAGATGTGAAAGTACTTAGAAAATAATATATACAATTTGTAAAGTAGGTAATGTTTACTAGAGTACTAGACACTTGATATTTATGTCATAAATGATTATTGAATGAAGTGATATGACCCTAAAGGGCTCTTTCTCTTACTATATCTCATTATTTTATTTTCTATGTCTTCCTGACATATAAAATAATCACAGAATGTTTACTCAATGCCAGGAAATAAACTCAGTGTTGGAGATGGATTAAGCATATACATTGCTTTTAAAGAACTCACAGTTTAGTTGAGGAAGGAGAGAGTAAAATAATAAAAGTAATACTTGCTGAGTAGTTTTCCTCTGCCAGTAACTGATTTTTTCCAAAGTATATGTATTTATCATACCATCAATCCTTTCTCTTTTTATCACCATTTTTTAAAAGGTTATTTACACAGAAGTTACTTCCCAAAGATTTTAAGTTAGAAATGTTGGAGACAGAAATCAAACCCAAACATTCTTCCTCCATTAGCCAGCTACCTCCACACTGTCAACCAAGTTTATTCCTAAATACCTTGTCTGAGGTGGAGATGAAGAAGACCCTATGGAAGAAATAAAAAAGAAGCTGAACTATGAGATCCAGATAGACATTAGCTAAATGGAAAGGAGGGGAAAAGATAGCCCAGAGAGCAAGAAAGTCAAATTTGGTGTGTATCTCACTAATTAGTACTTTTTGAGGCCTAAATTGCTCTCTAATTTGATGTGATTGCTTTTCAAAACTATACTAACTTCTTAGGTTACAAAATACAATGTTATATAGTGTCTAATAGGATGGACTTTAAAGTTACAACATTATAGTTTGAGTCTTGACCACTTAAAGGTAACCTTATGAAAATAATTTTACCTCTTTACCTCTTTTTTTCTTATACACAAAATGAGGGTTGTAACAGCACTTCCATTATAGCTAAGATAAGATAATCAAATGTTACTGACTGAGTGCAATGCCTGGCACAAAAGAAAGCTCAAAACTTTTTAAATGGTAATGATAGTCATGTAGTTTTTTTTGTTACCAGGTAAGTGTGTCACATAATATATTTCTAAACCTTCCAAACCTTGCTCCTTCCCAACTTGGTGGTTCAGAGACACTTCATTGTCACATTGAGAAAGCATGACTCCCTGGGAAAGCCTTTACTTCATTAATCTGGTACTTTATTAAAAATGGATACCACCCTAAATTCAGCAGTAGTGGTTAAAACCACCCTAGTCTACTGGGACTCCAACACTCTGGAGAAGCAGATTCAGGATCTATTGATAGCCAATACTAGCCTTTGTTACTTTATGGATTTTATTTCACACACTTTGTTCATAGGGGAATAAGCATGAGCATTAAAATGCAGTCTGTGAATGGTTTGGGAACTGATTTTGATTGCCATGTTTAAGTACTATTATTCAATATAATTTTGTTTGTTTAGGCCAAAATCTTTACACTAGCTAACACAATATTTAGAATAATGGAATCAAGAAACTTCCATTTATGACTCAGAAAACTGCATTGGAATAATCCTTATAAATAGACTAACTACAGAATTTGGAAAAATATTAAAAATAAAGTCACTTGCTGAAAATCATTAGAGAGCAAACAATGTAGCCATAACTTAAAAAGATCAAGATCCCAGGGACAAAGGAAAACACTGAAGAGAGTCTGACATTCTCAACCAAATTTCCCTTCAGAACATTTGCTGATTCCTAAAGAAGCATGGACTATATGTCAAATAGACAGCATCATCTCACAGGTTTTGAAAATTTAGTTGGACCAAAAACTGTTAAGGACAACCAAGGCAGCCAGAATTTAAGGTGCAAGATTTTGAAAATATTAATAACTCATTAGATGGGTTTAATAGCAGATTAAGTGAAGAATAACACAGAATTAGTGTCCTGGAAGATTGGTCACTACATTAGGCTTTAGTATAAATGTGTAAACATGAATATAAAAAAATAATCCAAAATACCAAATGACTGTTAGAGTCACATGAGACATGACACCAGAAAAAGTGACATGCAGGTGATTGGAGTGCAGGCAGGAGGACAACAATGGGGTTGAAATAATACCAGAAGTATATTTCTAGATATATATGTAATTGAGATATTTCCAAAAATATAAAAGTAATAATAGATCAAGCCACAAAATCAAGAAGCCCTGTAAGCACCAGATAAAAGAAATATGAAACAAACACAAGTAAGATGTTAGTGAAACTGTTAAAAGCCAAATAAAATGAGACATTGTTGAAAATAGAAAAGCTATTTTATTCTATTTCTTAGAACATTATTTTATTAACACATTACTTTCCAAAGGAAAATGAATAACAAGACATCGCAAATGAAACAGTGGAAGTCAGAAATACAGTAACATATTTAAAGAGCTAAAAAATTACAACCAAGGACCCTAGATCCAGAAAAAAATATTTTTTAATGCAGGTGCAACAAATATATTTTAAGATCACCAAAGACGAGCATAATCTATTGCTCACAGATCTACACAGTGGAAAACAAAAGAAAGTTCTTAAAATATAAGAAATTGAGCCTGGATGGAAACATGGAAAAGCAGGAAGGAGTGAAGAATAATGAAAGAATAAGTAAATTATTAAATATAAATTTACCATCAATGTGATGTAAGATATCCTCCCTTTTTGCCAACCCCTTTTAAAAACAACTAATTGAACAAAAGTTCCTCTTGGGAGTTGTGACATCCAACACCAATGAACCAGAATGCCAAAAGACCCTAGAAGAATATTGGCCACATATGTACCTAGTAATAGGCAGATAGACCTCAGTACGTGCTACAAAGAGAATCACCAGGATCTGGCAAACCTGCCCCCATTCCTCTTTGACACAGAAGAAGTTTGGAGAGTGCTGACTTGGGCAGACGCCATAGATGAGATTTTGTAAAAGTCCAACCTTACAAATGAAAATACAGTATGGCTACATTGGAGAAGGTTAGAGGACTTTTCAAATGCTGAGTCTCCCTGAATGTCACACAATTCAGGGCCTAACAAGACGAAAACAACCTCTCACACAGGGGAAAAGTAGGGTGGTGAGTGAGTACTAGTTAACCCTATCTGTGTGGAATGCTGCTGGAAAAATCCATTTCACTCCAGCAGCACCCAGAGTTGGGATCTCCATAACTAGGGGTAGGAGATTTGGAAAAAGGCATATAAGAATAATAAAAGGTATTGAAGGATGTTGTTAATGCTCATGCACTTAGCTTAAAATGGACCAATTTATCTGTAAGGTGTTTTATGTAAGCTTAATGGGAAACATAAAGCAAACTAGAGTAAATTGAAAAAAGAAAGGAAAAACTGAGCATACCACCACAGAAATTCACCATTATAAAAGTTGGTCAATAACAGAGGAAAAAAGAAACAACAGACCTAAAAATAGCTGGAAAGCTAGAGGACCTGAATAGACATTTCTCCAAAGAAGAAATACAGATAGATGGTCAACAGGCACATGAAAAGTTCTACAATTTTAATCATTAGGAAAACTCAAATCAAAACCTCAAGTACATATCACCTAACACAAGTTAGGCCACTATCCAAAAGACAAGAAATAACAAGTGATGGTGAGGATGTGTAGAAAGGAGAACCCTCCTACACTGTTGGTGGGAATGTAAATTGATGCAAATTCTATGGAAAGCAGTATGAGGGACCTCAAAAACCTAAACGTACAATATGACCTAGTAATTCCACTTCTAGGAATTCACTTGAAAGGAACAAAATCCCTGATTCAAAAAGATATATGCCCCTCTGTGTTTATCAACATATTATTTAAAATAACCAAGTTATGGAAACAATTCAAATGTCCATCAATAGATGAATGGATGAAGAAGAGGTGTGTACACATACACAGTGGAAAATTATTCAGCTAAAAATAAATCCTACTATTTGCAACAACATGATTGAAATTAGAGGGTATTATGCTAAGTGAAATAAGCCAGACAGGAAAGTCAATACTATTTGATTTCACTTATTTGTGGTATCTAAAAACAAAACAAAACAAAACGAACAAAATATCATTAAACTCATACACACTGAGAAGTGACTGGTCATTACCAGTGGGAAGGGGTAGGGTGCATATGTGTGGAGGGGGCGGAGGATAAAGAGGTAGAAAATTTTTCAATTATAATATAAGTTGGTCATGGGGATAGTAGTATAGAATGAATAATAAAGTCAATGATTGTGTACCACTTTTCTATGTACACAGATAATAACTGCACTAGTGAGTGTGAGAATTTAATAATATGGGTAACTGTTAAACCACTACATTGTATACTTGAAACCAATATAAGATTGTATATCAATGATACTTCAATAGAAAAATGAACAAAAAATGCAAAAAAAGTCAGAAAGCATGTTAAAAGATGGAATTAGTAATTTCTTACATATCAATAATTATTCTAAATTTAAATAAAAATGTATTTAATTCACAGATCAAAAGACACAGAGTGGCTGGATAGATAATAAAATGTGACTCAACAATATGCTGCCTACAAGACAGTCACTTCAGATTTAATTGCACTTCTAGGCTCAAAATGTAGGGATGTAAAATACAGGCCATGCATGTATAAACCAAAAGAAAGCAAGAGTAGATAAATGTTTATCAAACACAATAGACTTTAAGCAAAATACTGTAACAAGAAACAAATATGGTGTATAATGATGTATATATATGTATATATTATATAACTATAAGTAAATACATCAAGAAATGATAAGAATTATAAATATGCACTCAACATGGGACCACCTCAAAATACTGAACAAATATTAACAGATCTAAGTGAAAAATAGACAATGAAAATTAATAGTAAGGGACTTTAGTACCCCAAAATTAAAAATGACATATCATTTAGGCAGGAAATCAAAGAGGAAACATTAAATCTAAATGGAACAGGTATTAATAGAACATTATGTCCAAGAGCAGGAGAAATACACATTATTCTCTAATGCACAAGGAACAGTCTCTAGAACAGATCGTGTGATAGATAACACAGCAAATCTTAGCAAATTAAGAAAATTAAAATCATGCCAAGTATTTTTTTCCAGCCATAATGATATGAAACTAGAAATCAACAAGAGAAAAACTGGAATCTTTAGAAACATGTGGAAACTAATTAATACACTCTCAAACAATGGATCAAAGAAGAAATAAAAATGGAAATTTAAAATATCTAAAATGTAATGAATATTGAAACACATCACAGCAAAACGTGGGATACTACAAAAGCAGTTCTGAGAGGGAAGTTAACAGTGACAAACACCTACCTAAATAAAGAAGATCTTAATGATAAAACACAACAAAATGGGTATAGAGGGAACATACCTCAGTGCAATAGAGGACATGTATAATAAACACACAGTTAACATCATACTCAAAGGAAAAAAGCTGAAAGCCTTTTTTCTAAGATCAGGAAGAAGAAAAGGGTGCCCATTCTCACCACCTTTTTTTAACATAGTACTGGAAGATTTAGGAACAACAATCAGACAAGAAAAAGTAATAAAAGTCAACCAAATTGGTAAAAAAGATGTAAAACTGTCACTATTTCCAGGTGACATGATATTATATATAGAAAACCCAACACTCCACCAAATGAAAACTAATAACTGGATTCAACAAAGTCACAGGATACAACATTAATATCCAGAAGTCTTTTGCCTTCCTCTATACTAACAATGAACTAGCAGAAAGAGAAATCAAATGTACAAATCTACTTATAATTGCATCAAAAAGAATAAAATACATAGGTAAAAACCTAGCCTAGGAGGTGAAAGAACTGTTCTTTGAAAAGTATAAGACACTGATGAAAGAAATTGAAGACATCAATAATTGGAAATCTATCCCATGCTCATGGATAGGAAGAATTAATATTGTCAAAATAGTCATCCTGCCCAAAGCAAGATACAGATTCAATGAAATATGTATCAATATACAACTGGCATTTCTCAATTAACTATAACAAATAATCATAAAATTTATGCAAAACTACAAAAGAACCTGAATAGCAAAAGCAATCTTGAGTAAAAAGAGCAAAGCTTAGTGTAACTCACATTCCAATTTAAAGCTATACTACAAAGCTACAGTGATTAAAACAGTATGGTCCTGGCAGAAGAACAGACACACAGATCAATGGAATAGAGAGCCCAGAAATAAACCCATGCATATATGTTAATTAATACATGACAAAGGAGCCATGAATATACAATGGGGAAACAGTCTCCTCAATAAATGGTGCTGGGAAACTGTACAGCTACAGACAAGAGAATGTAACTGGATTATTCTCAACACCATAAAGAAATATAAACTAAAGATCTAAATATGTGACATGAAACCATAAAATTATTAGTAGAAAATATAGGCAGGAATCTCTTGAACATCAGCATGAGTAATTTTTTTCTGCATATATCTCCCTAGGTCAGGGAAACAAGACCACATCAAACGGTAAAGCTTCTGTACAGCAAAGGAAATCATCAACAAAACAAAAAGTAACATACCTAATGGGAAAATATATACATAAATGATATGCCCAATAGGGACTAACATCCAAATTATAAAAGAATTCAGACAACTGAACACCAAAACAATCCACAAATAGCCCAATTAAAAAATGGGCAGAGGACACTTTTTCAAAGAAGACATACAGATGGCCAACAGGGACATTAACAAATGGTTCACATCTCTAATTATCAGGGAAAAGAAAATCAAAACCACAATGAGATATCACCTCACACCAGTTAGAATGGTCACTATCCAAATGACAAAAAGTAAGTGTTGGCAAGGATGTGGAGGAAAGGGAACACTTATGCACTGTCGGTGCAAATGTAAATTGGTCCATCCACTACAGAAAGCAGTATGGAGGTTCTTCAAAATACAAAAAATAGAAATATCATATGGCCCAGCAATTCCACTTTTAGGAATTTACACAAAGAAAACAAAATCTCTGATTCAAAATGATATATGTAATCCCAAGTTTATTGCAGCATGGTTTACAATAGCCAAGATATGGAAGCAAACAAGGTGTCCATCAATAAATGAATGAAGAAGAGGTGCTACACATATACAATGGACTATCATTCAGCCGTAAAAAATGAAAGAAATCCTGATATTTGCAACAACATGTATGGAACTAGAGGGTATTGTGCTAAGTGAAATAATCCAGGCAGAGAAAGTCAAATGCCATATAATTTCACATGCAAGCAGAATCTAAAACCAAAACAAAACAAAGGAAAATGAACAAAATAGCAATAGCCTCATAGACTCTTAGGGGTAACTGTTGGTTACCACCTGTTAGGGATTGGGAAGGGTGGATGAAATAGGTGAAGGGGATTAAGAGACACAAAATCTCAAACAAATTAAATTAGTCATGGGGATGAAACTACAGCATAGAGAATATAGTCAATAGTTCTGCTATATATTTCCATATTGACATATAAAAAACTAAACTAATTGGGGTGAGGATTTAATAATGGATATAAGTGTTGAATCACTGTTGTATACCTGAAACCAGTATACTATTGTATATCAACTATACTGCAATAAAAATAGAAAATATCCAAAATACATAAAGAACTCATACAACTCAACACTAAAAACAAATAACCCAATTAAAAAATGGGTAGAGGTCCTGAATAGGTCTTTGTTCAAAGAAGGCATGGGCATGGCCAATAGACACATGAAAAGATGTTCAATGTCGTGAATAATCAGTGAAATTTATATCAAAACCACAATGAAATATCATCTTACTCCAGTCAGAATGGCTACTGTCCCTGGGACAAGAAATAACAAGTATTGTCAAGGATGTAGAGTAAAATGAACTCTCATGCACTATTGGTGGGAATGAAAAATGGTTCAACCTCTATGGAAAACATTATAGAGGTTCCTCAAAATAATTAAAAATACATATACCATATGACCCAGTAATTCTACTTCTGGGTATTTACTTGAAGAATAAAATAAAAACAGTAATTTGAAAGGACATAAGCAGCTCTAGGTTTATTGCAGCATTACAAAAGTCAATATATGGAAGTAACCTGAGTGGCCATCAACAACGGAGAAGAAGTAGTATATATATACAATGAGATTTTACTCAGACATAAAAAAGACTGAAATTTTGCCTTTCACAGCAACATTGATGAACTTAGACTGTACTATGTTAAGTTAAATGAGTTAGAGAAAAGACATGATTTCACTTATATGTGGAAACTAAAAAAAAACATTAACAAACAAATAACAGAAATAGATTCATAAAGACAGAAAACTAGTGGTTGCCAGAGGGCAGGGGATTAGTGAAATGGGTGAACTAGGTGAGAGGGATAAATAGTTGTAAACTTCCAATTATAAAATGAATAAATCATGGGGATTAAAATTACCACGTAGGGAATATTGCCAATAATATTGTAATAACTTTGTATGGTGATAGATTTTAACTACACTTATCATGGTAAGCATTTCATAATGTATATAATTGTGAAACTCTATGTTGTACACATGAAATTAATATAATGTTTCATGCCATCTATATTGAGAAAAAGATTAAAAAATAGGTTTAAGTCTTTAATCCACTTAAGACCTGATACCACAAAGCTAGAAGAAAATGGAGAAAAAGCTTCTTGACGTTGGTCTTGGTATGATGTTTGGTTATTCCAACAAAAGCACAAGCAACAAAAGCAAAAAATAAGTAAGTGGAAATACTTAAAACTGAAAAGTTTCTGCACATTCAAAGAAACCATCCACAAAATTGAAAGGTAATTTTGATAGTCTGACTTATAAGAAATATATACTCGGTCTTCATCTCGTTTCCAGCACAAAGCTCCTAAAATGCTTAGAATTTCCCAAGTGATGAGAGACATAAAGGTGTCTCTCTTTGTGTTAACAATATGACTTTTGGAATGCATATCAGGATGGAGGTTTGTCAGCGGAGGAACAAATCATCTGATTATTGAGTTGAAATTTTCAGTCACATTCCCCCTGACCTTTAATGGCCAATGATTTAATCAACCATGCCTATGTAATCATGCCTCCATAAAAACCCTAAAGGAGAGGGTTTGGAGATCTTCCATGTTGGTGAACACATGGAAATCTGCAAATGAATTGCTTGCCTGGAGAAAGAGTGGAAGCTCTGTATTCCATCACACTTAAGTTTCCCTATGCATCTCTTCCATCTGGCTATTCCTGAATTATATCATATTATAAAATAGCAGTGATTTAGTAAGTAAAATGTTTCTCTTAGTTCTGTGATCTCCTTTAGCAGGTTAATTGAACCCAAGGAGGAAGTTTTTTGAACCTCTGATCCATAACTGGTCAATCAGAAGCACGGTTGACAAGTTGGACTTGTGATTGATGTCTGAAGTTGGCAGAGACAATCTTGCAGGACTGAACTTTTAATCTGTGGAATCTGATGCTATCTCCAGGTAAGTAGTATCAGAATTGAGCTGAATTGTAGGACACCCTGCCAATATCACAAAATTGTTTGGTGGTAAAGAATTCTCCACACACAATGGAAATTGGTCCCAGAATCCTTGGCAACCTACAGAATGGGATAAAATATTTGCAAATCATATATCAGGTAAAGGAATTATATCCATAATTTATAAATAATTCATACAACTCAATAATAAAAAACCATACAGTCTGATTAAAATTTGTCCAGAGGACATGAACAGACATTTTTCCAAGGAAGACACACAGATGGCCAACAGGCACATGAATAGATGCTCAGCATTCCTGATCATCAGGGAAATATAAATCAAAATGAAAATGAGGTATCACCTCACACCTCTTAAAACAACTATCATCAAGAGGAAACAAGTTTTGGCAAGGATGTGGAGGAAACGGAACTCTTGTGGGAATATGAAGTGGTTCAGCCACTATGATAAACAATGTGGTGGCCCTTAAAAAAAAACTACAAATAGAAATATTATGTGGTCCAGCAATCCCACTTCTGGTTATATATCCAGAGGAAGTAACAAGATATTGAAAAGATATCTGCACTTCTGTTTATTGCAGCATTATTCACAATGAGGAAGATACAGATACAACTTAAGTGCTGTGCGCACATGAAAGGATAAAGAAGATGTGAGATGTATATACACACACACGATGGAATATTTTTCATAGAATAATAAGTAGGAAATCCTGCCATTTGGGACAACACGGATGGACTTTGAGGGCATATGCTTAGTGAAATAAGCGAAAGAAAGACAATATTGTATAATATCACTTATATGTGTAATCTAAAATAGACAACTTCATAGAAACAGAGAGCAGAATGGTGATTATCAGGGGCTGGAGGTGGATGAATTGGGAAGATGTTAAAGGGTACAAATTTACAACTAGATGATGAATAAGTTCCGAAGATTTAACATACAGCAGAATGATTACAGTGAAAAATACTGTCACATTTTCGATTGCTAAAATATTAGATATTAAATGTTCTTATCACAAAAAAGAAATGATAATTATGTGACATGATAGAGGTGTTAGCTAAAGCTACAGTAGTAATCATATTGCAAAATATAAATGTATCAAGTCAATCTAATTGCACACCTTAAATTTACACAATATAACGTAAACTACATCTCAATAAAAATAATGAAATATATGAATAATAAATGAGCATGAACTTTATAAAAATAAAAATAATGATGTCTAGTGGCATTGAAATATGTGTGTGTGTGCATTTATGTATATACACATACATATAAAACAACGTTATGGTAATGATAACACTAAAGATAAGAAAGATAAATGGAATTAAAATTTTCTACTGTCCTTGCGTAATTTAAAATTGGTTAATACACAAATTTTTAGTTCTGAGACAAGCATGTATGTTTTGATTTCCAGAATAATCTCTAAAATAACAATCCCAAGAATATAAAACTAATATTAGAGGGGAAGGTGGAAATAATAATAGTAAATTACTGATTATATACAAATGAAGGAAAAAAGGTGAAATCAAGGAACAAAGCACAACTAGGACAAATAAAAAACAAACAATGCCTGGTAGATGTAAACTAAACCATATCAGAAATTATATTAAATATAATAGACTACTCCACTTAAAAGTCACATAGATAAGACTGCATAAAAAGCCACAGAAAACCCAACAATATATGCTTCCTACTGAGGCACATCTTAAATAATGGGACAATGAAAGTTGGAAATAATGTATGAAAAATATAAACCATGCAAACACTGGCCAGAAGAAAGATGAACTAGTTATACTACACAAATAAAATTAGAAGCCTTAATTTAAAAAATAAGTAAACCTTAATTCAAAAAGTAATATTAGAGACAAAGAGAAATACTTTATAAAGATAAATGGAGCAACTCAAGAAAGTAAAATAATTCTAAATTTGAATGATTCTAATAGCATAGCTTCAAAAACTATAAAATAAAAGTTGTGAGAATTAAAACATGAAATAGGTTTTCAGGACACCTTGGGATCACGTATTCATTCGCCAGCTTTACTCGGGAAAGGGACAAAAGGAAGAAATGTGTGATCCCCCAATCCCTGGAAATGAGAGAAGCTCTGCAGGGTTCCTTACAAATAACCCCATTGTGGAGAAAGTGGTGACGCCCACCTCACACTTTAAGCGCAATTCTCCCACATTTGCTTAGTGAGAGCTGGACCTTCTGGTTGACTTTTCTTAATTTTTATGAAAGATTAGATTTTTTCCAATTTTGAAACTTGGTGACAACACTCCAGAGAACCTGTACTCACCACCCTGACCTCACTTTTCTTTTGTGCTTAACCAGGAAACCTAGAAAGTGCAACAGCAGCTCTTGGCCTCAGGCCTATTTGGACAACTTTGCAACTTTCTGTTTGCAACTTTCTGTTTCTGGTTTGCAGCTCCCTATAATGGTTAACATGTATTTGGTCCTTACTCTGTGCCAGGTTACTTTTACCTGAATTCAACCTCAAAACAACACCATGAGGTAGATACTATTACTATCCTTATTTTATAAATGTGAAAACTGAGTTTGTCAAAAGTGATTTTCCCAATATGACCTAAACGTAGAGCCAGATTCATTTTCATTTGAGCATGACTATATGATATAACTCCTAGTCCACATTGTTTATTAAGCAATGATAATAATAGCTAGATACACCTAACATAATCTGAACACTCATTTGCCAGACACCCTAAAAGCACTTCACATGTATGATTTCATTTATGTTTCACAAACCACTGTGAGGAATAAGTACTCTTATTATCCCTAGTTTTTACTAATGAAAAAACCTGAGTTCTGATGTGATTAAATAACCCATCCCAATTGTCTTGCCAATGGGTTTCAACCCAGGGAAAGTTTATTATAGATTTAATGAGACCAAATAAATGACAGTGGAACTTTCTCAAGGTGAAAGGGTTTATACCCAACTTTATTCCCATGGTGGCAGGTCAATCACTAGAATCCTATCCACTCAGAGTGAGTCTGCATGCAGCAAGCTGCTCTGCCTCTGGGCCTCTCCATCCCTACAGTGATCTCAGTTTTTGTCCTCGGCACTGCCACCACTCCAGCCTCTGCTCTCCTGCAACTGTGCAGCAGCCATGTGGCCATGCCACTGTGTCACCCAGAGCACTGGGTGGAGCTCTTTTTATAGAGTCAATAACAATGTATTGCCCACTGTGTGTAGTGAGCTAGCCAATCAGGGCCAGGTGAGAATCCTGGCCATAGGAAACTTCACTTTATCCACACTAATTAACCCACACTACTTCTGTATCCTCCTCTCATTTCATTCTCCCCTTCTTTCACTAACCTCAAGATACAATGGCTTTCTTTCAAGTCCACAGAACAAACTTATTTTTCACCATAGGATTTGACACACACTTTCCTATGCTTGCAGTGCTTTCCCGGTCTACTCTGATTAAATTACTTCTCATTTTTCAAGTCTCCATTTAAACACTATTTTCTCAGGGAGAGCTTTCTTTCACTCAATTCCAACCCTCAGGTCTGAGCTCATCACCACTATTTTATTCTCATAAACATAAACACGTTCACTTTTTCTTCAAAAGACTTAAAACAGCTTGGAGATTTTCTGTTTATATTAATTGGGAGACATTGTTAAATATCTGTCTCCTCTATTGGAGAGTGAGTGAGTACCAGGTGCTTTAATTATTGTCCTGTATCTAGTGTGTGACACATAGAAGGCAGCCAAAAGATACATGTTGAAGGAGTAAACAAAACCAAGTCTTGAACCATAGATTCCTGATTACAGGGCATGCACTCCCAATCACCTTTAACTAAAACCTCTTTATAAATTATTTTCTCAGCCTGATTACCTCTTAAGACAATGGGTCTCATAAAATTTATTCCATTAGGTAAAATAATATTTATTTTCATTTTACCTAGATATTTGATTTTCAAACAGCAAAAGAAGTCCTTTTATTCTACTTCAGCAGGATTTGATTGGGGGAGCAATTTATTATTCTCTGTCTCCTTTTGTTTTGCGGATTTTGATCACTTCACTTGTCAGCACTCATCTTTACTGATTGAAGAATCTCACTTTTTAAAATTTGTCCCGTTTAAGGTCACTCCTCAAGTCCTTTATTCCCTTGATCCTTTCATAATGCTGTTTGATTTTGGATTAATAAATGAACTGAATAACTACACTGACATTCCAATAGATGGTATCAACAGTAAAATTCTTATACAATAATGATAAACAATAATAAAACAGAAAAAAATCACTTTGACCAGAAAATACATGTTTATTTGTGGCATAGGTATAGCCTTAATTACAGTTCCTTTCAGACTGCTGGTATGTCATCTATCAAAATAACTAAAAAACTCTGTTTTTCACCCAGTTGTTAGGCCATTTGCAGTCCACCATTTTCAACATTTAATATAGTTTGGAATTGATTAATTCCAACATTTATGCATTTCACTTTCTAAAAAGACACTTAATAAGAGCTTATAAAGGACATAAAGGCATTATTTATTAAGGATAAGAGAATTCAGGTCATCACAATGTAAAAACAAGAAAAGCTCCATTTAGTTGGAACTACTGTTTCCTGGAGTTTCAATGGAAATGTTGAAACTAAGATGACATTGACAAATTGCCACTATTTATTTAAATGGTGTAATGTAATCTACCAGTAGTTGTACAACCTGCATTTTTTAAACAGTTGACCTGACCAACTAATGTAATCAAATTAGCCTCCTGGGTGCTAGTTGTATTGTATAGGCAATTAAATATTATAATCTAGCATTATTTGACACATAAACTCTATAATCTAAAGCATTTTATTGCATGTGAATGGTAAAATTATAACATACATGTCTTTGTTAAGCTCAGTGAAAATCATTTCTATAAATTGCATGTTCAAAATATATTTAAAGTTCAAACCAGGAAAAAATTGTAAGCAGCATATTGACTACCCTAGATATTAATCAAAATCCTGTTCATTGCCTCAAAAAAATTTTTATTTGAGACTCAAATTTCAATCCTTACTCTCCATTGTGATTTTTTTATCTTCCTAGTTACTATCTTATAAATTAAGTAAATTTAATCCAAAGGAGAAAATAAGTAAGGTAAAAAGAGGCTGTGAGTGATAACCATTCTTTACTTGTAAGTATTATCTAAAACTGGGACGAAGGCTATTTCCACGTAGCTCAATAAAGTGACCAAAATCAATCTACATGTATGTGATTTTTTCCTTCACAAATGTCAAAAGTTCAATTACTGAGCAGTAGCTTGTCCACTGAAGGGTCAGTTCTATTCAGATATTAGTTGTTCTCAACAGTCAGTCCCAGTTATATCTGGCTTATCAGTGATCAACCTACAAATGATTGATCAAACTGATAATGATGAAAGCCTGAAAATCAATTTTTCAAAGACCTAGGTTTCAAAATGCTTTACCTGACCATGGCTCACCTATACAATACATGTTTAACAAAGCTGTTAATGTCTTTAGAAAAACATATTATGAGGAACAATAAGAAAGTACTTTATGAGTAAAAAGGGAAAGTTATTGCTTATATAAATCCAGCAATATAAATAAACATGTTATTTGAACATGTTGTTTTCATGAGAGTATGGACTGGTTTTCAGAAAATTATGTGATTATTGATAAATGGAAATATTCTTTATTTTAATATAAATTATACGTTGGTATACTTCCTTCTGTTGAAATGAAATGATAAATAATTTTATTTTTCAGTGTGCTTGACTCCAATAGGAGTTTATCCCTTCCACTCCTGCACAATTATTCAAAATTTTAACTGTATTCCAACCTAACACAGTTATTGAACAAATATGTGCTTATAGTTTTATTAAGAGTGATAGAGGGAGGAAAACTTCCCAATGTCTACCCAGCAAGAATTTACAAACGTGTGGGAGGTGGAAATGTGTATTTACATATGTGTATGTACAACCTTAATGTATGACTATTTAAAAATATTAAATGAATATCCACTCTGTTGTATTATTAATTGCTGATAGCCTACTATGTACTAAACACATTGCTAAGCTTTTTAAAAGTATTTCTTCATTTTATTCTCACAATTAACCTGTAAGTCAGATTCTAAGTTTAAGAAGAAAGTACAATATAGAAAAGTTATATACAAGTCTTTATTCACTAAGATAATAAAAGAAAGCAAAAGAGGAATGTGATATCACTCCAGTATCTAAAAATTTCAGCTTTAGGAAGAGACTTAAATAATTTGATTCCTCTACAGGAAGATTTTGTGAGAATTGGAATTCAAAGAAAATAAAATAGTTTTTGAAAAGTTCTTAAACCAAGAAAGTTTATAGTATGTTTGCAGAATGGCAAATGTAGATTGAATAATATAGCTAAGAGTATGAGCTCTGGAATAAGAGTAAATGGATTCAAAATCCTGCCATCAGCTTTGTGACTATGGGCGAGTTACTTAATTTTTCTTTATGTCATTTGACTCCCTTGTAAATGGAACTTATAACTGTATGTGCCATGTATGGGCTTTTTAGAATTAAATAATTAATATAAAATTATTTGAATAGGGCCTGGCACACAATAAGCAGTTAAGCGATTATTTTATTATTATATTGATGATTGGCCTAAGGGGACCAGCATAACACTACTGCATAATTTTACTAAACTTCAAGAGCACACTTTTTTTTTCTGGTGTTGAGTTATATGATATATATGTTGAGTTTCTTTATATATTTTGTATATGAGCCCCTTATTAGTTATATCATTTGTAAATGTATTCTCTGATACACTAGGTAGACTTTCTGTTTTACTGATAGTTTCCATTGCTTTCCAGAAGATATTTAGTTTGATATAGTCCTACTTGTTTATTTTGATTTCATTCCCTTGCATGGGGAGACATATCCAGAAAAAAAATTACTCATGTTGATGTTCAGGAGATTGCTGCCTATGTTTTCTTCTAAGAGATTTATGGTTTTCTGTCTTACACATAGGTCTTTAACCCATTTCTGTTTATTTTTGTGTATGGTCTAAGACAGTGATCTACTTTCTTTCACATATAGCTGTTCAGTTTTATCAACACTATTTATTGAACACAGTATCTTTTACCATTGTGTATACTTGCATCATTCATCATAGATTGACCATACATGTGTAGGTTTATTTCTGGGCTGTCTGTTCTGTTCCAATGATCCATCTATCTATTTTTGTGCCATTACCATAATGTTTTATTCACTGTAGCTTGAAGGCAGGGAGCATAATATCTACAGCTTTGCTCTTTCTCTAGATTGATTTGGTTATTTGGGGTACTTAGCAGTTCCACATAAATTTTAGGATTTTTTCGCTAGTTCAGTGAAAAATGGCATTGGTGTTTTGATAGGGTTTTAATTGAATCTGTAAATTGCTTTGGGTGGATGGCCATTTTGAAAAAATTAATTATTCCTTTACATTAATAAGGGTAGCTTTCCATTTGTTAGACCTTTTCCAGTTTCTTTCATCAGTGTCATGTTTCAGACTCCAGGTTCTCCACCTATTTGGCTAGGATTATTCCAAGGTACTTCATTCTTCCTGATACAATTGTAAATGGAATTGCTTTTTGATTTCTCTTTCTGTTTGTTCACTATTAGGATTTAGAAATGCAACTGATTTCTCTATATTGGTTTTGTATTTTGAAAATTTACTGTATTCATTTATCAGACCTTATAGCTTTTTGGTGGAGTCTTTAGGGCAGTCAACATATAGTACATTGTCATTTGTAAATGGTGACCATATTCCTTCTTCTTACAAATTTGGATGCATTTCATTTGTTTTTCTTGTCTGATTGCTATGGCTAGGACTTCCAGTACTGTATTGAATAAAAGTGGTGAGAGTGGACATCCTTGTCTTGTTCCTCATCTTATGGGAAAAGTTATCAGCTTTTCACTGTTTAGTATGATGTGGGCTGTGGGTTTGTCATATATGGCCTTTATTATGTTGAGGTACTTGCCCTCTATACCCATTTTGTTGTAAGTTTTTATCATGAATGGATGTTGAATTATGTCAAATGCATTTTCAGCATCCATGGAGATGATCATATGGTTTTTATCCTTCCTTTTCTTAATATGATGTATCACATTGATTGATTTACCAATATGGTATCAACCTTGTATTCCTAGAATAAATCCCAATTTGTCATGGTCAATGATCGTTTTGGTGTATTTTTGAATTTAGTTTACTGCTATTTTATTGATGATTTTTTGATATCTGTATGCATCAGGTATATCAGTCTGTCATTTTCTGCCTTTGTAGGGTCTTTGTCTGGTTTTGGTATTAGAGTAATGTCGGCCAAATAGAATGAGTTTGGAAGTATTCCCTGTCTTTTGGTTTTTGAAATACTTTAAGGATAGATATTGGCTCATTATGAAATGTTTGGTAGAACTCACTTGTGAAACCAAATGGTCCTGAACTTTTGTTTCTTGGGAGACTTTTTAATTACAAATTAAATTTTGTTACTAGCAATCAGTCTATTCATATTTTCTGTTTCTTCCTGGGTCAGTCTTGTAAAATTGTATGTTTCTAGGAATTCATCCATTACTTCTCAGTTGTCCACTTTATTGGAATATAGTTTTTCATAGAATTCTCTTTTAATTCTTTAAGTTTCTGTGGTGTTGGCTGTTACTTCTCATTTTTCATTTCTGATTTTGTTTGCATTGTATCACCATTTTTCTTTTTTTTTTAATTCTTAATTTAAAAAATTTTATTTTGGTATCATTAATACAAAATCACATGGGCAACATTGTAGTTACTAGATTCCCTCCATTATCAATTCTCCACCACATAGCCCATTACAGACACTGTCCATAAGCATAGTAAGATGCTATAGAGTCACTACTTGCCTTCCCCATGCATCCCCCTATGTAATGTGTGCTAATCGTATTGCCCCTTATTCCTGGTCTCCCTCCCTTCCAACATACCCTCCCCAGTCCCTTCCCCGTTGGTAACTGTTAGTCCATTCTTGGGTTCTGTGAGTCTGCTCTTGTTTTGTTCCTTCAGTTTTTGCTTTGTTATTATGCTACACAGATGAGTGAAATCATTTGGTACTTTTCTTTCTCTGCCTGGCTTATTTCACCGAGCATAATACCCTCTAGCTCCTTCCATGTTGTTGCAAATGGTAGGATTTGTTTTCTTATGGCTGAATAATATTCCATTGTGTATATGTACTGCACCTTATTTATCCATTCATCTACTGATGGACACTTAAGTTGTTTCCATATTTTGGTTATTGTAAATAGTGTTGCAATAAACATAGGGGTGCATATGTCTTTTTGAAACTGGGACCCTACATTTTTAGGGTAAATTCCTTGAGTGGAATTCCTGGGTGAAATGGTATTTCTATTTTTAGTTTTTTGAGGAACCTCCATATTTCCTTCCACAATGGTTGGACTAGTTTACATTACCATCAGCAGTGTAGGAAGGTTCCCCTTTCTCCGCATCCTTGCCAGCATTCATTGTTCCTTCTTTTTTTCTTGATAAGACTCCTTTTCTTAAAGTCTTTTCTGACCCAAGCATTTGTCTATATTTTTATCTTCATAAAGAACCAGCTCGTGGGTTCATTTATTTTTCCCACTGTTTCCTTAGTTTCTATTTTATTTCTGCTCTGATCTTATTATGTCCTTCCTTCTACTAACTTTGAGCTTTGTTTTTTTTTTCTAGTTCCTTTATGAGGTTAGATTTTTTATTTGGGATATTCTTGTTTCTTGAGGTAGGCCTACATTACTATAAACATCCCTCTTAGAATCACGTTTACTGATTTGCACATACTTTGAACCATTGTGTTTTGGTTTTCATTTGTCTCCACATATTGTTTTATTTCATCTTTGACCTATTAATTTATCCATTTATTATTTAGAAGCATTTTTAGACTTCATGTGTGTCTCTTGTTTTTCCAGTTGTTTTTCCCTTTAAATTGATTTCTAGTTTCATACATTGTGGTCTGAAAAGATGCTTGTTACAATTTTAATGTTCTCAAATTTGATGATACTTGTTTTATGCCCTAGTATGTGATCTATTCTGGGGAAATTTCCAAATGCACTTGAGAAGAATGTGCTGTATTTCTTTTGGGTAAAATGTTCTGTATATATCTGTTATTTCCATCTGATCTAATGTGTCATTCAATGCCACTGTTTTCTTTCTTTTCTGTCTGGATTACTTATCCACTTAAGTAATGGGGCATTAAAGTTCCCTGTTATTATTGTATACATGTCAATTTTTTCCTTTAGGTCTGTTATTATTTGGTTTATATATTTAGGTGCTCTCATGTTGGGTGCATATTTATGATTGTTTTATCCTTTTGTTGGTCTGAACCTTTTATCATTAAGTAATGTCCTTCTTTCTCACTTGTTTGTTTCTTTGTTTTGAAATCTTCTTTTCTAAGTATTGCTAATCCATTTTTGCTCTCTTTTCTATTTGCATGTAATATATTTTTCCATCCCAGTAGTTTCAGTCTGTGTGTGTCTTTAGGTCTGAAGTTAGTTCTTTGTAGGTACCAAGTAGAGGGATTATTTTTTCATTTATTTTTTATTTTTATTTTTTATGTTGGTATCATTAATCTACAATTACATGTGCAACATTATGTTTACTAAACTCCCCACTTCATCAAGTCTCCAACACATACCCCATTACAGTCACTGTCCATTAGCATAGTCAGATGCTATAGAATCACTACTTGTCTTCTCTGAGTTGTACAGCCTTCCCCGTGCACCCCCTACATTATGGATGCTAAATATAATGCCCCTTTTTCCCCCTTGTCCCTCCCTTCCCACCCATCTTCCCAGTCCCTTTCCCTTTGGTAACTGTTAGTCCATTCTTGGATTCTGTGAGTCTGCTACTGTATTGTTCTTTCAGTTTTTTTTTGTTGTTCTTATACTACGCATATGAGTGAAATAATTTGATACTTGTCTTTTTCCACCTGGCTTATTTCACTAAGCATAATACCCACTAGCTCCATCCATGTTGCTGCAACTGTCTGGATTTGTTTTCTTCTTAAGGCTGAACAATATTTCATTGTGTATATGTACCACACATTCTTTATCCATTCATCTACTGATGGACACTTAGGTGGCTTCCATTTCTTGGCTATTGTAAATAATGCTGTGATAAACATAGGGATGCATCAGTCTTTCTCAAACTGGACTGCTGCATTCTGAGGGTAAATTACTAGGAGTGTAATTCCTGGGTCAAATGGTATTTCTATTTTTAGTTTTTTGAGGAACCTCCATACTGCTTTCCACAATGTTTGAACTAATTTACATTCCCACCAGCAGTGTAGGAGGGTTCCCCTTTCTCCACATGCTCACCAACAATTTGTTGTTTGTGTTTTGGATGCTGGCCATCCTTACTGGTGTGAGGTGTTATCTCATTGTGGTTTCAATTTGCATTTCTTTGATGATTAGTGATGTGGAGCATCTTTTCATGTGCCTGTTGCCCATCTGCATTTCTTCTTTGGAGAAGTGTCTAATCAGATCCTCTGTCCATTTTTTAATTGGATTATTTGATTTTAGTTTATTGAGGTGTGTGAGTTTTTTATATATTGGAGGTCAACCCCTTATTGGATATGTCATTTATGAATATATTCTCCCATACTGTAGGATGTCTTTTTGTTCTACTGATGGTGTCCTTTGCTGTACAGAAGATTTTCACCTTGATATGGTCCCACTTGTTCATTTTCCTTTTGTTTTCCTTGCCCGGGGAGATATGTTCATGAAGAAGTTGCTCATGTTTATGTCCAAGAGATTTTTGCCTATGTTTTTTTCTAAGAGTTTTGTGGTTTCATGACTTACATTCAGGTCTTTGATCCATTTTGAGTTTACTTTTGTGTATGTCGTTAGGCAGTAATCCAGTTTCATTCTTACATGTAGCTGTTCAGTTTTGCCAACAACAGCTGTTGAAGAGGCTGTCATTTCCACATTGTATATCCACGGATGTTTTATCGTGTATTAATTGACCGTATATGTTTGTATTAATGTCTGGACTCTCTATTCTCTTCCACTGGTCTGTGGGTCTGTTCATGTGCCAGTACCAGATTGTCTTGATTATTGTGGCTTTGTACTAGAGCTTGAAGTCTGGGACCAAAAGAGCCCCTGTTTTATTCTTCCTTCTCAGGATTCCTTTGGCTCTTCAGGGTCTTTCATGGTTCCATATGAATTTTACAACTATTTGTTCCAGTTCATTGAAGAATGCTGTTAGTATTTTGATAGGGATTGCATTGAATCTGTAGATTCCTTTAGGTAGTATAGCCATTTTGACAATATTTATTCTTCATAGCTAAGAGCATGGGATGAATTTCCATTTGTTAATGTCCTCTTTAGTTTCTCTTAGGAGTGTCTTGCAGTTTTCAGGGTATAGGTCTTTCACGTCCTTGGTTATGTTTATTCCTAGTTATTTTATTCTTTTTGAAGCAATTGTGAATGGAATTGTTTTCCTGATTTTTCTTTCTGATAGCTCATCGTTAGTGTATAGGAAAGCATCAGATTTCTGTGCATTAATTTTGTATCCTGCAACTTTGCTGAATTCAGATATTAGTTCTAGTAGTTTTGGAGTGGAGTCTATAGGGTTTTTTATGTACAATATCATGTCATCTGCAAATACTGACAATTTGACTTCTGTACCAATCTGGATGCCTTGTATATCTTTTTTTTTTTGTCGAATTGCCATGGTTAGGACCTCCAGTACTATGTTGAATAACAGTGGGGACCGTGGGCATCATTGTCTTGTTTCAGACTTTAGATGAAAAGCTTTCAGCTTCCCGCTATTAAGTATGATGTTGGCTGTGTGTTTGTCATATATGGCCTTTATTATGTTGATGTACTTGCCCTCTGTTCTCATTTATTTGAGAGTTTTTATCATGAATGGATGTTGAATTTTGTCAAATACGTTTTCAGCTTCTGTGGAGATGATCATTTGGTTTTTGTTCTTTTTGTTGATGTGAGGGATGATGTTGATGGATTTTCGAATGTTGTATCAACCTTGCATCCCTGAGATGAATCCCACTTGATCATGGTGTATTATTTTCTTGATATATTTTTGAATTCAGTTTGCTAATATTTTGTTCAGTATTTTTGCATCTATGTTCGTCAGGGATATTGGTCTGTCATTTTCTTTTTTGGTCATTTCTTTGCCTGGTTTTGGTATTAGTGTGATGCTGGCTTCATAGAATAAGTTGGAAGTATTCCCTCCTCTTCTATTTTTTGGAAAACCTTAAGGAAAATGGGTATTATTTCTTCTATATATGTCTGATAAAATTCAGTGGTGAATTCATCCGGCCGGGTGTTTTGTTTTTCGGTAGTTTTCTGATTACCGATTCCATATCATTGCTGGTAATTTGTCTGCTTAGGTTTTCTGTTTCTTCCTTGGTCAGTCTTGGGAGGTTTCATTTTTCTAAGAAGTTGTCCATTTTTTCTAGTTTTACCAGCTTGTTAGCCTACAGATTTTCATAGTATTCTCTTATAATTCTTTGTGTGTCTGTGGGGGTCCATCATGACTTTTCCTTTCTCATGTCTGATTTTGTTTATGTGCATAGATTCTCTGTTTCTCTTAATGTGTCTGGCTAGGGGTTTATCTATTTTGTTTATTTTTTCAAAGAACCAGCTCATGGTTTTATTGATGTTTTCTACTTTTTTATTCTTCTCAATTTTATTTATTTCTTCTCTAATCTTTTTTTATGACTTTCCTTCTGGTGATTTTGGGCCTCATTTGTTCTTTTTTCAATTTCAATAATTGTAACTTAAACTATTCATTTGGAATTGTTCTTCCTTCTTTAAATAGGCTTAGCAATTGTGATCCTTTTATCTCTCTCTGCCTCAGCTTCTCTGTATTCCTCTTCTCTTATTTCTATTCTATTAACAGTCTCTTGAATCTCATCCAGTCTGCTGCTAAGCCCGTTGATCCCTTGTCTCATTTCTGCTTTGTCTTTCCTTTCCCTCACTTCCTCCCTCAGCTCTTACATATTTCTCTGTAGACCCATCAGTATGGTTATGACTTTTATTCTGAAACCTTTTTCAGGAATATTGTGCATTTCCATCCCATCAGGCTCCCTCTCTGGTGTTGTCTGGTTCTGGGTAAACATTGTTTGTACCATAACCCTCTGTCTTTTCATGGCGATAGAAGTGGTCGCTGGTAGATGCCATGTATGTCAGCTGGGCTCTTTAAGACTTTTAAAAAGAAAAAGAAGAAAAATAAAGATAGAAAAGAAAGAAAAGAGAAAAAAGAAAGAAAGAAAAAAGAAAAGGAAAGAAAAAAGAAAGAAAAGAAAAAAGAAAGAGAGTAAAAAAACATCTGCTGGATGTTGATTCTGTGAGGATGGTGTAGGTGGCGCTGTTGTTCCATATTCTGCAGCCTTGGCCATGCCACTCTGCATGGCCCTTTGTAGCTCTGGATGGGGTTGGAACAAATGGGAGGCTACTGATCTCTGTGGGAAGTCTCAGTTCGGCTACATTTTCCCAGTCACCATCCAAGGGGTCCAAAATTCCCTAGGACTCCCAGCCTGCTGTGCTCAGTGTTTTGAGACAATCCTGCTCCTCCTTTGGGCTACTGTCTCTTTAAGACTGCTAAAAAAGCACATGTTTTTCTTTTTTCCCAGTGAGCTGGCTGAGAGGACCCAGGTGCATTCCCCAGCTCAGATCCTGCACCCTTTGTCTCTCCAATCTCCAATCACTAGTGTGTGTTAGTGCTCCCAGTGCAGATCACCAGGTCTGGTTATTTCATGGGCCTGTACTTTCACTCCCTCCCTGCTCTGAATCCTCTCCTCCCACCAGTGCACTGGGGAGGAGGAATGCTCAGGTCCCACTGTGTCATGTTTCCATATCTTACCCGCTTTCCTAGGTGCCGAGTCCTCTCACATGTAGATGCAGACTGGGTGCTGTCTTGTATCTTCTAGTCTCTCTTTTAGGAATAGTTGTATTTTCATAAATATACATGGTTTTGGGAGGAGATTTCTGCCGCCTTGCTCATGCTGCCATCTTCCCAGAAGTCCCCTAAGTAACTTTTTGATGTTATTGTAAATGAAATTCTTTTCTGTATTCTTTTTGACAGTTCTTTGTTAGGATGTAGAAATGTAACTGATTTTTGTGTGTAAATTTTGTATCCTGCAACTTAACTGAATTCATTTGTTTTAAAAGTTTATTATGTAGTTTTTAGGGCTTTCTATATAGAATATCATTTAATATGCAAATAAACACAATTTTACTTCTTCCTTTCCCATTTGGATGTCTTTTGTTTATTTATCATGCCCAAGCTATAGCTGGAACTTCTAATATTATGTTGAATAGGAGTGATGAGAGTGGAGATTTTTACCTTTTCATGATTTTAAAGTAAAATCCTTCAGTTTTTCCAGTTTGAATATGATGTTAGCTCTGTGAAACATTTACAATTAAAAAGGCATCATGCCTGCAATTTACATTCAAATACTTCAGAAAAATACATGTTTATATACCCACATATGAACTTACAGACATACATACAAATAGAAGGATAAATAAAATACAGTAAAATGTTAACATTTCTGGAATCCAGGTGAAAAGTGTATGGTTGACTTTTCAGTATTTTGCAATATTTCTGTAATTCTGAAGTTATTTTAAAATGAAAGTTAAAACAATTTAAATGCAATACTAAACAACTACTGATTGTTAATATTTATTTTTAATTTAATATCTCCCTTTAAAATGAATACCAATACACTGGAGAATGTTGTAAATGATGTTTATTATTTATCAATATATGATACAACAATAAAAGTGGTAGTATTAATATTGTAACTTCAGTTTTTTGGTCTTTCTTTTAAATTTTAATTCAGTGTAGTGAAAATGTTCCAAAATTGCTATGAAGTTATTATATATAAACAACTGATAATGATTTTATACATTTTTAATAAAGAACAATTTTTTGGCCCTCTCTCCTTCCCTCTCAACCTTCTTTTCTTCTTTCTTCTGTTCCTCTCTTATTCATTTTCTTTTGCTTCTTTCTCCTTCCCACTCAGTAAACATTTACTGTGCATCTGTGAAATATCTAACAGTCTTCTAGATTCAAAATGGGGATAGCGCATGTGGGAGGCACAGAAGGCATAGAGAGAGACAAAGTGTAAAGTCCAAAGTAGAGGATATTAAAAACTATTTGAGGTAAATAAATAATCCTTGAAATGACCACTCACTATTTCCACATCGGAAAATCAGAACCTCTTGTTGCTATTAGAGGAGGTGATACCATAATCAAATCTAGAAAGTGATTTATAAACCTATTTTGGACACAATAAATATGATACACTTATCTTACTACATTTTAAAGAGATTCTGTATTTACCTTTCCATAAGGCATGGCAGTTATTAAATACTGACTACATGAAAAGACACTCAACAGTTTGGCAGGCTGGAAACATTGAGGCAGCTTTCAGAGAATTTATATTTCAATTATCTATGGGTTTTGATAACACTTCCCCATGTGCAAGGCAGACATCTCTCCTTACTTCATTCCAGGCATATGTAGCCCAAAGGGAAGTTACTAACTTTAATTCATAAATGGGGAAGAGCAACCCATGCATTTTTAAATATAATGAAGGCATAACCATAAAGATATTTACAATGGAAGGTACAAATTCTATAGCTCAGGGTAGAAGTAAAATAAGCGCTATGATTTGCATTATTTTTTATGAGACTATTCATTTAACTATTTTATTCATTAAAAACAAAATTACTTAGTATAAAGGTTGTCACCGTATCCTTGGGATAAAACAGAGATTAACTTATATCTGCAGTCTTTTTGAAATAAAGTACATTCAACCATCAAGTGAATAACTTCCCTTTAATGTTCCAACATCTTGTATAATAGATCTCAATGAATATAATTCCACTATAGGGACAGATGGAATATGTATACATATGTTTGATTCTTCCTAGGTTATGTTAAGATTATCTGAGAGCATGGTGGGAGTATCTACAGTGTTAAGTGATTGACCAAAATCTACCACTGAATGCAGAGTCTAAGCAAGATGGAGAAGTATGTAATGCTTGTCTTAGATTTCTTTGTTCTTTTCTTCTGTTCATCTCTTCTCCCTATTCTTCCTAAACATACTCCCATATAGGAAAGTTCATTTATTGTCCTCTTTCTGTATCGAAAGCAATTTATTCAAGTTGCCTCCAACTCTGATGTATGAAATGTGATGTAATCCTCTCAAAGTAATTTTCAGTTTAATAAAACAGATGGTATTGCAAAATAATCCTGGAGAGAATCTGTCTTTATGTTCTGTCTTTGCCATTAAACTGCTTTATGACTTTGGATAAGCCTCCATCCACATGTGTAAACTGAGACAGATTTGTTATTGTCAATGAAGGTACAGGAGAAGTATATAACAATGCAAGGGGAGGTACTTTGCAAAAATCACACAGGTAGTTTGAAACACACCCATGCCTGGGATTTGTTTTTTGCCACTGTTGGGAAGTTGGGGTTCCTATGGCCAGAATCGTCACTGAAATTAAACCACTTGATGATGTAACTGGCCTGATGCTAGGCTACTGCTTCCACACTTGTAGGCACTAAACTATTATTGTACTACATAGAGAGCTTGGACCAGTGCTTTCGGTGGAGGAAGGGACACTAGTGCTTGACCTACCACAGGGGGAGCAAGCCTTTCACCCAAAGAAAGTTACACAATAATTTCTTTGGTCACACTGAATCCATAGTGAACTTGCCTGGAGCTGAAACCCATTGGCAAGACGATTGGCATAGTTGGCAGTATTCATTGTTGACCAAGGGAAAAGACAGGCTGCCCTTATGGGAGTGCTGCTTCAGTGGGATGCCCCTATGAATGGAGAGACAGTCAATTGTCCCTCAATGGGTACGTGGTCTGAGGTGGCTTGCCTCCTAGAGGGATGTGCCTCACCCCAGGACTGGAGGCAAGTGGAGGTAATACCTGAGGCAGTAGGCATAGCCCTTGGTATACTAAGTAGGTCTTTTGAGACACAGGGTGCCTGTGAGGCAGCGGGGACTGTGGGTAGACTGCTTCTCACAGTATTAAAAAAGTCTACAGAAGAGAAGGACATGCTCCTGCAAAAGACCCAAGAAATGGTGGTATGATAATGGAAGCTGCAAACTGCTATGGATTCCCTGATGAAGGAAATTGTATTGATACAAGAGGAGGCAGCACAAGAACGCTGGCAGCAAGGTGCCATTGAAAAGGTAAACGATTCCTTACAGAATTAGACAGAGCCCTTCCGAGTGCTCTGAAGGAGGAAAAGACCATAAAGGAAAAAGACAAACTCCTGAGGGAAGCACACATGGAGGTGGCATGAGAACGCCAGCTGTGAAGCATTGAGGTGAAGGTAAGAGAGCTTCTGAAGACTGAGCTATCTCTCTGCTGTGAGGTGCTGTAGAAAATGTAAAGGATATAGCAGAAGACGCACTCGGGGGAGGGGAGAGAAAGTTGGCATTAGCCCCAGAAATGGAGGAGCTTGGGATGGATGAAGGGGTGGTACCGGGGGCACTGATCTCTCCTCTATTGAAAGCACACCAGTGTTTGTAAAGAAAATAAAGACCCAGCGGCCAAGGGCTCCCCAAGGAGAGGTGCAGCACCCTTCCCAGGTTGTGGAGCACTCTATGCTCTGCCTTAATAGTCAGGCTGAGCTGGCGTATTTGAGCTCCAAGTTTAGGCAGAAGCCCTCAGAGTCAATATCAGCTTGGCTCCTGCATCTGTGGGAGTCGGGGTGGATAGAATTCTGTCTGGATGAGAGATGGGAATGCTGAATTCCCTGATCATTCAGCCTGCCTTGAGACAGCGATTACAAAATGCACATCAGACCCCGGGGAATCACTCCCTGCTTGATTGGCTTATGGCTGCACTCTGTGCTCTCTGGCCCAATCAGGGTCCTCTACCATCCTCCCCTGCTAGATGGCAGATGTATGCTGATCTCCAGCAGGTGTTATGGGAGGTAGGCATAAGAAATGCCATCTATAGCCCAGAGAATCATGGCCCAGATGAGGAACTTTTCACTACAGGGATGAGTAATATTGTGGTTCAAATGGCCCCAATATCCCTCTTTGGGTCTCTAGTGGCCATTCTTTCCCCTCACTTAGGGCAGCCCATAAGCAAGGTTACAGGTACAGTAGCTGACTTAGGAGAGGTGGAAGCAATGATGACACTGAAAGAAATAGGTCTGCTACTTACAAGAAGAATTTAAAGGGCCCCATGAAGGTTACAAGGACCCAGATGTGGGTTGATTTAATATAGGCAGGAGCAGATGGAAGGAAATTAGATGGGAAGTCAAAAGGATTGTATGGGAGCTATGGCAACAACTAAAAGCAGAGCAGCAGTCCCAGCCATTAAACCCAAAGAGGCAGAGGTCAGAGACAGAAACAAGTCTGGCTTATGTGTTGTCAAGACTTCCTGCTGTAGAGTGGGCCAACCTCACTTGAGCCCACACAGGAAGATGATTGGGGAACACAGTTTGACTGAGGGGAAGGTCTAGGTACATGTCCTGAGGGACCAGGGGGCACTGGAAGCCACATGTTGAAATAGCTACCCATTGGTCCCCAGTGAACATACAATGTGTTATGGCTTTGATAGACACAGGGGCTGAATGTTACTGATTCATGGTAACCGTGAGTGGTTCCCTGGGGACCCTCCTATCATAGATGGATATGGGGACAAGGCTGTCACAGTGTAACGAACACAAATCCCATTGCAAATAGGGCTCTACCACCAAAGAGCATACAGTGTGTATAACTCCCATCACTGAGTATATTTTGGGGATTTATATCATGCTGAGTCTATGGTTCCAGACAACTGGAGGTGCGTTCAGACTGAGAATACATGTGGTGATGGCAGTTCTGAGGGGACATGCTAGGCACCCGCCCATAGCTTTGCCTGTGCCTTGGTGGGTGACTAATACCAAGCAATACAAACTGCCTAGAGGGTATAAAGAAATTGGAGGAACTCTCCAGGAACTGGAAAAGTTGGTAAATATAAAGCCCACCCATAGTCCTTTCAATTCCCCACTGTGGCCAGTAAAAAGGCCACATGACTCCTGCCATATGGCCATGGATTACAGATAATTGAATAAAGGGATCCCCCTATGCATGCTGCTGTTCCCTCTTTGCAGACCTGATTGATACACTCAGCCATGAACTAGGAACATACCATTATGTGCTAGATCTTGCTAATACATTCTTTTCCATTGACATTAGGCAGGAAAGTCAGGAACAGTTTGCCTCCACATGGGAAGTACGGCAATGGACTTTCACCCCTCTTCCACAGGGATACATCCACAGCCCCATCATCTGTCATGGACTTGGCCACATGGGAGAAACCACCAATGGTGCGTCTGTACCGTTATGTTGACAATGTCATGCTCACATCCAATCCTCTTTCATATCTAGAAGGTGTAGCATCTAGACTGCTGCAACATCTACAGGAGAAGGATGGGCTGTGAACAGCATCAAGGTTCAGGGACCTGGTTTGTCAGTCAAATTGTTGGGGGTCATCTAGTCAGGTAAGTCCAAAGTTACACCAGAAGCAGTCATAGATAAAGTCCAAGACTTTCATACCCCTACAACTGCAGCATTGTAACAGCAATTATGGGGTATTCAACGCTACTGGAGAGGGTTTATTCCACACTTGGCACAAATTCTGAAGCCTTTATACTGGTTGGAATGAGAGGGCATCAGGTGGGACTGGGATAAAACATGTGCATCTGCATTTACTACGGCAAAACAGATGGTCAAGGCCGTTCAGGCCTTGAGTGTGATAGACCCATCAAAGCCCTGTGAGCTGAATGTTCGTGTGACTGAAGAAAGTAATGGCTGGAGTCTCTGGCAGCAGCTTGAATGAACTTACCAACCTATTTGATTCTTTTCACAACTCTGGAAAGGGGCAGAGTTATGATACACTTTAATAGAAAAAAACTGACTGTTGTGTACCATGCCTTGCTGGCTACTGAACCCATCACTACAATGGCCCCAATAAAGGTAATAACCACTTATCCCATCGTGGGGTGGGTATGAGACTGGACATAAAAGCCAAGGAGTGGTGTGTCACAAACGCCCACACTAGCCAAGTGGGGTGCTTACCTACAGCAGCATAGTGCCCGCTCTAGTAGCCCCTTGAGTGAAGAACTCCAATGCTTGTTGTGGTCAGTGACATATACTAGTGAAAAGCAGGAAGAACTTACTTTTGAAGCATTAGTAGCAGAGAGTCCCTATCGGGAGGATGGAGCCTCTATACCCGAAGATGCATTGTACAAAGACAGCTCCATCCATGGGCATCCCAATAAATGGAAGGACATAGCTTTCCATCCTAAAACTGAGACAATATGGATGAAAGATGATGAATGGAAGAGCAGTCAATTGTACAGTTGGGGGCTGTGTGGCTTGTGATCAGCCAGGAGACCTCCCCTATAGTTGTCTGCACTGACAGCTGGGCTTTCTATTGGGACTTGACCCTGTGGCTACCATCATGGTATCATGCCAACTTGCTGGTTAGTCATTGACCCCTTTGGGGGAAAGAACTGTGGCAAGACTTATGGGCCTATTGTCAGACTAAAATAATTAAAGTATACCATGTGAGAGGTCATTTGCCACTTACATCCTCAGGAGATGATCAAGCAGAAAAATTGGCCCAGATACATTGGTTAGAAGGAAAGTCTGCCTCTGATGTAGCCCAATGATTACATCAGCATTTATTGCATGTGGGGCAAAAGAAAATGTGGGCTGTAGCCCATTGGTGGGGCTTGCCTTTGACCTTTGAAGAAGTTAGTAGAGCCCAGAAGGAGTGTCATATGTTTGAAAAGGAACTTACACTGAGTTCCACAGCAACATGGGACAATAGCTAAGGGGCCAATAGCCCTTGTTAAGTGGCAGATAGACTGTTGGTACTCTACCTGTTTCAGAAGGATATCAGTATGCCATGACTTGTGTGGACACAGCTACTAGACTTCTGGCTGTTTTTCCTACACATTGTGCATAGCAGCAGACTTCCAAAAGAGGTCTTGAGTGTCTCTTTTCTGCCTGTGGCTGACACAGGTAATTGAGAGTGATCAGGGCACCCATTTTACTGGACATGCACTGCAAGAATGGGTGCTACAGTTGGGAATCAAATGGAAGTTTCATGTGTCATAGAATTCTACCACAGCAGGCATGGTAGAGGGGCACAATGGCTTGTTAAAATCAGGACTAAAGTCATATACCAATAGTCCTTGGGGTGATCAGTCCGCTTATGGACCGTGCTATGGCGTTTGAATGAGAAACCCCAAAAGGGAGCCCTGAGCACTGTAGACATGTTAACAAATATTGCTGCTGCCCCTATACAGCTGCAAATATAAACCAAGGAAGAATAATTGAAGCTGAGATTTGGCCACCAGATTAATATCTTGCTGACAGCACCAACTGCACTAAACCCTGGAGACTCCATTGAGTGGTTGTGGCCTTGGACCTTAAGACACATGGACCAACGATGGCTGGCTCTCCTGGCAATATGGGAACAAAGCCTGGAAGCTGGCCTCCTGTGTATTCCTGGAATAACAGCAGAGTGGCACCCAAATGTCACAGTAGTATATCCTCAACAGCCAGAAGGTAGGAGCATCTTACTGGGGAGATTTGTTTTATTATGGCCAGTGCATGCACCTCCAGAAGCACTATACATAGACCCTTCAGCAACCCCCACAGGGAGAGGAGTAAAAGTATGGTATACTAGACCTGGATGGGACCCTCTTCCTGCTACAGTCCTATCACGGGACCACTCACTTGCATGCATCCTACCTGATGGACAAGAATATGCCTATGTTGGTGTCATTAAAACATGTGTCTTATCTCCCCTAAGGTCTTTGTGTATTGGGAACCTCCTCTGGTTTGAGGATTTTTATAATTTTGTTTAAAATCTTGTTTTATCTTAGTTTTTGTTATTATCTCTAAGGTGTTGTTCATTATTGCTCCTAAGGTCTTGTGGATTGAGAACCTCCTCTGGCTTGATAATTATTATAATTTTTGTTACCTGTATCAAAACCTTGTTGTATTTTAATTTTTGTTATTATCTCTAACTTGTTGTTTTCCTCTGTTGCTGTAGTGGAATCTGGTTACACTGCTCCAGCTTTCTTGCTCATAGACGATTGTGAAAGATTGAGAGCATGTAGATTTTAAGGTGAGAATCCTGGAGTGACGAAGTGTGGGGAAGCTGGGGTTCCTATGGCCAAGGCCAAGATACTCACTGAAGTTAAACCACCTGATGATGTAACTGGCCTGTTGCTAGGTTACTGCTTCCACTCCCCTAGGCAATAAGCTATTATTGCACTATATAGAGAGCTCGGCCCAGTGCTCTGGGCGGAGGCAGAGACGCTAGTGCTCGACATAGTGCTGGGAGAACAAACTGGGTAATAAACCCTTTCACCCAAGAACATTCTACTGTCATTTTTCTGGTCACACTGAATCCACAGCGAACTTGTCCAGGGCTGAAACCCATTGGCAAAACAGCAAGACATAAATTCTCAGTTGATAATCACTGCACTAGATCTTGAAGGCAAGTTTGTGCTGCAAAATTCATGACAGAAAATATTTACTAGCAGTCATATACTTGTGTGTCATCAAGTGCTGATTTGTGACTCCAGAAAAATGAAGAAATACAAATAAGAGTGTCATTTCTGTAGGGAAGGCCTTGAGATTTTTCTCATGTATAAAAACAATTATTTCATTGGATGTATTAACTGTTCATTCAATTTATTAATACTAATAATTAATAAATATTCATTTGCATAACAAAATGCTTACCATATTTCTCATAATTCACTGGGGTAAACCAGTGAGTGCTAAAAAGAATGATGCTCTTTAAGCTGTATGGTTCTAAAATTCTATTAATCTTCATTGATGAGGATTTCAATTTCCAGAAGAGTTGAATAAGAGAAATATTTGGGAATAGGGACCTGTCCTAGTGTATTCTAAAACATTCTGCAAAGGCACTCCCTTTATTGATGTTTGCATAAAATCTGCTGTGGCTGTCTTGGGATGAATGAATAAAAGTGTACCTTTTATGATCCACATACTCAGGGTTCTTCTTTACTGGCTTTAAATTACAAATCTCCCATTTACTAGACTTGTGACTCTCTACAAGTCTCTTTACTGCTCTTAACCTCAGTTTTTCCAGAAAAATAATATGAGGATAATGATGCTTATCTCATTCAGAGTTGTTGTGAAGATTAAATTAAATAATGTATTGGCACTTTCTTCATAGACTAAACCTAAGGAGTTACATGGAAGAAAATGTGAAAGCTTGACAAGTGGAAAGTAAACTTTTGATGTCTATTCCAGTGAGGTAACCATCTATATCTTGCTGGGACCAGAACTGCTCATCATCCAGGTTGGGCCAATTTAGGCATGAGGATTGACAAGACACAGTATATATTGATATAACTTATGACTAAATGAAATAGCTCTAAGTCAGCTAGAATTTCTAGTAGTCCAAAGCATTAGTTGAATATTAAAATCACTTGGGGTGCTCTTAAAAATATTCATCTGAACCCAATCAAGATCAGTTAAATCAGAATCTCTGTGAACTGAGGCCTGAGCACTAGTTCTTTCTTTTTAAGTTTTCTTCAGTAAGACTTTGTCCTGACAATGGGTTTCAGCTCTGGGCAAGTTTGCTATGGATTCAATGTGACCAAAGAAATTGACAGCAAAACGTTCTTTGGGGTGAAAGAGTTTATTACCTGACTTGTTCTTCCAGTGGTAGGTCGAGCCTGAGTGTCTCTGCCTCCACCCAGAGAACTGGACCAAGCTCTCTATATAACACAATAATAGCTTATTGCCTAAAGGTGTGGAAGTGGTAGCCTAGCAACAGGCCAGTTACATCATCAGGTGGTTTAAGTGTAGTGAGGATCCTGGCCTTAGGAACCCCAACTTCCCCACACTCCATCCATCCAGGATTCTTGTCTTACAATATACACACTTTCAATCTTCCACAATGGTCCCTGTGCGAGAAAGCTGGAGCACTGTAACCAGATTCCACAATAACAACAGAGGATAACAACAACTCAGAGATAATAAAAATTAAGATACAGTAAGATTTTGATACAGGTAACAAAAATTATAATAATCCTCAAGACAGAGGAGGTTCCTAATAACAAAAATTATAATAATCCTCAAGACAGAGGAAGTTCCCAATCCACAAAGATTGTAGGGGCGATAAGACACATGTTTTAATGACACCAACATAGACAAATCTTGTCCAACAGGTAGGATGCATGCAAAAGAGTTGTCCTGTGATAGGACTGTAGCAGGAAGAGGTTCCCTTCCAGGTCTAGTATACCATACTTTTACTGCTTTCCCGTGGGGGTTATTGAAGGTTCTTTATATAGTGCTACTGGAGGTATATGCACTGGCCATAATGATAAAACAAAACTCCTCGGTAAGATGCTCCTACCTTCTGGCTGTTCGGGATATACTACTGTGATCTTTGGCGGCCATTCTGCTGTTATGTCAGCAATACACAGGAAGCCAGCTTCCAGGCCTTGTTCCCAAGGTGCCAGGAGAACAAACCATTGTTGGTCCATGTGTTGAAAGGTTCAAGGCCACGTCCACTCAATGGAGTCTCCGGCATTCAGTGCAGTTGGTGCTGGCAGCAAGATGTTATTCTGGTGGCTGAACCTCAGCTTCAGTGATTCTTCCTTGGTTTGTACTTGCAGTTGTATAGGGGAGGCAGCCATATGTGTTAACATGTCTACAGGGCTCAGGGCTCCCATTTGGGGTCTCTCATTCAAATGCCATAGCATGGTCCATAAGCAGACTAACCATCCCTGCAGACTATTGGTATCTGACTTTAGTCTGGATTTTAACAATCCATTGTGCCTCTCTATCATGCCTGCTGCAGTAGGATTGTATGTCACATGAAACTTCCATTTGATTCCCAGCTTTCGCACCCATTCTTGCAGTGTATGTCCAGTAAAATGGTTGCCCTTATCATTCTCAATTAACTGTGGTCAGCCACAGGCAGGAAAGAGATGCTCCAGGCCTCTTTTAGTCATCTGCTGGTAGGCACAATGGGTAGCAAAAGCAACCAGAAGTCCAGTAGCTGTATCCACACTAGTCATTGCATACCGATATCCTTCTGACACAGGTAGAGGCCCAATATAGTCTATATGAACATGACGAGTTGTATAGGCCTCTTAGCTATTGTCCCATGTTGCTGTGGAACTCGGTGTAAGTCCCTTTTGGAACACACAACACACTCCTGCCGGGCTCTACTAACTTCTTCGAAGGTCAAAGGCAAACCCCACCTATGGGCTACAGCCCACATTGTCTTCTGTCCCACATGCAACAAACACTGATGTAGTCACTGGGATACATCAGAGGCAGTCTTTCCTTCCAACCAATGTATCGGGGCCAATTTATCTGCTTCTTCATTTCCTGGGGATGCAAGTGGCAAATGACCTGTCCCATGGTATACTGTAATTATTTAAGTCTGACCACAGGCCCATAAGTCTTGCCACAGTTCTTGCCACCAAAGGGGTCAGTGACCAACCAGCCAGTTGGCATGGTGTCAGGTTGATAGACACAGGGACAAGCCCCGATAGACAGCCCAGCTGTCATTGCAGACAACTATAGGGAAGAGCTCCTGACTGATCACAAGCCACACAGCTCCAAACTCCTCCCTTTGGCTGCTCTTCCCTTCACCATCTTCCATCCATATTGTCTCAGTTTTAGGATATAAATCTATGGCCCACCATTTTGGGGCTGCCCACGGCTGGAGCCATCTGTGTACCATGCAACTTCGGGTATAGGGGCTCTTCCTCCCTATAAGGACTCTCTGCTACTAATGGCTCAAAAGTAAGTTCTTCTTGCTTTTCACTAGTATATGTCACCAGCCCCAATAAGCGTTGGAGTTCTTCACTCAAGGGGCTACTAGACAGGGCACTACATTGCTGTGGGTAAGCACCCCACTTGGATAGTGTGGGTGTTTTTGCCACACCACTCCTTGGCTTTTGGGTTCAGTCTCGTATCTACCCCAAGATAGGGCCATTCCAGTGATGGGTTCTTTAGCCAGCAAGGTGTGATAAATGTCGGCTGTTTTTCTATCAAAGTGTATTATACCTCTGCCCCTTTCCAGAGTTGTGACCAGAATCCAACAGGGTTGACGAGTTTGTTCAAGCTGCTGCCAGAGATCCCAGCCATAATCATCTTCATTCACATGAAGGTCCAGCTCACAGGGCCTTGATGGGTCTATCACACTCAAGGCCTACATGGCCTTGACTGCCCGTTTTGCTGCAGTAAAGGCAGATGCACATGTCTCATCCCAGTCCCACCTGACACCCTTTCATCCCAACTGGTATAAGGGCCCAAGAATTTGTGCCAAATGTGGGATAAACACTCTACGGTAGCCTACAAGACCCAGAAAGTCCTGTAGCAATGCCAGTGTTGTGGGGGTAGGAAAGGCCTGGACTTTATCTATAACTGCTTCTGGTATAAATTTGGTGTTACCTGACAAGACCCCCAAGAATTTTACAGACAAACCATGTCCCTCAACCTTAGTGCTATTCACAGCCAATCCTTTCTCCTGTACTCTTGGTCTGCCTCCATGGCATGCCCTCTATTTCCCACCCATTCCTTCTGTAAGAAGTGAAACTCTATTGGTGGGTCCTTGGGGACTGGCAGATGCCAGAACATTTATGTACCAGGAACAGAGGGAAGGAGAGAATGGTGGTTATCTTTCCACCCCTTGCCCCAGAGGCTGCTGGAGGCTGCAGCAGTAAACATCTATTGATATGTAAATAGGTAAGGAAAGGTGAAAGATGCTAGAAATTTGCAATTTACCTCACAACACACCACTCCAGAATTCTCACCTTACAATCTATGTGCCCCCCATCTTCCACAATGGCCCATGTGTGAGAAAGTTCGAGCACTATAACCACACTAATAGCATACAATAACAACAGAAATAAAGGTAGAAATAAAATCATGATAATCCTCAAGCCGGAGGATCCAGCTGGGTTCAAAGTCCTACTCAGATTAAGTCCATAGATCACCATTCCACAGGAGGCCAGCAGCTGAACCGGTAAGGAGCTCCATGTACACTCATCAAGAAGAAGCTGTGGCTAGCAGGAATGCCCTGTGTACAAGGATTGTAGAAGAAAATAAACTTAAGGGCAATAAGATATGTTTTAATGACACCAGCATAGGCAAATCCTGTCCATCAGGTAGGATGCCTGCAGGAGAGTGGCCCTATGGTAGGACAGTGTCATGAATGAGGCTGTGTCCTGGTTTAGCATACCAGACCTTCACCCCTCTCCCTGTGGGAGTTACAGATGGGTCAATACATAGGACTACAGGAGGCACATGCACTGGCTACAAAGACAAAAAATAAACTTCCCTATAAGATTATCTTACCTCTCAGCTGTTTTGGGTACACTACCATGATCTTTGGGGCCACTCTGCTGTTACTCCAGGAACACACAGGAGGCCAGGTTCCAGGCCATCATTATCCCAAGGTGGCAGAAGGTCCAGCCATTGGCCATCCACATGTTGAAATGTCCAGGGCCAAGTCCACTCAACAGAGTCTCCAGGGTTTAGTGTGGTTGGCGCTGGCAACAGGATGTTGCTCTGCTGGCCATATCCTGACTTAAATAATTCCTCTTTGGTTTGCATGTGCAGTTATATAGGAGAGGCAACAATGTGTGTTAGCATGTCCACAGAGCTCAGTGACCCCTTCTGGGAATTCTCATTCAAATGCTATAACACTGTATACAAGTGGACTGACCAACCCCATAGACTATTGCTATCTCATTTCAGACAAGATTTTAGCAAACCATTGTACCTCTGTATCATGCCTGTACTAGTAGTTATATGGCACATGAAACTTCCACCTTAGCCCTAATTGTTACAGCCATACTTGTACAAGTAGCCTCACTTATGGGTTCCCCTATGTGGGGGGGCAAGGATAGTCACTATAGACCCAAAGTGGGATGGGGGAGCTCTATGGAGCACCAGGTTTTCTCATGCCCATGGTGAAAAATTCCTCATTGGGGCCCTGATGGTCCGTATTATAGATGATATTTTTCATGCCCAACTCCTGTAAAACCTGCTGGAGCTCTCCATATTTTCGAGCTAGTGGGGGAGTATAGTAAATCATCCTGATTAGGCCAAATTACCATCAGGGCTGCAGTCAGCCAATCCAAAAGTGCATGATTCCTGGGGGTCTGATGAGCATTTTATAACCTCTGACAGAGAGGGGATAAGTCATCAGGGAAGCCACTTTATCCATTTCTGACCCAGACAGAACAATGCCCTGTACTCCTAAATTCCAAAGATGCAAAAGCCATGTAGGCAGAGGTTCTGAGGGCTTCTACTGAAACTGGGTGCTCAAATCCACCAGTTCAGCTTGGTTATAGGGGCAGAGCAAGGAATGCTTCACAACCTGAGGAGGGAGCTGCTCCTCTCCCTGAGGAACCATTGGTTGTTGCATTTTTATTTTCTTAACCACAACCAGGTGGGCTCTCATTACTGAGAGCCTCAGGAAGAAGCTTCAGCACCAGTTCTGCCCTTAGCCCCACCCCTTCATCCTCCCCTGGCTCATCCCTGATGTCTGTCATCTCAGGGGCTGAAGGCACCACCCCTTCCTTTACCTCCCCCATGGCTTCTTTCAGCATGCATTTTTCTGCTGCCTTCTCCCTCGCCACTAGAATGTCTCTCAGCAGCACAATCTGTTCTCAATAGCTTTTGCTCCTTTTTCAGAGCATCCCACAACTCATCTCCCCATTCTTCCAATTGTTGCTGAAATGTGTCTCTCTCCTTGGTACCCCTTTCCAATGCTGGAAGAAACATCCACCTTACAATTTCTGCCACCCCAAGGCCACCAAGTCCCCGTAAGCAGTCCCCCATTTCACAGAGTGCCAAATTCCACAGCCTCCAGTGTTCTGGCCCTTCCCCAGTACTTGGGAGGGGACCATTCTTCTAGGCGGTGCTTTACCCCAGACCAAATTCCTACTTTGAAATACCCAGGTGAATTTCTGTCACCTACAGGGGGCTACCTGGGTGAATCCCCACTTTCCACAGTGGGGTTCCTGGGTGCATCCCCACCACCCACAGGTGATTCCAAGAATATTTCCCCACAATATCTAGGAGCAGCCCGTCCAAACTTTGCACCCATTAAGACAGATTTCAGGTTACCCAGTCCTGCTAAATGTTTCTCTGAGAGGAAGGGTATTCCCAACCTGGGACAAATCCCCTCTGAAACTAGTGAAACCAAAATAAATAAATAGAAAGAGTAGGGTGGGAGAGAGGCTTTTTATTTCTCAAGACTTTGCTTGAATTTTCTGACTAGGCCCTGCCCCTTCCATCTTCTGTGCTTGCCACTTTCATTCTGCCCTCATAGTGAACTCTCTACTTCCTGCCCACCCCTTTCAGGAGGAACTCCATTGGCAGGTCTTTGGTGATTGGAGGACACCAGACCATTTAGGCACCAGGAATGAAGGGGAGGAGAGAATGGTGGTTATGTCTTCACCCCTTGCCCCAGAGGCTAAAGGAGGCTGCAGCTGTAAGCACATACCGATATGTAAATGCACTAAGGCTAAGTGGGAGATTCTGTAAATTCTGCAATTTACCTCACATACAGCTAGTTACAAATTGCACTTTATCTGACTTGGGACCACAGACCTTTCTAAACCTATTTGTAATGATCTTGTTCCATATACTGATATAAATATTTCACAGATCAGTATATCATGAACATGAATTCACTGTACTACTATTGCTTACTCATCCTGGGTTAGTGATAGATAGAACACCAGAAAGACATGATAAGAGTTGTTGCTTTTGTGAAGGTCACATCTGGGTGGTGGGAAAGAGTGATGCATATGGAAATATAATTCTCACTTTTACTCCCATGGAGTTCTACATTTGACAATGCTCCTTTTATACATAGTTTCATTAGTTTTCACAGAGACTCTAGGATGGGGGCATGTACTAATATAGTGATTCAGGTCATAAATGAATGCTATAGAGTAACTAACAGTTAGAATGGTGTCTACAAATCTCTCCAAAGAATTTCTGCTATTTCAGAGAACTTGGAAAAAGTTAGTATGACAGAGTCAGTGCTGGCCATGCCTAAAGTAAAATATGGTCATCTGTGCAATTTTTCACCTGGCCTGAGTACAGATGGCCTTGCTGGTAATCTCTAGAGAAAGGGGTGGGCTCAGGAATATCTCTGTGATGGCTGCATTCCTGCCTTCTCAACTGATACTATTCCAAAAAGGTGTCCATGGGTGATTATTGTTCTTAGTTTTAGGGCTACGTTTTCTCTTTTACAAGGACCAGCTTAAACAGAATGGTAAAAAAAAATGTAAAGGTTCACACACTTCAGAAAGAAGTTGAATTTTTCCTTCCGTATTTAAGTCTTTTCACTCATGATAAAGTTCAGCTTTGTGTATAAGTTCATTTGATGGTTACCTATCTGGTCTGATCCCTAAATGCTTGAACTTTTGTCAGCGGCAAATTTTTCCTCTCTATTCCTTTTGTAATATTGTGACCTTCCTGTGTTTAAGTTCTCCCCATCAATAAACTCAAGACAGGGTATGTGGTAGGAGTACAATGAAGGTTTTTTGACAGATGTAGCTCAGTGGAATGCAAGCAGGAACATTAGAAATCAGTTTAATCATGTCTGTGGTCCCAAGTCAAACCTGTGTCTCCAAGATGATGACGAACATCAGGCCTTTGTCTATAATTCCTGGGATTCGGTCTTGCTAAATGTATTAAATAACATACAGAAGAATTTAGCTGTGGTCACTGTCTTTAAAGACTTCAAAGGCTAGTAGAGGAGAAAGTTATTAAAATAAATAATTACAAGTTTAATCAATATGATAGCTTTATCAGAAGTCATAAGAAAATTTCGTCATGGGCCAGTCAGGTAAGGTAAGCTAACCAGCAATTAAATCATAGGGAGTTGTGGTGATTGTGATAAGATGTAAGTGAACATGCTCTACCTAAATGCTTCAAATTTTCAATTGTTTTAATGTGATCTATGAACCAATATATTGTTTGCCTAGGATATCAGGACTCTACTTTCCTGTAAGAAAAGAAGCTATAAGCACTAGGAACAGAGTTGCATGTGCAGAAAAGTGCAGCTATGTTGATAGTTGCACTAAGCCCAATTAACTGAGTTTGTAATAAATAAGTGCATTTAAAATAGGTTGTGGAATGCCTATATTGTGGAAATAGCATGTAGTCATCAAAAATAGTGTTTCCAAATAGTATTTAATGACATGGGGAAATGCTCACAAGATACAAATTAAAAAGGTCCTGATAAAACTCTACTTACAATCATAATACATGGGGACACTCATGGAAAATAAAACATTACATATTTGTATTATTTTATTCTGGGTCGTGGGTTAGCTAACCTTCTTTATTTTCTTCTTTATATTCTTTCAAAGTTCTGTAATAAACTACATTGCTGTAATAAAAAATATCACAATTATATCTTAATGGCCATGCAAATCCTGAGGAATAGATAAAAGGATTTCAGCAAAATTAGGATTAAAGACTATATAGTAGAGAAAGGGTTACCCTCCCACCTCAAAGTCATATCACCAGGGCAAATGCAAAGAGACAAGGCTATTTCTGTTTCTGAGCCTGTTCTAGGTGTCTTGTGGTAAAGTGTATGATGACTAGCAGAACAAAATCCCAGTTTTGTTATCAAAGGCTGTAAATATTTTTTTAATACTTGCCAAGGCTCTCCCTTCTCTGTACTAATATACTTTCAAGTAATAAGTATTTCTTTATGTATGCCTGTGTGTTTGTGTGCATCATAGAGTGCCCATCAGGAAAAGAAGTTGAGTATCTACTATGTGCAAAATACTGTGGTAGTTCTTTCCAAACATTTCACTTAATCCATACAAGTCAAAAAATTAGGTACTGTAATCCATAATTTACAGAAGATAAAACAGGAACAAAATAAGTTAAATTATTTGCTCAAGGAAATTTATACAGTTCAAGAGGGGCAGAACTGAAAATTCACCATGTTCTGGCCACAATTGGTGCTTCTTATGTCACACCCATTTGGCTAAAGTTTTCCACCCAACCTCTGAACCTCAGTTTCTTTATCTTTAATTAGGAGAGATGACAAGATAAAAACACAGGACTCTTTCAGTTATGACATTTTATGAATTTGCAATTACAATCAACTTCATAGAGTTGTTATGCAAGAGCCTTAAAGGAGAAAAGTATGATAAACGTCATATTATTTTACTGAATCAAATCCCTTTTGCCAATCAACTCACACTAAAATTTCAGATCTGCTTTATTATTCCAACACACAGTTGCTTCTAAAATTTTTTCTTTAAATTTCTCAGGCTCCAAGTCTCTATACAAATAAACAAATTCACAGAAAAATACACCGTGTGTGTGGATATGTATGTAAGGAGATGTGGGGAACTTTAGAACATTTAACAATCTTTTGTAGTATGAGTAGTCAGCATCTAATTGAAATTTTATAAATGACTTGTTTTTGTATATTTTGTTGTTTTTCTAAATAAGGTCTTCTCAAAGCATGGAGTAGAAATGGAGAAATGAGCTTAAAGTGAATGAAATGTCACTTTACTCTGTCAAGATTCGTAAAGATGTTTTCAAGGTATTATCATGTCCTAGTACTATAAGGAATCTACATTCATTTTGTGCTTCTGTCTAGAATTTGAAGTAGATTTGCAATGAGTTAATTAAAAGGAATATCCTTTTCATAACTATTCCTTATCCTTCTTCAAATGTAGCCTCCCCAAAATGTTAACTAAATCGTAGAATATTGAAAGCCTTTCACTACTGAATTTCTTGTACTAATTGAGCACAAAATGCTTTCTTGCCTGTGTAAATGACTTACATATGTAACTTCTGATTCAGCAGCTTTAAATGAAAGAAACAAATAAAAAATATGAAGAGTGTCTTCTGCATTGTCATCTACATTTCTTATTCTTTAAAAAGTATCTAAATATATACACAACTTACATATACTCATATATGTAAATTATATATTTAGAAGTATATTATATATATGTGTATATATATATTCAATGCATTTGGAGTAAACATATTTTACATGCTTTGGGGGAGGGGGAAGAAGGGGATGTTTCTATCAGCATTCTAGGAAAAATCATTTTGATTTTTTCAAATATTTAAAGCATGTAACAATATTTATTGTCACAGAATTCTCTAAAACCAAAGTAAATCCTGACAAGAAGTTTCAGCATGGGCAGTGAGACGTAATAAACCTCTTAAATAAATACTAGTTCAAAAGATAAGATGCCTGTAGCACATGTTCTATGTTAAATTGATATGAACTTGATTAGTGTAATTTGAGGTATGTGTAAATCACATATTATGAATATGTGTTCTGTTTATGTTTTAAATGAGCAACCTTACAACTTTACAGAAGCTAAAATATATTTAACTTCTACTGGTAGAATTAATATGGATAGTTTAGAAGAAATAAACTCAAGAATAAATAATTATATTCCTAGAAATAAATGTAGTTTATTGAAATGTCTTTAGGATTTAGTAAAACACATTTTTCTAAACTATCCACACTGACCCTTTTGTTTAAGAGAAAAACAACTGTTTGTACTCATAAAAGTCTCTATTACACTTACATGGATGGTTCTCTTTCCTAGCATCTGAAAACTTTGTTATTTTCATGTAAGGAATAGTTAACTTTCCTAACATTTGGCAAGAGAGCCAAGAATGGAAATCCCTTTAATTTGGTAATTTCATAACCTATTTGACATAAATTTAAATTGGACATAAATTTAATTCACAGAATTCCACTACTAGAAATTCACCCTAAGAAAACAAGTTCTCAGATTCTAAAAGACATATGCACCCCTGTTTTTTTAAAGCCTCTAAGATATAAAGTTATTTATTATTATTTTACCTACAATATTCTCTCATTTATTTACTCAAAAGGAATAATTACCAGACTGCAGAGAATCTGTTATTTCCATTCAGCACATAATTTCTCGCACTTTTTAACTTCTCACCTTTACTTTTTCTATTGAGGATCCCAGAGCAGACAGCACTCTTATCTCAAGTATCTGTTCCTCTAGTGAAACTGTTACTGGTTCCTCTTAACAATAGCTTCTACTTAATATTTTTACCCTGGCCACATTGACATTAGTCAGGAAGCATATTTCCTTTTTTGTATATACTATGTGTATTTATTTCTTTCATTTCCTGCTCTTCAGTATTATTCCATAGTGTAAGCATGTAGTGTTTGCACAGTTGAGGGGAATTTGGCCAGTCATCATCCTTTAGTCTTGAATCATGCTTAAATAACATTTTTTTGTTATCATTAATATAAAATCACACTAGCAACACTGTGGTTACTAGATTCACCTCATTATCAAGTCCCCATCACATACCCCATTACAGTCACTATCCATCAGTGTAGTAAGATGCTCTAGAGTCACTACTTGTCTTCTCTGTGCTGTACTTCCTTTCCTGTGTCCCACCTATATTATGTGTGTTAATCATAATGCTGCTTAATCCCCTTATCCCTCCTTTCTGCCCAACCCTCCCCAGTCCCTTTCCCTTTGGTAACTGTTAGTCCATTCTTGCATTGTGCGAGTCTGTTGCTGTTTTGTTCCTTCAGTTTTTGCTTTGTTCTTATACCCCACAGATGAGTGAAATCATTTGGTACTTGCCTATCTCCACCTGGTTTATTTAACTGAACATAATACCCTCTAGCTCTATTCATGTTGTTGCAAATGTTAGGATTTGTTTTCTTCTTATGTCTGAATAGTATTCTATTGTGTATATGTACCACATCTTCTTTATCCACTCATCTATTGATGGACACTTAGGTTGCTTCCATTTCTTGGCTATTGTAAATAGTGCTGTGATAAACGTAGGGATGCATAGGACTTTTTGAAACTGGGATCCTGCATTCTTAGGGTAAATTCCTAGGAGTGGAATTCCTGGGTCAAATGGTATTTCTATTTTGAGTTTTTTGAGGAACCTCCATACTGCTTTCCACAATGGTTGAATTAGTTTACATTCCCACCAGCAGTGTCAGAGGGTTCCCCTTTCTCTGCATCCTCTCCAGCATTTGTTGTTCCTATTCTTTTCTATGTTGGCCATCCTAACTGGTGTGATGTGATATCTCGCTGCGGTTTTAATTTGCATTTATCTGATGACTAGCGATGTGGAGCATCTTTTCATGTGCCTGTTGACTATCTGAAATTCTTCTTTGGAGAAGCGTCTGTTCATATCCTCCCCCCATTTCTTAATTGGGTTATTTGCTTTTTTGGGTGTTGAGGCACGTGAGTTCTTTATATATATACTTTAGATGTTAACCCCTTGCTGGGTATGTCATTTACAAATATGGTCTCCCATACTGTAGGATGCCTTTTTGTTCTGCTGATGGTGTCCTTTGCTGTCCAGATTTTAGCATGATGTAGTCCCATTTGTTCATTTTTTATTTTGTTTCCCTTTCTGGAGGAGACGCATTCAGGAAAAAGTTGCTCATGTTTATATTCAGGAGATTTTTGCCTATGTTTTCTTCTAAGAGTTTTTTGGTTTCATGACTTACATTCAGGTCTTTGATCCATTTTGAGTTTACTTTTCTGTATGGAATTAGACAATAATCCAGATTCATTCTTTTACATGTAGCTGTCCAGTTTTGCCAACACCAGCTGTTGAAGAGGCTGTCATTTCCCCATTGTATATGCATGGCTCCTTTTTTGTATATTAATTGACCATATATGCTTTGGTTTATATCTGGGATCTCTACTCTGTTCCCCTGACCTATGGGTGTGTTCTTGTGCCATTACCAAATTGTCTTGATTACTGTGGCTTTGTAGTAGTGCTTGAAGTCAGGGAGTGTAATCCCCCCGCTTTATTATTCCTTCTAAGGATTGCTTTGGCTATTCAGGGTCTTTGGTGGTTCCATATGAATTTTGAACTATTTGCTCCAGTTTTTTGAAGAATGCTATTGGTATTTTGATAGGGATGGCATTGAATTTGCAGATTGCTTTAGGTGGGGTGGTCATTTTGACAATATTAATTATTCCTATCCATGAGCTTAGGATGTATTTCTAATGCCCAGAGGTTCTAGTGTCTGGAGCAGCTCAACCCCTGGAATGATGTCGGGTGTTCCAGGGGAGTGGCACTGGTGCCTGGGGACAGGAAAGAGCTGTTTCTCTCTTCCCAGCTGCAGTGCTTGTCTCCACTGTCAGAACCAGTGGGCCAAGCTCACAGGTGTAACCCTCTGTGCTTTGTGTCTGTAGCTGCTGTAGATGGGGCCTCCCTCTGGCTTGCCTGATGCCAGGGCAGGTACTGCTGATTTGTGAACCATGTTGGCAGGCCAGGAGGAAGGCACAGCAGACTTTGTATCACAGTGTGGGGCCTCAGATCTGAGTAGCATGCCAGGGGTATGGAGCACCTGAAGGTCCTGAAATTTCCCAACCTGCTAGGGAGAGCATGCCCAGACAACCTTGTCCACCTATCCCTTCTCTTGCACAGCAATCTCCTTGCAAACCTTGCCCCTTCAACAGCCGCCTTGCTGCTAGGAAGCCTCTCAGACCACCCACCTTTCCTTTGTCCCAGAGCGGCCAGATGTGGTTCCTTGTCCTCCACAAATGGCTGGAATATCAGTCTCTCCAAGTATTCCACCTGTATTAGCTTTTCAACCCCACTAATCTCCAGAGCACCATGCAATGTAGATTTATGCTCCCAAAGCAAATCTCCAGGGCTGGATGTTCAGCAGCCCAAGACTTCCACCCCCTCCTTCTCCGCTTCTATTCCTCCCACTGGTGTACTGGGGTAGGGGAAGGGCTTGCATACTGCCAGATGAAGGCTTTGGTACATTACCCTGTTTCATGATGTCTGCTCTGTTCTCCAGGTTTACTCAGTCTGGTGCAGCCTTCTTTCTTGTTGCACTTATAGGATTTGTTGTATTAACAATATTTTCTTATTATATGTGGTTTTGTAAGAAGTTCTCTGTCTCACCTCTCATGCTGCCATCTTGAATCTTCTCCTCCTTTGCACCCCTATGATTATCTCAGCACTATTTACAATAGACAAGAAATGGAAGCAACCTAAGTGTCCATCAGTAGATGAATGGATAAAGAAGATGTGGTACATATACACAATAGAATATTATTCAGCCATAAGAAGAAAACAAATCCTAACATTTGCAACAACATGGATGGAGCTAGATGGTATTATGCTCAGTGAAATAAGCCAGGTGGAGAAAGACAAGTACCAAATGATTTCACTCATCTGTGGAGTATAACAACAAAGTAAAAACTGAAGGAAAAAAACAGCAGCAGACTTACAGACTCAAAGAATGGACTAGTGGTTACCAAAGGGGAGGGTTGACGGAGGGTGGGTGGGGAAGGAGGGATAAGAGGATTGAGGGGTACTATGATTAGTACACATAATGTGTGGGGGTGTCACAGTGAAGACACTGTAGTGCAGAGAAGACAAGTAGTGACTCTGTGGCATCTTTCTACACTGATGGACAGTGACTGCTATGGGGTATGGGAGGAACTTGATACTATGGGTTATTGAACTTACCACAATGTTTTTCATGTGAAATCTTCATCAAAGTGTATATCAATGATACCTTAATAAAAATAAATAAATAAATAAATAAATAAATAAATAAATAAATAAAGGTATTTAACAATTCTGGATAATTGCAGTTATTTAACTTGATTTCATTTATTTGCCTTAGTTGTATGTATAATTCTTTGGTCTAATGAATTGGGGGAAACCACACTAGAAAGTAAGAGTTGTGTTCAGATTATGTGGCTTCCTTTTTCAAGCTGAACTCTAATTGATATACAATATTATATTGGTTTCACATATTTAATATAGTGATTTTACTGTTATCTACATTATTAAATGCTCCCCCAATTAGTGTACTTACAACCTATCAACATAGAAATATATTACAGTATTATTGACTATATTCTCTATGCTGTGACTAATTTATATTACAATTGAGATTTTGTTTCTCTTTATCTTCAACTATTTCACATCCACCCAAAACCTCCCCCATGATAACTGCCAGACTTTTCTCAGTGCCTCTCTTTCAATTAACTACCTTAAAACTAGTTTAGTTTTTAGTTCCCCTCACAGCTAGTTTAGTTCTCCTTTGGAAATGAGCATGGCACATTTCTGATGAAATCCAGAAACCATACTCAAATATTTCCTTAGCCATACTGTGTTAGTCATGATTCCGTAATTCTGTTACTATCACATTCTTTAACTGAAGAAGTTGTATTAAAAATTTTATTATAACTTTAAAAAGTAAGCAAATAGGAACAACTAAGCAAAAAGATAAACAATAACCCTTTTCATTATTTTGATGTTTTAATATCAATTACTTTTAAAAAATTAATTGATTCCTTTAAAAGAAGAAGCCTGATCAGTCCCAGTTGGATTACAAAATATGGCCCAACCACTACTTCAGGAGATAAAGTGCAGATGCTCTCTGTCAAAGGGAACCAGGAATTCACTAGGGTAATCAACTTGGTGACCTGAAAGCTACTTCACTGCTTACAGGGATATTCATTTAGGTAAGAATTGCACCCGGTAGTAATGATGAAAATGTGCTGGAATGTTTAAGATCCCATCATGCTGACACTCTCAACAGTAAGTGTACAATATACCCTGGGACTGAGAATAAAATAATTGCTACAGTTTGAGTTCCAGGTTTAAAAAACAACATCCTATTGATTACAATTTTCTTTAAGGCCTGGAATCCCTGCAGTAATTCACCTGAAGGACCTAAACAGCACTGCTGTTAGGTTTGAAAGAGAAACTGACATATAATAAAGCTTTGTTTCTGAGGGTATTAACTGTACAGATAATTGCACTTATTAATTCACACTCCTTACATGTATTTGTGGATATGGCTAAATGGCTGCTTCTCTGCTGCATGTTCTTTGATCCTTCCTACTTTTGTAATATCTTTCATAATCTTTGTTAGAAATATGAGAAAGATGGCCCATTATTTCAAAAAAGATGGATCATGTCATTCATCTCTATCCCCTCCTTTTCTCTTAAGCTTAATTTGTGCCATATACATATAAAGCATGCATACACATAGCCCAGTAGACTATGATTTTCAAGATGTATGATCATTTATCTGAATGGCTTCTGAATTTGGTGACAAAAAGCATCAATCCCCAGACATATAAACCCAACTTTTTTTGGATTCTAATTAGAATATCATGTTGCTTATACAAAACCTAGGGAAAGATCTTCTGGCCCCAGCACCAATGTTCCTTTTATTATACCACCTGATCTCTTTAATGAACTGAAAAGTGTATTCAGTTAATGATCTCTATATCTGCAATAAGTGAATCACCAATTTTAAAAGATAATATGCAAAATTCTAAAGAAGTAATGATCAAAACTTAATATTTTAACAACTGTTTCCTTCCTGTTGCTCATGCAGTTTCATCCATCTAGAATCTATCTTCTTCCCTAAGTAAATTCTACCCATCACTCACAATAATCTCAAATACCACTAATTCCTTGAATATTTTTCGATCCTTTTACTTCAAAATACTCTATGTTAAATAACTGTTGTCTAAATAATGAGCTAGTATGACCTTTCCTCATCTCTATTGTTATCTTGAACTATTGACTTAAATCCTGTGTTATATAAAGTTTTACTTGTATTCTGCCCCAATTAAACTGTAATTTCCTTTTTTGAAAGGGGGCCTATTATATAGGTATATAGTTTAGTAGTGAGATTTTAACATTTAGGAAATGCTTACTAGGTGCTAAGCACTATGTTCAGGGTTTTCCAAGCATTAACTCATCTTAATATTAAAATGCTTAGCCTAGCATATAAAACTCACATAGTTAGTATATCATAGGATACATTAGATACCTATAATACTATAGAGTGATGTTTCAGGGTTAGCATTTAAAGCCAGACATTCCCAAGAACAAATGTTGACTCTGTTCCTTACTTGATCAGATAATTTAAACTTACTTACAGGTATCTTAAATTGCCTAATGCATATAAAGAGACTGGCAGACTGACAAAAAAAAACATGTTTTGTGCTTAATAAGTGGTAGCTGCTTATTAAAATAACCACTTTTGAGCCAGTGAAAGAACTCAGAGCTGTCACTTTGAGATTAAATTCTCACCTTAAAGGGTCATGGGTTTTTTAAGACCGACATAAACTTCTCAACTCTATAACACATATTTTAATGGCTTCTTGGTAGGGGTAGGTAAAGATGAATCTTGAATATCAGCTATTAAATAATTGTCTCTTTCTCATAAGATTACATATTTGAATGTTAAAAAATATTTATTCTCCTTCAGGTGGGAACATTATTGTCATCAGAAATGGTTTATGAGCTGTACATCAGATTTTCAGGTACTTCTGCAGTATTATTTTGAAACACCACATCCCCTTATATCATTAAGCACAGGGACACAGAGAAGGAAAGTGTGAGATTATGAAAGTATCATATAGTTAACTTCATTACTTAACAAAAATAATAACGTGAATAGAATTAGCAGGCTGTTAGACTTTCGGGTTCTGAAAACACTTTAAATTCCCAATCCATACCCCCAAAAATTGTCACCACAAGGTATGTGGTCTAAAGACTGGTCTACATTTCACATGTGTGTGTGGGTGTGAGAGCGAGACGGAAAGACAGAGAGAGAGAGGATTCTTCCATGTAGTTTACTTTACTATACAATGACTTGGCTTTCACCTACAGGGACAAGCGACACCCGTGTTTTTCTGATCACTTGGCAGATCAAAGACAAGAAAAACAACTGAGTCTGAAATGTCAAATGCCTGCTTCTTACTTTCACATGTGTATTTCAAAACAAAAACTGGGCTTTCAAAATAAGGGAATTTGGTAAGTTTCATGTGTGCTGCAGCAGACCTGTTTGAGGCTTTTGTTTAGATTGGATCCAAATGCTTCACTGACAGATGTGGGGCATATCCAAATAGTTGCTTCTGGATGAAGTTATTTACACTGAAGTTTGACCCACAAGGGCAACAGAGCAGCTAAATACTCTGGGTAGTACTAACAGACAGCTCTACTTTGCTCCAGATCATTTAGATTAAAATTCTTTCGATGACTTCAAAGCTTCTGTCCCCCAGCATGCATGCTTGTTTCTATGAAAATAGGAATTTGAAACCTATACCCTTTATATCAAAATATCAGGAAACAGGACCTAGCATTTGATCTCTGTCTTAAAGGCCTTCAACAAAATTGGCCAAATGCCATTATCTATTATAGTCCTAGGCCAGCAAGGTCACCCAATGTGAAACAAGATTATTATTGCATTGTAAGGTCAGTTTTAGAAAGAATTTTGGAATTATATTGCAGGGAGGAAGGATTTAATCTGGTTAGCCATATGTGTGTTCATCAAGTATGAATATGCTTATGTAACATGCATTATATTAAATGTGTTTGTTCCCAATTCCTTACATGCTGTGGTACAAGAGGTGTCCAGATTGTGAGAATATTTCCTCAGTTCTTCTTGGTTTGAATTAGATACAAATATTGAGTTAACTGTAAGTTTAAATTGGTAAAGCAGCACTAAAGAAACATTTGAAAGAATAAATCCTATTTCTTTTACTTTAGTGAAAATTGTCAGTCTGTACTAACATGAAAAAATTTAACTTCCTTCTTTTTATTTATTTTTTTTTTATTATTATTTTTTTAAAAGACACATGAATCTCTTTAATGTAACTTGAAGTAAAATTTTAGCAAAAAGAAAAGCCAGTAACGAAGTTAATAAACTTCCTTCTTTTTAAAAAGAGAATAATAATGCCACTGTCCATTTGAAGCATCCCTGAGAAACCTGCCAAAGTCAATCTTTATATGAAATTTGAGATTGTTTTTCCCTTTCCTGTGGAGGGTTGGGGTGGAGAAATATTCCATATTTAACTATTTTCTGCACCAGATATAGTAAAGGAAAATACAACTTTTTTCCTCTAAAGATCTAATTTATTTTAATGACATGAAAAGTAGTAGACAGATTTATGTGTAAGAGTATAAGAAATATGCATTATATTCTAGTTGCAAACCCAGAGATGCTTCAGTGTTAAAAATCATAACCATATAGGAATCAATAGAGAAAATTTATCTTACTTAGGATAAAACACAGATTTCTCAGATTTTTTCCTCTCAAATGTATTGCTTTGTAGTAAAAGGCAAAAATAGAGTTTAGAAGATTAGACACCAAAATATTTACATTAAGTACTTTTATGTACTTCTTTATACTTGGTACTTACCTGAATTTCCTGCATTTTCTATATTAGTAGGAAGAACAAAAGTTATTTTCGTAAATTGTGGGTCTGTTGTTATCATATTCTCATTTTCTTTCCTTATGTATGCACCACTTGTACCTTTTAAAATGTATCATTCTGGCTCACAATTTTAAAATAGTGAGGCAGATAGATAATAAGTAGAAGTGAAAATCTTGTTATTTTTCTACATACTCATTCTAAAGCTTTTCTTAGATACACATCACTATTTTGTATGCTATGTGAAATGTAAAGTTGAAGAGAGTGTACTCTCTGATCTTGAGGAACCAAAATGTTAAATGCTTTTACAAGTATCTATAATAGTCATATGTGATGAGAGGTTGTAGGACAAGCTCAGTGGTATAAGAATAAGATATGAACTCCAGATGAGAAATTTTGATTTTATCTTGTAAGTAAAGAGGAGAGATTGAAAGTTTTTGAATTAAGTATATGAGAAAAAATGATGCCTTAGGAAGATGAAATTTCTGGTCAAGTTTGTGGTGTTGCATTAGACTAGGCAGTCTAGGAAAAGAGGCCACCTAAGAGGCTATTTCAGTGTGAGACACCAGAATTACAATACTTCTGTCAGTGTGCAAACACAGTGAAAGAAAAATCAGACAGTTTCGGTGCTTGGTACTGCTGTTGGGTGAGACTGGAGCAGGGGAGGAGGGGAATGCTGACTGGTCACAGAAAGGATTGAAACAAAACTATCTCCGAAGTTGTTAACCTAGAAAGACTAGGGAGGGAAATACTGTCACTTGATAACAAATAAAATTCAACACCTCCATAGATGTGCAGGGCTGGGAATGAGTTTCAGTTTTAGCAGGAAAGATTGTAATTAAAGAAAGGGAAAACAAATTCCAGGGATTCTGTCATTTAGCAATGTAGTTTAACAAAAGGAACCAAACTAAAGGATTAAGAGCTTGGGGTCATTTTCTTAGCCTTATCACTAGCCACTTCTCTCTGTCTCTCTTTCACTGTCAGTGGACTGACTGCACCAGAGAGATGGGGCAAGTGATTAAGTGTCCTCAGAAGGAAGTAGACAGAAATCCTAGCTTCATCATGTTCTGCTCAATAACCGACTCACAGGGAAACAATGGCAATGGTTGAAATATCTGAGAAGGAGTGCCTAGAGGAAACAGAACAAGACTCTTGTGAGAAGAAAAAAAGCTGTTTTTTTTTATTTTGAAGAGGACAGTCAAAAGAATCCTTGGTGCCCTCTTAGTGATCTCAAGGTCTGAAATAGTTAATGAATGTAAACACCTTTTTGTTTTTTCTATTCCATAGGCTGGTTAGACCCATAGAATGTTAGAGGAGGCAAACTCATGTTCAGGGATACCTAAAGCAGGGGGTGTGAATGAAAGGGGGAAAAATCTAATTACATGGTCCTTGAAAATGGACTTCTGTTAGAACTGCTTGGATTTTTCTCCCAGACACAATTGAGTCTATCTTGTTCTCTATTGGTAATTTCATTTTATTTTTTTAAATTGGTATGAAGAAAAAACTTTTTTTATTTCTAGACTATTATTTAAAATTTATGTTAAATTTCAAACAAGCAAAACCAAGTGGGAAATAATTCTATGTATAAAATCCAAAATGAGGCACTAGGATTGAAGATTTTTCTACATTTTATCACAAGTTTATACTGTTATTGATTTTTATAAAGCAAAACAGTCTGATAAAATTGTACGCCAGATCAAGAGCATAAATGTGCTCACAGATTTCACCCAAAAGTTGTCATTTTAACTGGTGTTTAGTTTATTTTTGAAATAGATCCGTGATTAAACTCACATTCTGTTTTTTAATATTCAGATCACTCAGCATCGATATACTTTGCCAAAATACAGAGAAATCATGAAAGAAAATGTGATTTCTGAATAAGAGCTGCCTTATTCTGGATAATAATAAGAGCTAAAGTGATTGAGAAATCCAGATGAAAACTGTATTCTCATTAACTTTTTTCTCATGGTGCAGAGAAGGAAACTGGAGGATGACAACTTACATTTCCTCGACCGATATGTATCAGTTTACAACCCAATTTAAAACTCAAAAATAAATACACAAGATAAATTGAGGAAAACCAAAGCTTATTTACTTAAAAATCAAAGGGATTATGGATAACATATTAAAACTGAAATGGGAGACTACCTGAAGTATCAAGATAAGAAGAACCAAATCAGAAAATTTTGAACTGAAATCACTAAAATTAGTGTTAAAGAAGATAATTTGCACAAAGAATTAAAAAGAGAAAATACACTAATTGAGATTTTGAAAATGATAATGCATATAAAAATGGAGATAGAAATCACTCAACAACAACAAAAAGCCCTCTTTAGATGTAGTATTTTTTTTTTTGGATTAGCAATAAGCAAACTCATAATCTGCAGGGTAATTTGTACAACAAATGCAACACAACTAAGCAAAATGTGAAGACTGAAAGAAATTTTGGGAGAATATTTTACGTTGGCCTTTTGGACTGGGTTTAAAGAAAGAAAAGTCATTCAGAGCATTGTTGCCACTTTTGAGACACATTTCATAACCTAAACAAAACCATGTCCAGATTTAAAGGAAAGTCTCAATTATAAAATCTGAGATGAGGATGATAACGATCAAAACCCTATTTCTAGCTATTCCCTCCCCCTGACCAAAGAATACATGACTCTATTTCTCTGAGAAAATGGTACACATGTATTTTAAAATAAACAGCTTTTTATTTTGTAAGTACCTGGTCAAAATGACAGAGTGCAGAGCTTTCTGTTTCAAGGACTCAGGAAATTAGGCCCACTTCTTTTAGTCACACTGGGCTTTGCACATGTCAAAATGATTTCCGGGGTTCTAGCTCTTCTGTTCGGTGATATTTCTAAGTAATCTTCTTCCTCTGTCTTCTCACTTAGCAAACCTGCAAAATACTGAACCAGTTTGAAAGTGACCAAAACTTCTGTTATTTCAGAAGTCTTCTAAATAAAAAGTTTTTTTTTAAGTGTTAGTGGTAACTAAATAAGTGAAATCTGCTGCTAAGCACTTTGTTTATTCTATCTGATGGTACAGTTCCTGTGTGTGGAGAGTGGTGGCCCCAAATTCCTGCACCCTTTAGTAATGGGCAGAGTGGACTTATTTTAGGGAAACTTTACTTAGGCCAACACAATGTGGTCCAGTTCCTCCCAGGTAATTCCCCAGGACTTGCTAGCATTCAATAATATCCTAAGCATGAACAGCAAAGGTTTGGTGACTTTTGTGGTTGAGCTGTATGCTCGTGTGTGTATGTGTGTATGCATGCTTGTGCACACAGGTACGCAAAAGGATGTGTTGAGGAAAATAGTCCAGTTTCAGCTGGAAGCTAGACAATCCTTAGGCAATGACAAGAACCAAGGAAGGAGCAAGGAAGTGCTCACTCCCTGTATGCAGCTCAAGACATTGCTGATTTTTGAACTGTGTTCCAATCAAGGGCCAGACTCAGAAGGAGAGCTACACTCCCTAGGACCTTGTTTTTGAGTTCAGCAGGGGACAAGATAGGAAGTACAGGTGAGAGATACAATGCTTCCTTAAAACAGTGCTTAATGATGAAGTAAAAATTGTTCTTTTTTTGAGGATCCTAACCTCTCATTTAAATGTCTCTATTTCTTACAGGGCTTCCTTCATTTTCCCGAATCCATGTCTCTCTCATCTTTCTCTTATTTCTAGCTACTTCTCAATAAATTCCTTTTAAAGGCCTGTCTGATAATGAGAACTTATTACTAGTTATTAGGAAGGGTCCCTACCAGAGGAAAACAAGAAAGTGGAGGCAACTACAGTCTAAAACAATGAGGTAATGGGTCATGAAGTTGTCATTTGAGGACGCCCAAAAATCACATCTCAAAGGCATAATTGGATACTGAATGATCCCTATGCAAGATTGGTGCTATTTAAACAATCTCTTTCAACAAGTGCAGACTGCTACAGTTAGTGGATAAAAAAAAGAGCTCAATGGAATAGGAAAAGAGATAGCAGAGTAGGAAGGCAAGGCAGAAACCTCCTTCGCAAAACACATAAAACATGAAAATATAGCAAATACAACTAAATCTGAAAATGACCTGAACACTGCAGAACAGATTACCTACATCTGGGGAAGAAAAGACCTCATAGAAAAGGAGCAAAGCCAGATAAAGCAGGACCCAAGCTCTCACCCTACCCCATCCCACAGGTGGGAGAAAGAGGAGTGGGGTGGGGAGTGGGTAGGAGCCCAGGAGTGCAGAACACCTGGCCCTGGAGATCTACTCCAGGAGCATGAGCCCACATTAACCCTCCTACACTGGTGCTGGGAATGAAAATTGGTACAGCTGTTCTGGAAAGCAATATGGAGGTTCATCAAAAAACTAAAAACAGAAATACCATTTGACCCAGTAATTCCACTCCTTGGAATTTACCTGAAGAAAACAAAATCTCTGATTCCAAAAGACATGCACCCCTTTGTTTATCACTGTGCTATTTGCAATAGCCAAGATATGGAAGCAACCTAGGTGTCCATCAAAAGATGAATGGGTAAAGATGATGTGGTACTTATACACAATGAAATATTATTCAGTCATAAAAAGAAAAGATATCCTCCCATTTGCAGCAACATGGGTGGACCTAGAGGGTATTATGCTCAGTGAAATAAGACAGGTAAAGACAAATACCATATGATTTCACTTATTTGTGGAGTATAAAAACAAAGAAAAACAGAAAGAACAAAACAACAGCAGACTCAGAGACAGTGATAAGGGACTAGTGGTTGCCAAGGGAGAGGGTTTGTGGTAGGTGTGGGGGAGAGGGGAGGGGGATAAAGGTGTACAATAATTCACAATCACAATATAAGTTGGTCATAGGAGTGGTAATACAGCATGGAGAATACAGTTAATGATTCTGTAACATCTTACTACATTGATAGATGGTAACCTCACTAGAGGGGTTGAGGATTTAATAATATGGGCAACTGTTTAACCACTGTGTCATGTATTTGAAACCAGCATAACATTGTATATCAATGATACTTTAATAAAAAAAAGGGCTCAATAAATTCTTTCTGGCTTGAGGTGATTTGACCGTAGACCTAAAAAGAATGAAAAATGAATGAGCCTTCTTAGCTCATCTGTAGCTTTTGAAGTAAACTCATATGCCACTGCCTTCTAGACATAAACCAAGGGCATTATTTTCATTTCATGTTTCATGTAATATATACAAATTAACTATGTAGCTAATCTAATGGTCAGGGGCCCAGCCTTCCTGCTTGGCATGTTTTTGACATGGTACCCAGGCAGTCATGGGTACCACGATACCCAATCACTAACTTTGCATCCATGCTTCTGGTTAATGGCTCTACATAAGCAATATTGTTTCTATTAATTTTTATTCTCTGAGTTTTTGGCCTTCTTTAGCACTCTTGGTTGGAATTTTTCTAATTCATTTTATTTTTGATACATAAATAGTTGAAGGCAAAAGTAGGAAGCACTAGTTCCAAAAAACTTTTCCAGTATGCTCAGCACCACCATTACAAATTTTACTCAGAATATTTGATAGTTCTGAGGGAATAGAAGTTTAGAACAAGTTATTTGGATTCTATTTAATATACATTTATATCTCTATCATCTGTCTATCATCCATATCTATGATCTATCTCTTTCATCATCTATCATCATCTACCCAGCTTACTATCCTCTTTACATTATATATCTATCCTAAACATTTTAAAAGATGTATCAAAGCCACTTTGTGTGATCTCTTTAAAGCCTAAGAAGTAAATTAGTTTTGAGCTTTAAAATGGAACGAATCAGACCACATATAACCACTTGAAAAGGTGCTTGATTAGGTGATTCATTCATTACCTCTCTTATAACTTGTTTTTCAAATATTCAGAAATAGAAATGAAAAACAACAAGACACAGACTAAAGCCTCAAGTCCTCAGGAAATTTGTGACATATACAAGAACTTTATATGATACAGACTACTTCCTTATATCAAACCACAGTAAAATAACAGTGTGTAGACTGGGAATGAATACTAAAGAAATAATGACATCAATGACAAATGGGATGAAGCCCAATAAACAAATTATTTAACTGTCACCAAAGTAGATCATGTGCTTAGGGAATATTATTTCATCCGAATAGAGGAGGCTTGGCTTGGGCTCCCGCTGTCCCTATGGAGTTATTCTCTTCTTGTGTACACAGGGGCAGTCAATCGAAATTACCCATCATATATGGCTCTCTGTCTGTCTTCTGCTTTTTGTTTGTCTATTCATTCCTTGTACAAAGCCAAGCCTATAGAAGGAGTGGCTTGGGGGCGCCCCGAGGCATCTCACAATAATGGGCTTTCAGTCCTCCGTTTAACGCCTCAACTGATTAATATTCTGTGTAGCAAGAAGCCAGCCTGACTCAGGGCCTTGGCTTAAAGAGCAGATGGATTATGGTCACAGATCCTCAACTGATTCATTATTTAGACCATTAATTTTCTTCTCACCAAAAACATCTGGCATCTGATGCTTGGGGATAAATTGATATTAGTTGCAAGCAAGGTTAGTAACAAATTCATCATATAAGATTGCAGTTTAAAACCACAGACAAGAGATAGGAAAGTATGTATTTCAAAAGAAAGGACACTGTATAAGCTGCTTCATTTAGACATTCTTAGATAAAAGATTAATTTTGTTTTGCTATTTTTCAATACATTTCTACTCACTTTTCGGCAATGTGACCTTACCAATCATTTTATTATTTTTCATTATTTATTTATTTATTTATTTACTATTATTATTATTTGGTATCATTAATCTACAGTTACATGTGCAACATTATGGTCACTAAACTCCCCACTTCATCAGGTCCGTCCCACTTAACCCAATACAGTCACTGTCCATCAGCGTAGTGAGATGCTATAGAAACACTATTTGTTTTCTCCGAGCTGTACAGCCCTCCCCGTGCCTCCCGAACATTATGTCTGCTAATCGTAATGCCCCTTTTTCCCCCTTGTCCCTCCCTTCCCACCCATCCTCCCCAGTCCCTTTCCCTTTGGTAACTGTTACTCTATTCTTGGGTTCTGTGAGTCTGCTGCTGTTTTTTTCTTTCAGTTTTTTTCTTTGCTCTTGTTTTCCACATATGAGTGAAATAATTTGATACTTGTGTTTTCCCGCTTGGCTTATTTCACTGAGCAGAATACTCTCTAGCTCCATCGGTGTTGTGGCAAATGGTAGGATTTGTTTTCTTCTTATGGCTGAATAATATTACATTGTATATATGTACCACCTCTTCTTTATCCATTCATCTACTGATGGACACTTAGGTTGCTTCCATTTCTTGGCTATTGTAAAAAGTGCTGCGATAAACATAGGAGTGCATCTGTCTTTTTGAAACTGGGATGCTGCATTCTTAGGGTAAATTCCTAGGAGTGGGATTCCTGGGTCAAATGGTATTTCTATTTTGAGTTTTTGGAGGAATCTCTATACTGCATTCCACAATGGTTGAACTAATTTGCATTCCCACGAGCAGTGTAGGAGGGTTCCCCTTTCTCCACATCCTTGCCAATATTTGTTGTTGTTTGTGTTTTGGATGTTTGCCATCCTTACTGGTGTGAGGTGATATCTCATTGTGGTTTTTATTTGCATTTCTCTGATGATTAGTGATGTGGAGCATCTTTTCCTGTGCCTGTTGGCCATCTGAGTTTCTTCTTTGGAGAAGTGTCTATTCATATCCTCTGCCCATTTCTTAATTGGATTATTTGATTTTTGTTTGTTGAGGTGCGTGAGTTCTTTATATATTTTGGATGTCAAGCCCTTAACGGATATGTCATTTATGAATATATTCTCCGATACTGTAGGGTGTCTTTTTGTCCTACTGATGGTGTCCTTTGCTGCACAGAAGATTTTCAGATTGATATAGTCCCACTTGTTCATTTTTGCTTTTGTTTCCCTTGCCAGGGGAGATATGTTCATGAAGAAGTTGCTCATGTTCATGTCCAAGAGATTTTTGCCTATGTTTATTTCTAAGAGTTTTATGATTTCATGATTTACATTCAGGTCTTTGATCCATTTTGAGTTTACTTTTGTGTGTGGGGTTAGACACTAGTCCAGTTTCATTCTCTTACATGTAGTTGTCCAGTTTTGCAAACACCAGCTGCTGAAGAGGTTGTCATCTTCCCATTGTATATCCAAGGCTCCTTTATCATATATTAATTGACTATATATGTTTGGGTTAATGTCTGGATTTTCTATTCTGTTGCACTGGTCTGTAGGTCTGTTCTTGTGCCAGTACCAAATTGTCTTGATTACTGTAGCTTTTTAGTAGAGCTTGAAGTCTGGGAGCATTATTCCCCCTGTTTTATTCTTCCTTCTCAGAATTGCTTCAGCTATTTGGGGTCTTTTGTGGTTCCATATGAATTTTAGAACTATTTGTTCTAGTTCATTGAAGAATGCTGTTGGTATTTTGATATGTATTGCATTGAATCTGTAGATTCCTTTAGGTAGTATAGCCATTTTGACAATATTTATTCTTCCTAGCCAAGAGCATGGGATGAATTTCCATTTGTTAGTGTCCTCTTTAATTTCTCTTAGGAGTGTCTTGTGGTTTTCAGGGTATAGGTCTTTCACTTCCTTTGTTAGATTTATTCCTAGGTATTTTATTCTTTTTGATGTTATTGTGAATTGAATTGTTTTCCTGATTTTTCTTTCTGCTAGTTCACCTTAAGTGTATAGGAAAGCAACAGATTTCTGTGTGTTAATTTTGTATCCTGCAACTTTGCTGAAGTCAGATACTAGTTCTAGTAGTTTGGGAGTGGAATCTTTAAGGTTTTTTATGTACAATATCATGTCATCTGCAAATAGTGACAATTCGACTAATTCTTTACCAATCTGGATGCCTTGTATTTATTTCTTCGTTTTGTCTGATTGCGTGGCTAGGACCTCCAGTATTATGTTGAATAACAGTGGGGAGAGTGGGCATCCCTGTCTTGTTCCCGGTCTTAGGTGAAAAGCTTTCAGCTTCTCGTTGTTAACTATGATGTTGGCTGTGGGTTTGTCATATATGGCCTTTATGATGTTGAGGTACTTGCCCTCTATACCCATTTTGTTGAGAGTTTTTATCATGAATGGATGTTGAATTTTGTCAAGTGCTTTTTCAGCATCTATGGAGATGATCATGTGGTTTTTGTTCTTCTTTTTGTTGATGTGGTGGATGATGTTGATGGATTTTCAAATTTTGTACCATCCTTGCGTCCCTGAGATGAATCCCACTTGATCATAGTGTATGATCCTCTTGATGTATTTTTGAAATCAGTTTGCTAACATTTTGTTCAGTATTTTTGAATCTATGTTCCATTACCAATCATTTTAAGTGAAATAATAAATATTAAATAACTTTGCAAACTATGAAATGTGATACAAATGTGAATTGATTTGTAGTTGTTATTCTTCCCTAAATTATTTTTGGACCAGGTAGTAAGAAGATAGACAAATAAGTGACATTATTTTAGGAGATTGTTAATAATAGATTGACTACTTTTCATTTTTATTTCCCATAACATTCCATGTTTATTGGCCAGATTCTTCCTACTTCTAGACACTACTAAATCATACTTTTGACTAAGCTGACCCTTGACAAAATAGCTAAATGGTGCCTACTAAAACCCTATTGCCCCTTTCTATGCCTTTTTCCTTTCTCCGAGGGTATAACCTCTCCCTTTTGAGTGTCTCAGCAGCTTTTGCCTATCAAAAAGCTATCCTGGGGAAAGGTTCCACTATTAGTTATTTACATCTCAGTATAAATATGTTCTCTCTCCTAAAATGATTTGCAGTTAAATGTAACACTTCACTGTGAAATGAAAAGACTAAGGGAATTAACTTAACAGTGAATGGATAAACATACATGTGCACATATATATATGTATCTTCTTATGTTGTTATATTAGGCAGAAAGGCAGAAATGTGTGGGATTAAAAGGAGAAAGGCCCCCTGAAAATGACTCAGGGAGTTGATCAAATAGAATCGGAAAGCCCAAAATGACTCAAAGAGTTAATCAGATGAAGCCATAGGGTCCAAGAGTGACTCAGGAAATGTCCGGGATCCCCCCAGGTAAGAAACATCAGTGGCAAAGGCACAGCACAGCCCCTGTCCCCATTTCAGCAATCAGAACAAGCCTAGAAAACTGACAGCTGTCAATGAAGGACCTCTCTGCGCTGCCAAAGACCACATAAAAGAAGCCTCAGAATGAGCATCCACACCTGCCTGTCTTATCTTAGACAGGCCCGCTCTGTTACCCTATGCAGAGTGTATTAAAACTTACTTTGCTTTCTTGACTTTGGTCTGTAGTCTCACTATATCTGACTTTCCTGTGACACCGAGCTGAGTCCTTTCCTTCCTAATAGATACTTCCTGCAGTTCCTGAAAACACACTTGCATTAGAAGGCTGGCTATTCTGCAACTGTGCCTTGTTTTCCATACTGGCTGCAGGCAGGTGTTTGGCACCAACCTATAAGAAGTCAAATGCCCAGATCAGTTGCCAAAAATAAACAGTTGTGTGGGTGGACCTATCAAGACATTAACAGCAGACATCTGGCTTGGAACATCCCTGTGGGCTATAGCTTCAACATGTTTCCTCCCACCACTCTTCTGACCCAGGCAATGCCTGTCAGAAAGCTTCCCAAATGTGAATTTACTAAGAGGCATGAGTGAGCCTGAAGTGATCAGCTTCATGCTCATATTTGTGAATCAGCACCTCTCCCCTCAACTCTTAATTCAGCAGTAGCTGTGAGTCAATGACTAGTGGTATTTAGTAGGTTGGTAAAGTCTCAATAGAAATGAATGGTTATTTTAAGGGTCCCTCCTTTCCTCTTACCCTCACAGTTCCTTTACCTCTATTTTATACCCTATTTAAATAGTTGTGTTTTTGGTTTTTTCAAGGAAAAACTTTCCCAGCAAGTGAACAACTAGATTGAAAGGACATCACAAACAAACCAGTGATTATAACCCTAAATTAAATGGGAGACAAAAATAAAATGAAGAACTTTAAGAAAGAATCTGGTGAGCGCTGGTCTCTGGCAGGTTCTGCTAACTGCCTGAGTTTCTTAGAACAAACCAGGGTAGCAGTGTTGGTTGCCTTGAGAGGGGTATTTTTTCAGGCATTTGAAGTAGCAAGTAATTGAATCTTACTAAAACACAATTTGAAATTATACTCTTGTAACAATGTTGCCATGTCCATGTAGTTTTCTTTTCCTCAAGTGCAATGCAACTCTTAAGAATTCAGTTTTGGCTGTCTCTTTTCTATAAGAATAGTCACCCCTGTGTTTCTCAACCCTGTCTATCATGTACTCATATACATACCTGATAACTTCATTATCACTGTATTAGCTCGCTAGGTTCCATAACAAAATACTATAGGTTAGATGGCCTAAACAGCATAAATTAATTTTCTCATAGTTTGGTAGGCTGGAAGACCAAAATCAAAATGTTAAGAGGTTTGGTTTCTTCTGAGACCTCCCTTCTTGGCTTACAGGTGGCCATTTTCTTGCTGTGCCCTCACATGGTCTTCCCTCTGTGTAGATATGTCCCTATTGTCTCCTTTTGTGTTAAAATTTCCTCTGCTCATAAGGAAAGCAATCTGATTGGATGAAGGTCCATTTTAACATAATTTTAACTTAATCACCTCTTTAAAGCCCCTATCTCCATATACAGTCACATTCTGAGGTTTTGGGGGTTACAGCTTGATATACGAGCTGTGGGAGCACACAATTCAGCCTGTACCAACCATCAACAATCCAATTCATTGGTTCATGGCACCATTGTATTACATTGTTCAGAAGATAAGAACCATAGTTTAGATGGAGGAGGCTTTTAAGCTTCTTGGCACAAACACACTACCCTCTCTAAGCACAGTGCTGGTTACTACTGTATTGAAATAGTATTTGGGCTGAAAAATTAATGCCAAAATCAATACCCATGTTTGATTTGTGCTAGGATCTTTGACCAAATCATATTTTTTAAAAATAATAAGTGAATCGTTTTACTTTTGAAAAGAATATGTTTGTTTCTTGATAGTGCCAAGATACTCTAATTCAAATGAACACAACTTCCTATGGAAAACATTATTATGAAAAGACTTCTATTCTTTCACTTAAATGTTCAAATTTAAACTTCACATAATTTTATAATTTCACACACACACTGCTCACTGAGAAACATAAATCATATTCTAAAACATATATCCCTAATAAAATTGTCTATACAATATCCAGAAGCTGTAAATACAATCTATCTGCAGAACAAAAATGTAAAGTTTTAAGTTATCTTAAAAACAGGTTGTCTTTACATAGGCAAAAGTCTCCTGAATATAAGCATGAGTGACTTCTTCCTGAACGCATCTCCTTGAGCAAAGGAAACAAAAGCAAAAATGAACTCATCGTATTACGTCAAACTAAAAAGTTTCTGTATGGAAAAGGACACCCTCAACAGAACAAAAAGGCATCATACAGTATGGGAGAATATATTTGTAAATGACATATCCGACAAGGGGTTAACATCCAAAATATGTAAAGAACATACACGCCTCTACACCCAAAATCCAAATAACCCGATTAACAAATGGGCAGAGTATATGAAGAGACAGTTCTCCAAAGAATAAATCCAGATGGCCAACAGACACATGAAAATATGCTCCACATCACTAATCATGAGGGAAATGGAAATTAAAACCACAATGAAATATCACCACACACTAGTAAGGATGGCCAGAATTGAAAAGGCTGAGAAAAACAAATTCTGGTGAGGATGCAGAGAACGGGGAACCCTCCTACACTGCTGGTCGGAATGTAAGGTAGTTCAACCATGTGGAAAGCAATATGGAGGTTCCTCAAAAAACTAAAAATACAAATACAATTTGACCCGGAAATCCCACTCCTTGGAACTTACTCAAAGAATACAACTTCTCAGATTCAAAAAGACATATGCATCCCTATGTTTATCGCAGTACGTTTTACAATAGCCAAGATATGGAAGCAACCTAAGTGTCCATCAGTAGATGAATGGATAAAGAAGAGGTGGTATATATACACAATGGAATACTATTCAGCCATAAGAAGGAAACAAATCCTGCCATTTGCAACAACAGGGATGGAGCTGGAGGATATTATGCTCAGTGAATTAAGCCAGGTGGAGAAAGACAAGTGCCAAATGATTCCCCTCATTTGTGGAGTATAACAATGAAGCAAACTGAAGGAACAAAATAGTAGCAGATTTAGAGACTCCAAGAAGGAACTAGTGGTTACCAAAGGGGAGGGGTGTGGGAGGGTGGGTGGCGAGGGTGGGAGAAGGGAACTGTGAAATATTATGTTTAGTATACATGGTGTGGTAGAATCATGGGGAAAACAATGTAGCACAGAGAAGGCAAACAGTGAATCTGTGTCATCTTACTACACTGAATGACAGTGACTGAATTGGGGTGTGAGTGGTGACTTGATAATATGGGTAAATGTAGTAACCACATTGTTTTCATGTGAAACCTTCATAAGAGTGTATATAAATAATACCTTAATAAAAAAGGTTGTCTTTGTTCTGATAATGAGTAAATTTGTGTGCAATTAGCTCTACTGCCATTATTTCTAAGAAAAATTTGTTTTAAAATTTGAAACCTATTGTAACCTCCAGTGATACTTCATGGTATCACCACATAGTTAGTTAATAGTTCATGGTCCACTTTTTACAATTGATCAACATACCCAGGCACATCATTATCATCCCAAATTCAAAGTTTGCATTAGAGTTCACCCTTGGTGCTGTAGATTTTGTAGGTATTAACAAATGTACAGTGTTGTACATCCACCATTATAGTTCCATATGGAATATTTTCATCTCCCCCAAAAATCCTCTGTGCTCTTCCTATTTATCCTTCCCCCTAACAATTGACAACTGACCTTTTTACTGACTCCAAAACTTTTCCTTTTCCAGAATGTTATATAGTTAGAATCATCTAGTATGTAGCCTTTTCAAATTGGATTCTTTCACTTAGTAATATGCATTTAAGTTTCCTCCATATCTTTTCCTGGCTAAATCACCTCATTTCTATTTAGCACTGAAAAATATTAGCACTGAATATATCACAGTTTATCTATTCACCTACTCAAGGACATCTTGGCTGTTTCCAAGTTTTGTCAATTATAAATAAAGCTACTACAAACATCCATGTACAGGTTTCTGTGTAGTTATAAGTTTTCAGCTCATTTGGGTAAAAACCAAGGAGTGCTAATTGCTATGTTGTATGTTAAAAATATGTTTAGTTTTGTAAGAAAGGGTCAAAGAATCACATTATTTATAGTTTATTTCATATTTTTCTAAACAAACATTGGAATATAAATACACTTATGAAATCACAAATAACATACTCAGTATGCATCCATAATATATAAGGGTCTAGTAAAATCATTGACAAAAACATGGATAGAACAATATTTTATATTATGTAATTTGAGCACCAATAACCACAGACAGCCTTGCTAATAAGAGACCATAATAATTTGGGTATGATGAGTTAATACAATTATATGTGTTAAAATAATTTTATAGTTAAACTTAAATTTACATTGAAGTAATTAAGGAAATTTAAATTATTCATGTAAACATATTTATTCATGTTAGTTTAAAAAATTTTAAATTCTTTCCTTTTAGTCCTCATAGTTTTTGATAGCTAAAGAAACATAAAATATATGATTTTTCATAAGGTAACACTCCTATTTTAAGGCCAAACTGGAGCTAGAATCGTGGTCCTTTTATAAATCGGCCCTATTTTCCTATGCTCTCTGATGATAACACTATTATGAGAAAACTTGATTCCCAAGAACCATAACTCTTAGCAGATGTTCTCATTCTAAATTCACATAACATAAAAACAATGCAGGTATATGATTTTCCCATGGTCACATAGCACCTAAAGATACTCAAATGTATTTCTGGAGTCCGTCTTTCTTTTGGAGGAAAAATTAGTTATTTCATTCAAAACACAAAGAAACAGTAAAACATTACTTTGATTTGAAATAATATCTTAATTACTTTGATTGGTTTTCATGTCAAAGCCATAAAAATTCTTGGTATATAATTGAAACACTATGAAAAGTATTAGCTTTTAAACTCAATAGGTGAAAGGTTGTAGTGTCAATATTATTTATGTTGGTTCAGTTTTTTAAACTTTAAATCATAAAAGATCCCTAATAGAGTCACTAATTGGCAGATTGATTTTCCCAAAAGAAAATATCTAAAACAAACTGGAATTAGACCACCGTGGGGAAAAAGATGACAGCCCCACCATTTTCACTATAGCAGTAAAATTATAATCAGTATTGCCATAATCAGATGATAAAGCAATTATCATTAGTAGACTATCACCCATATGAAGAATATGCTATTAAATATTTATAATTAATTTTAAAAAAGAAACAGATAAATGCCTCTTTTTGTGCATGTAGGTAAGGAGCCTAAATATTGTCATTAACTTCAATGTATCATTTTTTATTTCTTGATTTTGAGCATGCACTCATGTGAATGCATGCACATATGCTCATACTTATGCTGCCACTAAAATATATTCTTTAAAGAACCAGAACCACCATATCTACACACCTAGAATGCAGAACATGGAGTGACAATATTTGTGACTCAGTAGTTTACGGATTTTGAAAACTAGAACCTTAAAACAAGTGGATAAGTGAAATTCCCTTTTAGAAATTATAAATGAGAAGACATTTGGCTATAGGCAGAGAGTTTTGTCAAATTCCTGTTAAAGTTAGGAAATGATTCACTAGAGCAATAAAAGATTCTATCATAAGAATGATGTAGATTTGTGTTCTTGGCCAAAACTTGGTCAAATAATTCAACATTTTATTAGAGAACAGTTTCAGAAATGTAAGTGCTTATTTTTTTTTTCATGTGTATATGTTTTAGAAGACATATTTTTCTTAAGTAATGGGAGTAGAGATATTTTGTAAAGGTAACATTTCTGTGCTTTTTGCTTTATCATTAATATACACTTACATGAACAACATTGTGGTTACTACTCCCCCCATTATCAAGTCCCCACCACATACCCCATTACAGTCACTGTCCATCAGTGTACTAAGATGTTATAGAATCACTACTTGTCTTCTCTGTGCTATACTGCCTTCCCAGTGACACTCTTACACTATGTGTGCTAATCATAATGCCCATTAATCCCCTTCTCCTTCCCTCCCAACCCACCCTTCCCAACCCATTAATTTTGGTAACCGCTAGTCTCTTTCTGGAGCCTGTAAGTCTGCTGTTGCTTTGTTCCTTCAGTTTTTCTATGTTGTTATACTCCACAAATGAGTGAAACCATTTGGTACGTGTCTTTCTCCACCTGGCCTATTTCACGGAGTATAATAACCCCTAGGTCCATCCAGGTTATGGCAAATGGTAGGATTTGTTTTCTTATTATGGCTGAATAATATTCCATTGTATATGTACCACATCTTTTTTATCCATTCATCTACTGATGGACACTTAGGTTGCTTCCATATCTTGGCTATTGTAAATAGTGCTGCAATAAATATATGGGTGCATATGTCTTTTCAAACAGGGATCCTGCATTCTTAGTGTAAATTCCTAGGAGTGGAATTTCTGTGTCAAATGGTTTTCTATTTTTCATTTTTTGAGGAACCTCCATATTGCTTTCCACAATGGTTGAACTAATTTACATTCCCACCTTTCCCCACATCCTCGCCAATATTGGTTGTTGTTTGACTTTTGGATGTTGTCATCCTACATAGTGTGAAGTGATAGCTCATTGTGGTTTTAATTTGCATTTCTCTGATGATTAGCGATGTGGAGTACCTTTTAATGTGCTTGTTGGCCATCTGAATTTCTTATTTGGAAAAGTGTCTGTTCAGATCCTCTGCCCATTTTTTAATTGGGTTATTTGCTTTTTGTTTGTTGAGGTTCATGAACTCTTTCTGTATTTTTGATATCAACCCCTTGTCTTATATGTCATTATGAATATATTCTCCCATACTGTAGGATGCCTTTTTGTTCTACTGATGATGTCCTTTGCTGTACAGAAGCTTTTTAGTTTGATATAGTCTGACTTACTTATTTTTGCTTTTGTTTCCCTTGCCCATGGAAATATGTTCATGAAGAAGTTGCTCATGTTTATATTCAAGAGAGTTTTACTTATATATTCTTCTAAGAGTTTTATGGTTTGAAGACTTACATTCAGGTCTTTGATCCACTTCGAGTTTACTTTTCTGTATGGAGTTAGACAGTAATCCAGTTTTATTCTCTTACATTTAGCTGTCCAGTTTTGCCAATACCAGCTGTTGAAGAGGCTCTCACTTCCCCGTTGTATATACATGGATCCTTTATCATATATTAATTGACCATATATGTTTGGGTTAATATCTGGGTTCTCTATTCTGTTCCACTGGTCTATGGGTCTATTCTTGTGCCAATACCAAATTGTCTTGATTACTGTGACTTTGTAATAGAGCTTGAAGTTGGGAAGCAAGACTCCCTTGCTTAATTCTTCCTTCTCAGCATTGCTTTGGCTATTTGGGGTCTTTTGTGGTTCCATATGAATTTTAGAACTATTTGTTCCACTTCATTGAAGAATACTGTTGGTATTTTGAAAGGGATTGTATTGAATCTATAGATTTGTTTAGTCAGGATGGCCATTTTAACAATATTAATTCTTCCTTCCCAAGAGCATGGGATTAATTTCCATTTATAAGTATAGTTTTTAATTTATCTTAGGAGTGTCTTGGAGTTTCAGAGTATAGGTCTTTCACTTCCTTGGTTAGGTTTATTCCTAGGTATTTTATTCTTTTGATGAAGATATGAATGGAATTGTTTTCCTGATTTCTCTTTTTGCTAGTTCATCATTAGTGTATAGGAATGTAACAGATTTCTGTGTATTAATTTTGTGTCTTGCAACTTTGCTGAATTCATATATTAGTTCTAGTAGTTTTGGAGGGGATTCTTTAGGGCTTTTTATATACAATATCATGTTATCTGCCAACAGTGACCGTTTAACTTCTTCCTTACCATCCCAGATGCTTTTTATTTCTTTGTGTTGTCTGATTACTGTGGCTAGGACCTCCAATACTATGCTGAATAAAAGTGGGGAGAGTGGACATCCCTGTCTTGCTCCTGATCTTACAGGAAAAGCTTTCAGCTTCCCGCTGTTAAGTATGATGGTGGCTGTGGGTTTGTCATGTATGGTCTTTATTATGATGTTGAGTTACTTGTCCTCTATACCCATTTTTTGAGAGTTTTAATCATGAATCAATGTTAAATATTGTCAAATGGTTTTTCAGCATATGCTAAAATGATCATGTGGTTTTTGTCCTTTTTGTTGATGTGGTGGATGATGTTGATGGATTTTCAAATGTTGTACCATAGATGGGATGAATCCCACTCTATCACGGTGTATGATCCTCTTGATGTATTTTTGAAAATGGTTTGCTTAAATTTTGTTGAGTATTTTTGCATCTATGTTCAACAGGGATGTTCAGTAGTTTTTTTTTTTTTTCTGGTGTCTTTGCCTGGTTTTTGTATTAGAGTGATGCTGGCTTCATTGAATGAGTTTGGATGTATTCTCTCCTCTTCTATTTTTTGGAAAACTATAAGGAGTATGGGTTTTAGGTCTTCTCTAAATGTCTGATAAAATTCAGGGGTGAATCCATCTGGTGTGGAGGTTTTGTTCTTGGGTAGTTTTTTGATTACCAATTCAATTTCATTTCTGGTAACTGTTCTGTTTAGATTTCCTGTTTCTTTCTGGGTCGGTCTTAGAAGGTTGTATTTTTCTAGAAATTTGTCTATCTCTTCTAGGTTATCCAATTTGTTAAAATATAGATTATCATATTATTTTCTAATAATTCTTTGTATTTCTGTGGGGTCCATCATGATTTTTCCTTTCTCATTTCTGTTTCTGTTTATGTGTGTAGATTCTCTTTTTTTCTTAATAAGTCTGGCTAGGGGTTTATCTATTTTGTTTATTTTCTCAAAGAACCAGTTCTTAGTTTCATTAATTTTTTCAATTGTTTTATTCTTCTAAATTTTATTTATTTTTCTCTGATCTTTATTATGTCCCTCCTTCTGTTGACTTTGGGCCTCATTTGTTCTTCTTTTTTGAGTTTCAATAATTGTGAATTTAGACTATTCGTTTGGGTTTGTTCTCCATTCTTTAAATAGATCTGGATTACTATATACTTCCCTCTCAGAACTGCCTTAACTGCATCCCACAGAAGTTGGGGCTTTGTGCTATTGTTGTCATTTGTCTCCATATATTATTTGATCTCTGATTTAATTTGGTCATTGATCCATTGGTTTCTTTAGGAGCATGTTGTTATGCCTCCATGAGTTTGTGAGCCTTTTTATTTCCTTTGTACAATTTATTTCTAGTTTTATACCCTTGTGATCTGAGAAGTTGGTTGGTACAATTTCAATCTTTTTGAATTTACGAGGCTCTTTTTTTGGCCTAGTATGTGGTATACTCTGGAAAATGTTCTGTGTGCACTTGAAAAGAATGTGTATTCTGCTGCTTTTAGGTGGAGAGTCCTGTATATGTCTTTTAGGTCAATCTGTTCTAATGTGTTGTTCAATACCTCTGTCTCCTTACTTTCTGTCTGGTTGATCTGGATCTGTCCTTCAGAGTGAGTGAAGTGTTGAAGTCTCCTAGAATGAATGCATTACATTCTGTTTCCCATTTTAATTCTGTTAGTATTTGTTTCACATATGTAGGTTATCCTGTGTTGGGTGCATAGATATTCATAATGGTTATGTAATCTTGCTGGATTGACCCCTTTATAATTATATAATATCCTTCTTTGTCTCTTGTGACTTTCTTTGTTTTGAAGTCTATTTTGTCTGATATAAGTGCTTAACAACTGCTTTTTTCTCTCTATTAGTGGCATGAAATATCTTTTTCGATCCCTTTACTTTTAGTCTGTGTACATCTTTGGGTTTGAAGTGAGTCTCTTGTAGGCAGCATATAGTTGGGTCTTGTTTTGTTATGCATTCAGTGACTCTATGTCTTTTGATTGGTGCATTCAGAGCATTTACATTTAGGATGGTTATTGATAGGTATGTGCTTATTTCTGCTGCCGGGATTAGATTCATGGTTAACAAAGGTTCAAGGGTAACTTCCTTACTATCTTAGAGTCAAACTTAACTCACTTAGTATGCTATTGCAAACACAATCTAAAGGTTCTTTTATTTTTCCCTCCTTTTCTTCTTCCTCCATTCTTTATATATTAGGTTTCATATTTTGTACTCCTTGTCTATCCCTTTTTATTACCTCTGGTGACAACTTTTAACCTTAGGAACACTTCCATCTATAGCAGTCCCTCCAAAATACACTGTAGAGATGGTTTGGGGAGCTAAGTTTTCTCAGCTTTTGCTTATCTGGAATTTTTTGAATCCTTCATTCAAATTTAAATGATAATCTTGCTGGATACAGCATTCTTGGCTCAAGGCCCTTCTGCTTCATTGCATTAGATATATCATTACACTCCCTTCTTGCCTGTAAGGTTTCTGCTCAGAAGTCTGATGATAGCTGATGGATTTTCCTTTGTATGTGATCTTATTTCTCTCTCTGGCTGCTTTTAGTAGTCTGTCCTTATCCTTGATGTTTGCCATTTTAATTATTATATGTCTTGGTGTTTTCCTCCTTGGTCCCTTGAGTTGGGACATCTGTGCACCTCCATGTCCTGAGAGACTATCTCTTTCCCCATATGGGGGATGTTTTCATCAATTTCTTCCTCAAAGACATTTTCTAACTCTTTTTCTCTTTCTTTTTCTTCTGGTACCCCTATAATATGAATATTGTTCCATTTGGATTGGTCACACAGTTCTCTCATTATTCATTCATTCTTAGAGATCCTTTTCTTCTCTCTATGTCTTTCTTTGTATTCTCTTCCCTAGTTTCTATTTCATTTATCATCTCCTCCACCATATCTAATCTGCTTTTAATACCCTTCATTGTGTTCTTCAATGACTGGATCTCCAACCTAAATTCGTTCCTGAATTGTTGAATATTTTTCTGTACCTCCATGAGCATTTTAATGATTTTTATTTTCAAATCTCTTTCAGGAAGATTAATGAGGTCAATTTCATTTGAATCTTTCTCAGGTGTATTCATAATTTTGCTTTGAACCATGTTCCTTTTACATTTCATAATTTGTCTGTGGTGCCCTCTAGTGCCCAGAAGCTCTACTCTTGGGAGCTTCTCAGCCCCTGGAGCAATGTTCGGGGTAACAGGGGAATAGTTTTAGTGTTTCGGGTAAGGAAAGTGCCATTTCCTGCTTCCTGGCTGCTACGCCTGTCTCCACTCTAGAACCTGTGGGCCAAACATGGTTATAAGCCTCCCTTCTTTGTGTTTATAGCTGCCATAGGCGGAGATTCCCTCTGGCTGTCTGGATGCTAGGGCAGGGGCTTATGGTTTGCGATCCTGAGCCATGTGCAGGGTAGCCAGGAGGAAAACATAGCAGTGTGTGTATCATGGTGGGGGCCTCAGAGCTGCATAGCCAGCCAGGGGGATGGAGTGCCTGAAGATTGTTTAAGCTCCCCACCTGCTAGGCAGAGTACACCAAGACAATTTTGTCTACCTGTCCTTTCTCCTGGACATTAAGCTCTGGGCAATCCTTGCCCCTATAGTGGCCCTCTCACTTTTAGGAAGTCTCTCAGACTGCCCACCGAGATCAGCTGGATATGAATACCTGTTTTCCACAAGCAGCTGGAATCTCCGTCTCTCCAGGTATTCCACCTGTCTTTGCTTTCTAACTTCACTAAATAACCAGAGCACCATGCAATGTAGGTTCATGCTCCCAGAGCAGATCTCCAGGGCTAGGTGTTCAGCAGTCCCAGGATTCCACTCCCTCCCAACTCCATTTCTCTTCCTCCCACCAGTGAGATGTGGCCTGGTTGGGAGGAAGGCACAACGGGCTGCATATCACGATGGGGGTCCTTGGAGCTGCATAGCCAATCAGAGGGTTGGAATGCCTGAAGATCCTGAAAGGTCCCAACCTTCTGGGCAGAGTGTTCCCAGACACTTTTGTCAGTCCTTGCCCCTTTATCAGCCTTCTCGCTGTTAGGAAGTCTCTCAGACTGCCTGCTGAGATCAGCTGGATATGGATCCCTGTTTTCCACAAGCAGCTGGAATGTCAGCCCCTCCAGGTATTCCATCTGTCTTAGCTTTTCATCCCCACAAATCACCAGAGCACCATGCAATGTAGGTTTGTGTTCCCAGAGCAGATATACAAGGCTAGGTGTTCAACAGTCCCAGGCCTCCCCTCCCTCCCTGCTTCATTTCTCTTCCTTTCACCAGTGAGCTAGGGTGGGGGAAGGGCTTGGGCCCCACTGTGTCACAGCTTTGGTACATCATCCTGTTCCATGAGGTATGCCCCTTTCTTCAGGTGTATGCAGTCTGGTGCAGCCTTATTTCAGGATTAGTTGTATTAAATTATATTTTCATATTATATGTAAATGCAATGAAGCAGAAGGGCCTTGAGTAAAGAATGCTGTATCCAGCAAGATTATCATTTAAATTTGAATGAAGGTTTAGGAGGAGGTCTATGTCACTTCTCATGCCACCATCTTTAATCCCGCTACCTTCTTCCTTTTTCACCAAAATTTCAGAATATTTCTCTACAGCATGCAGAAAAATGCAAATTTCTAGAGAAAAACACACACCAGTGGAACACAAATCATAAAAAAAGACAAAATGTATGAAATTTCTCTTTTCTGCCTACCTTTTAAAATTATATTGGTCTTAATACTGGATGCATATGTACTAGATATGAAATTCAGAATAAAGCTGCTACCTGAGATCCTTGTCAATCCATGGGAGAACTACTTTTCTTCATCCATCCAAGTTTATAATCCTGTAAATTATCCTAATGGAGTGTGTTTGTGTCTGTGTGTGTGCATGCGTGCATGCTCACTGACCCACATTTCTTTTCCTTTTTTTGGTTGTTGTAATTGTGCTTTCAGGTCAAGATTTGGATTAAGTTAAAAAATCGTAAGGAATCCTAAAGTCAGTCAAAATGAAAAGTAGAAATTGGGCACCACTCATTAACTAAAAAATGAACACATGTTTCTGCCTTCCAGTTGTGGCCAAACCCACATCAGATAGGTTATAGGGGAAATTTAAAACTTTAGAATTAGAAGTCAGCCCTCTTTCTTAGTAGGTTATTACAAACTCTCCTAAAGACCAAAAATCAAATATTTGTCATTTTGTTAAGGGAAACTTTTGCTTTTAGCTTTTTGCTTTAATAACCACTAGCCTCATTTTCCCCAGATATCATTACTATGAAAGATTCTGTAGAAAAAGAAAGCTTTAACAAAGGCTCCATTAAGTCAAAGAGCAGTAAACAAACTGAACCAAATGACTCATCAGTGCCATGAAATATATCCTATCTTTTGCACTTTTCTCCTGTGCTCCTGTTCTACTACTGCAGTACTTAGGTAAAAACCAATCGATCACCAGGGACCTGTTACCTTAACTATAAAGTGAAAGAATCTTGCTAATGCAGTCAGAAAGACTTGTTAATTCATACTCCAGACATGTAGTTCTGAATGGGCTCCAAATAAAAATACTCAGAAATGCTACTGCTGATTGTGAGGTGAAGGCTTGAAACAGCTCTCAACTACACTCTACTGATTTTAGTCAGCCTGGTTTTATTGCTGTGCTTTATTTATTTATTTGGACCCTAAGCCTTTGCCATTGGGGTGGAGATAAAAAGCTAACTCTCCTTGGGCCCCAAGCAGCATGTACTTTTGAATAGTTCATTCATGGGGAACCATTTGTTTGAGGAGGATTTTTGTCTGATTATTCGCCTTGGCCATTAGAGCTCAGATAGAGATATGATGAGCCTTGCAGGAAAAATTAAAGAAGATGTAAACAGTAAATGCAGACATTTTGCAACATAGCTAGAAATAAATTGCACTACAGGCAATTATGCAAGTTTTACTGGATACATTAAAAAGACATTAAATGCACAGCTGTTTTTAGTGTCTTTTAAGCTGATAAATTAACTGTCTAATAAATTGTAAGTTTTGTCAGCTAATAATGCTATTTTATCTGCTTTAACATATGCCCTGCTAGTTCATGAAGCATTATTGTAAGTGCCAAAAGGAGATAATGTGCATTTTACAGTGTTATGTCTTAAGTGGAATGGATCATTGGCCATGAAGAAGTGTGTTAATAAATCTCCTAGGCTTTGTTAATTGCTCTCAACAAAGTGTCACTGTTAAAACACAAAAGATGTGATAGAGAAAGCTGAACATAATGACTTTCAGTTTTACAACTAACAGTTCACAAAGCAAATCGACCAAAAAGACCATAATTTGTTGAAGCCTTATTAACTTACATTTTTCTAGTCAAGGTCATAATTATGGATGGCTTGAAGCTATCTCTTAATGCTTATCACATAGAGTAACCTTGCTGGACTGAAGAAATGTTTTCTTCCAAGTGGTATGAGATGCCTACCAGGCTCAAGAGGAATAAAGCAGCACTAAATCAAACAACGATATTTTACAACTATTCACCATCAAGCACGTGTGTTTGCTCTTGATTTGAAGAAATTGCTACTTTGTATAGTTTGTCCCAACATGATAAATAAAGGAGGGTAGTGAAAACCCTATTAAAATAAAAGACACTACTTCAGAGGTCATTAAGTGTAAGCCCTTGCCTATTAAAAAAGTAATAATAATAATAAAATTGTAAAGTTTATATGAAATTGATGTACTCTTTCCTTCTAAATTCAGACAACAGATACTGTTGCGGAGTTGAGCTTTTGTTCTCCTTGATTCTTGTCCTTTCCACAACAAATAATTGAAGGGTAGAGATACAGTAGTGAAGCAGAATTAAAGTTTTATTTGATTACACTCCAAGGGAGCAATGGGCCAGAGTCAAGGCAGACAAAGGCAAGTGTACCTGAATAAAGCAGAGAGGAAGGGGAAGCTCGTTGAACTGTTGCTCAACATAGGGCATGTTCTCTACCAACTCATAAAGTCAGTGTCACCTGGACACCATTGTCTGCTTGACTCTGCATGGAATGGAAACTAAGTCGTTACCACCCCAGGATTTGGGGGAGCTACAGAGCACTGGAGAGAGTGAGATTATGTCTGAGAACTTCCTAAAGGCAAATAAAATAGGTTTTCAGGCAGGATACTAAGGAGCATGATTGTATAGTTACAGTTCCATCTAGGTCATCCAGGTGATGGGAACTTGCAAGCACAAATCATAGCTCTCAGTAGCTTCTCCCTACCTATCTGTAGTAAGACAGAGAGAATGACACTTGAAGAAAGGTGAGTGTGGGTGACCTCAGAGGGGAGGCACACTTAAGGGCTTGGGATTATGTCTTTTAAGGCATTTAATAATAGCATAAAGGCAAAGAGTTGGGGAGTATAGGCTTGACATGTGGTCTGAGGGACACTATGTCCTTATCCACAGTCAGTCCAGCAGGTAATTCTGTAAGATACACTTAACACAAGGAATTTATTGATTACGTTCTTCTCCAAGATAGTGGTTTCCCTTAAGCACTGGGAACATATCAGTTAAGACTACTTTCCCTGCCCTAAGAGAGGTTGTTGACTGATTACTAAATAACATGATTACTAAAGAATAAGAATAAGGAATCTTACCTCCTAATTCCATGGTTTTTAAAATGGAATATTAGCCTTAAGATGGAGTCTCTCCTGTTCTTACCGTACTGTTTATATCTCAGGGTTTTTTATCATAGGCAGGAAAAGTTAATCATGATGCTTGTCCCATGTGTCATCTATATCTCACTTGCATTAGCTAGAGCAAGTCTCAAAGACAGCCCCGATTCAGAGCATGTGGAATGAACTTACAATGTAAAAGGGCATTAACTATTATGAGTCCTTTCTGGCTCTCTGGCTTTATCTGATTTACTCCCTGAGTTCTTGATGGGCCACATCCTCTTTTCATCCTGTTCATATCTGTCTTTCTGGCTAACAATACAAGCAGACTCAGTTGAAAACTCAGTATGAAAATCTCCTTCCTATAAGTTTTTAGAAACTTACAATGACTGTCATGTTGCTTACATGTTAGAGCAAGAAGTTTCTTCTTTTCCCTTTACAGTTGTGAATTTACCTTTGATTAGTTTGATTACCCTGTCAATTTGTAATTCTGGTTCTGCATTGGTAGAAGCTGCATCTTTAATAATGCTGTGCCTTTACCAATGACTTTCATACATCATATGTGGGTAAAGCAAAGGGGGAACAATGTAATTACATACTGCTTTGAAAACTAGATGGAGTGTTATCTTTTCTCCAAGTAGTACATATTTCATCTATTTGTTTTTGTATAAGATTCAAAAAGATCATTAATAATCAAAAAGCAAATTTGAGGCAATTCCATAATTCCTTGGTTAAAGTCTCGGCTCAATTCCTTACTAGGTGAGTGATCCATTGAGCCCCAATTTCATTATCTATAAACTAAGGAATATCCACCTCACAGGATTATTGTCAAGATCTGAGGGAGAAAATTTAGGTGAATATATTTTAAAAAGCCAAAATAATATTAGAAACTCTTAATTGTGGGTTAAAAAATCAATTATTTAAGTCTTAATATTCAAAGCACTTCCACGTGTAGTATTTCAGTTAATCCATACAATATTTTGAGAAAAGGACAAGTATTTCTAAATTCAAAATATTTTTGATGGTCTGCTAAGAGTGAACTGCTATGTCACAGACTATAATTCTATAATTAAGCATGATACAGAAATATCTCTCTTAAAGTTTATGTCTGAGCAATCATGCTGATATAGTAGAGGCAACTGAAGCTCAGGGAAGTGAAGTTAACTTCCTAAGGCTACACAGTAAGGTTAGGGGGGAAATCCCTAAGTTTCAGATATATTTCAGCTCTAAATATCCCTTGAGATTGTGAAACAAAGTCCCCTGTCAGTCAATGCTCACACTGCTTCATTTAGACCACTCAGAAAGTGAAAGTGAAATAGGTCAAATGTTAGAAACCACTGTAGGAGTTCTATGCCATGTTGGTATTTGTCCTAGGTGTGATGGAAGGAATAGAATCAAAGAACTTCAACTCTTTTATTTTACATTCAGTAATTATTGAGCAGGGCTGCTTCATATAGCTTCATTTCTGGCCAGACCACCCCAAAGGAGTAGGAAGTCCTAATTATCCTCACCACCAATTCTCTTTTTGATTAAGCATGAATGGGATGATTTGATCTTAAGTGGACATTATATACTGCACTATGCCAGCCAGTCTTCAAATGACCTTAAAAGAAGCTTTTAAAGGGTATAAATCATCACTAGGGGAAACTAGATTATTTGGGAGTGCTTTTTCCTTAAACTCAAAGATATTTTGATCACTTTCTCTTTGAATTGCTGCCTCTGCTCGAGGTTAGAAACTATAATGAAAGAAATACCAGCAGTTCTTTTACTGATGTCTTTATATGCATATGTAGAAAAGAAAATAAATACAAAAATTACCCAATTTGTATGAGATTTCTAGGTTTATTACTGGTGTGTACACAGTTGAAGAGTTTTGAAGTATTAAGACTTCTGAATACAGTCAAATTTAAAATGTGTGTACCATATTGATTTCAACATAAGAATTATGTGTTTTAAGCAAAATGAATTAGAAATAAATAAATCAAGAAACCTGGAAGGATTAGGGAGAGGAGAAGAGAGAGGGAGAAAATAGGAAGAGAGAATGAAGAGAAAGAAAAAAGAAGGAAAGAGGAAATTATAGTGTTCTTTATTAAGACAAAATAAGTATACATATTTGTTGCTCTTCTCTCTGGCCATAGTCTACATTTCTATAAAACACGTGCAATATGATGGCTATGAAGAAATTCATATTTTGGTTCTTCCATTATATACCAGTTTAAGTTATTGTGGTTTAATAGTAATAATAACAATAATAATAATTTAGTGAGGGCTTACTATATACTAGGCACTATTCTAAGCACATTCCTTATATTTGACCATTTGATCTTGGCAATAACCTTATGTAGATTATATGTAAATATCTTCCATTATGTAATAGGTGAAAAATAAAGGCACAGAGAAAGGTTAATAACTTGTTCAGCGTCACACAGCTAGTGACTTGCAGAGGACTTCTAGAGCCCAAAACCTTAGTTACTACAGCATACTAAATGGTATGGTCTCTTTCTGTTATCTTCCACAAAGAGATGAAAATATCCTGCTTTCTATTTAGTCGTTCTGATGGATTGCTCAGTCTCCTGTTCCAAGAGAAGGTGAGCTAAGTTCTGGAGGAGATATCAGGGCTATATTGGATATAGAATTAAGTACCCATGCCCCCCAAAAGATAATATACCTATTTGACTTTACTATCTTTTATTATTTATATCATCACAAGCAAAGTATACGTTTTTCATAGGTGCTTTAAAAAAGATATAGAAAATAATAAAAATAATTAAGAAAAATTTAAAAAGTAAATCATAAAAAAGAATGAAAGTGTGTATAATCCACATCCAGCCAAAGACAACCCATATATATCTGTGTATGTACACAAACACACACACACACACACACACACCACACAATCGACCACCTGGGTAAAGGATGTTAAGCATAGCTTAGATATAATACATGTGGGAAAGCAAGAAAAAAAAAACAAAGGTGTTGATCAACAGTAAACACAATGTGAGAAAGCAGAATGGTATATCTTGGCTTCCAAGACTGTACAGCTCAGAGAAGACAAGTACTGAATCTCATCTCACTACGCTGATGGACAGTGACAGTAATAGGGTTGGTGGGGGGTCCTGATGAAGGGGGTAGTTTAATCATCACAATATTGCTCATGTAATTGTAGGTTAATGATACTAAAATAAAATAAATTGTAAAAAATAAAAGATGCTAAGGTGATCTTTAATAGGAGGAAAGATTCTGGACGAATCTTCTCCACTCTAGTTTGCATTACTCTATCTACTCCTGGAAAACAATGTTTAGTCATGGGAACCACACAAGAAATTGACAAACTAGAGCTTATCTACAAGAAAATGTCTGGTATAGTATAAGGATATGAAATCATGTCAAAGTAGGAAGAATTGATGGAGATTGGAACTTAACTACTGAGAAGTCCAAATGCCTTTAATATCTGTCCTCAGACAGCTAAAGAACTGTTATATGAAATAGCAATAAAACCTATATTACTACATAACCTAAATTGAGAGATTTTTTCCAATATTCATGATGAGAACAAGGGTGGAATTTGTAATCTGTAAAATCAGTGAGCTATCTGTCAGTGAAAGATACCATGCATTCACTTGTTTAAAATGTTGTAGAGAGAATTAAATCTTTGGAGGAAGTCAGCAGAAGGTCTTATCTTAAGGTCCACTTTGGACTGTTATAACTCGAATACAATAGACCAGGTGGATTAAGCAATGTAAATTTATTTTTCATGTTTTCATAGACTTTTAAATCCAATATTAAGGCTCCAGCATATTCAGTGTCTAGCATAGTCCCACTTTCCAGTTTATAGATGGGACTTTCTGAGTCTCTTTTAGAAAGACACTAATCCCATGAGGGATCTGCCTCCCAAAGACCTACCTCAAATACCATTACCTTGAGGGTTAAATTTCGACAGATTAATTTTCGGGGTCTATAATGGGTCTGAAAAATACCCTTTTTACTCTGAATGTATAGTGGGCTTCAGGCATTTAAACACCTGGAAGCTTAGGCATGACCCTAGGCAAACACGTTAAGGTAATCTATCTTGTGAAATAATATGAAATTTTGTGGTTGTGTTATGGGTTGAGTCTGTTCTTGGTTCTTGTCCACATTGCAACAGAGAATCTAAAGACAGAGACACAGTAGTGAAGCACAGTGAAAGTTTTATTTGGAAACACTCTAAATAAGGAGCAGGCCAGAGTCAAGGTAGACAAAAGCACTTAACCTTTAGGGGAGGGTCTATTTATCACCACCTAGCCAGGAGGCACTCCTTTTGATTGACAGGTGAGGTCATTTGATTGATAGCTCTAGTTAATACACCCATTCCTCTTGGTGTGCAAGTCTTTTCCAAGAAGGCACACAGAATAGTCCATGGGGGGAGCAAAACCACAATTTTATTTTAATGAGATTATGAGGAGCTGTGGTTTGGGTAGTTCCTAGTTTTGTTCAATTGCACCCTGTTGTGACCTAGTTGGAACTGGTTTGGCCTGGTCCCAGTAAGCAAATAAGCAAGATGTTATCTCCCTGTAAAGCCAGTGTTATCTTCACATAGGAACCCCTAAATGGGCAGAGTTTGGAGTTTTTTTCCTTAAGCCTTATCCTCCCCTTCCCCAGCTGTGAATGTCTATCTTTATACCTATCATTCTTAACCTTCCCCCTTCAAGCAGTTGGGACACAGTTCTTTGGGCCTTGGGGTAAGTGACGACTCCTCTGGCTGCTTCCTGCTAATAGAAGGGTCCCAGTGCTTTCTCTCTGTCAGTCAGGGTTTGGGGTTTATGACTGGTTGGTTAAAACCTCTGGGGCCTGGAGTCTGATATACTATGTCCAGATTTATGTTCTATTGGATCCAAAGTTCCCATACAGACAGAGGGTAAGGATGTCTGAATTGGCTGATAGATCTCGAATAGCCTAAAAATGGGAAGATAGAAACTGAATAAAGAGGTTTAGTAAGGGGAGTCCAGTGGCAAGGGATATGACTAATAAAACTAGAGGAAATGCCAAGGGTAGAAGGAGGGACATCACTGTCCCCTTGCATGATTTCCAGCTTAAGGCTGCCCTGCCCAAAGTTTGAATCTTATCTGCAGATTCTAGGATCTTTCAGATGTCTTCCTTTACTTGGCCTGACTGATATACAAACAGTATTTTTCCCTTACATATAGGAAGGATACTTCCTCACTTGCATTGAGGTCTAATGTTCTGCAGTTTGAAGAGCCATCCAGCAAGTTAGTTTAACTGGCTCTAAAGCTCTGTCAAGGCAGCAGCCATTTGCTGGACATTATCATCTATTTCCTGTGATAATTAGGATTGAATACCTAGGAAGGAGCCTCCAGTGTCTGCCCCTGCATTTCCCAGGAGAGCTGTGAGCCCCACTGCTAGTGGGAGAAGGAGTCTTGCCCATTTGGTCAACTCTGATTAGTGATATACTGGATAAGGGAAGGATGTACTGGCCATAGTGAAGGACATGTCTGTTACTATAAACCCAAAGAGCAGAATCCAGTCCACTTAGGAGGGAGCATAAAATAGGCTCTATGTCCACACACCCAGTATGGTCCCAAAGAGGGGGACAGGTGGGCAGCAAAAGAGGTAATGAACAGGGTAGTAAAGGGCAGAAAGGCTGGCTTACCAATAAATCCCAAGATAATACAGGCCCTTGAGGGAGGGGACCAGAGAAGAAAGTTAGAGTAGATGACCCCCTTTACCGTCCTACCTCCTACATCCAATGGTGCCCTTGGCTCTAGTCCAGTGATGATGATCTCCTGTGCTGGGGCTAACTTAACGGGGCTACATCAGTACTAGTTGAGCATTTGCAGGTCTGGGGCTGCCTCAGACCCAACTCCCTTCAAGTTTGAGGGGTAAAGGGAAGCCCACATTTTGTGCAGACAGTGACAGGTGACCTGTTCTTTTGGGGACTGTCTTTGGTACAATGTCCCACTTGGAAGTAGATTTAGCACCTTGTGGAACAATCCTTGGGTGTGGTTGGAATACCAAGGAGCTCCCCTTGGCCCTGTAGGGCCACCATCATCTGGACATGCCTAACCTCACTTTTTCATTGCTCCTCCTGATACCTCACTTCTTTCCTCCTTTCCTCCTGATCCCTGGCCTCCACAACCTGCTCTTGGTTGTAAAACACTGAGGCTACTGTGATATCATAACCTCTGAATCCTGAACTATATTTTTGGAGTTTCCTCCTAGTATCTGGTGCTGACTGGATCAGAAATGTATCTTTCAGGATGACCCTGGCCTCATATGAGCCTAAGTCCAGATTGTTATGTTTAATGAGTGCCTCTTTAAGCCTCTCTAGAAAGGTGGCTGAGTTATCAGTGGGCTCTTGGGTCATAGCAGAGACTATAATATAGCTGATGCTACCAGCCTTAAGCCTTGTCTTTATGAAAATCAAATGATCCCCAAACCACTGGTCAGACTTATTATAGTCCCATCTGGGATCCATGGAGGGGATAGCTGTGTCCCACCTGGGAGAATTAGGATCTGTTAGGTGTAGCCTGTTTGCAAATTTCTTTACACTCAAGCTACTCTTTCTAGTTCTGTGTCGTGAGTGTCGGAGTCAGGATGACCCATCTCTCCATGTCAAATCATGGGCAACTGTTACATGTTCAAAATGTTCTATTTAACCATCAGCATTGTCAGTGTAGCTTCCGAGGTCTACTTTAAGTTGTTTAAGTTTCTTGAGAGAAATGGGCTTATGCACAAGTTGGGGGCCAAATTCCCCTCCTGCCTCAAGTGGGAAGACCCTCTGTGGAGGTAATATTTGCTGACCCCTAGTTGGGCAGCTCTCTAGATCAGGGGGATATCTGGGGGCATCTAAGGGACACAAAATATGGGAATATTTGGTACTAGCAGGGTATTTGGGGACTAAAGACCCCAGGGGATTGCAGTCTGGTGAAGAGGGCCCAGGGTATGAGGACAAAGTGGGATAGAGTAGAGGTTTCTCTGAGGGCATTGGCTTGTTTGGACCTCTGCCCTCTGTAGAAAGCTTAGGTTCTGGGGTTTCCATTGGCTGGCTTGGACTTATACCCTCCATAGAAGTCCTAGGTTCTAGGGTGTATCCCCCTGTGGAAGGCAGTGGCTTGTTTGGACCTATACCATCCACAGAAAGTCTAGGTTCTGGGGTGTCTTGGGCGAGTCCTGGGGTGAGTAGAGCCAGCATTGTTAGTTTGAATTTCTGGAGTAGATCTTTACTGTGCTATAGGATAAGGCCTGGACATAGGGAACTCTGGCCATTTATCTTGCCATTTGCAGAATAGGTCTAATCACAGGATGGTGTAATTTAGGCTTCCTTTTGGTGGCCAAGTTTCCCCACTGAACAGTTTGTATTGAGACCAGGCGGTTGTGCAGAAGAATTTGAGCTTTGATCTTCTCAGGATCTGGGGGGTTAAAGCATTCCCGGTGTTGCAGTATATAACCTAAGGGGCTATCATAGAGAGTCAAGTGTGGGTTCCCCACCTAGGATGAATATGAATAAGGCCAGTAAGTACAAAAGCCTGGTGTCTCAGGGTCATCACTTGGTGGTCTAGTGTATGTCTAGCACTAAATAGTGCTCTGGACATATGTCTCCATCATTGCATTTGTGATATCCAGTGAAAGTGTATCACTGTTGTCAGTTCCCATATGTCTAGATCCAACCTGGCAGGGAAGCCCAAGCCCTCAATTAGGGCAAGGCTCATGATCAAAGGTGGAGAGTCCAAGTAATGCCTCTTGGACATCCCTGGGGCATACCCTACTCTTTGCAATCTGCTGGAAGGACAGCATCCTCAAGTGAGAATGCTCCTGGCTCCAGGATTCCTTAGTGACCTAATACATTAAGCAGTAACTTTGCACTGAATGAGTGATATCTGTGATTCTTTACCCTTATCCGAATGGGCAGGGGTAGATCTATTCCAATCAATATGAAAATGAAATGGGAGAATAGGATTCTAGAGAAGAGACCCTCAAGCAGTCTTTGGTCTCCATAGCTGCTGGGCCTCTGTTGGTCAAGGTGGCAACAACTACAGGTACCAGGGAAAAGGAGGAAAAAGAGAAGAGAGGCAGCTTCCAGCTGAGCTCCTAGAGTCATCAAAAGACATAAATGGAGGGTTTTGGTCAAGTAAACCTCCAAGAGATCCAAAAGCCTCATCAAGGGGCAATAGGAAGAGGTATGAGTGAAGGTCTGGACCCAGAGAGAGTGCAATACTAGTTAGGAAAGATCATCTTCAGTTTCCTAATGGGTTAATGCACCTGTGAGAAAAATAAACTGCTGTGCCAGTGAAGATTTTTGGCCCTGGGCTATGTTGCTCCTCTAGGCTGCCTAGGCAGCAGAGGCAGGTTCATGATGGGAGATCAGAGTTAAGTGGACCTGCAGATCCCATCAAGAGTGAATGTCTCTTCCCCTCTAAATGGAAAATAGAGCAAATGCAATAATAGTACTCTAAGCAATAAAGGGACAAAGAGTCATGAAATCAAGGTAAGTGAGAAGGCTTTTAGCTCCATTGGGTACAGAAGAAGAGAGTAAAGGGAGAAATCTTAGGCTGCTTTGGGTGACATTCCTGAGGACCCAAAGACCTGCCTCCTAGGGAGGGGTTCCATGCAAGGTGAACATAAGATGGAACTGTCCCTGGCCTGGTCTGGTAGACATTTTTTTGGACAAGGGGATCATGAAATAAGGGTCTCCAGGGTGTCGCCCCAATTAGCTGACCAGCAGATAAGCCAAAAAGCTTGGAAAAAGGAAAAAAATATGCAGTTGAGTAGGAGAAACTTGAGAACAAAAATAAAACAAAGCCTCTACATGGACATATTAATTTCAGTCAATAAGTTTGTTTTTAAATACTCTTTTCCTTTGCTGACATCTTTTACATTGTTACCTTTGGCTGTGCAATAAACCCCACACTCCACCTCATCTAACTCTAGAAGCTAAAGTCTCTCCTGTTCCTTTCCTAGACTTCTCCCCTAGTCTTCTTACGTATTTCCTTAGTTACTAGCATTCAGGCAGAAATCCAAGCAAAGTGGGTTATAATAGACTAATGTTTTTATTTTATTTAATTTATTATTATTTTTTGGTATCAATAATCTACAATGATATGAGCAACATTGTGGTTACTAGACTCCCCCCATCATCAAGTCCCAACCACCTATTCCATTACACTCACTGTCCATCAGTGTAGTAAGATACTATAGAATCACTACTTGTCTTCTCTGTGTTGCACAGCCCACCCGTGACTCCCCCCTACATTATGTCTGCTAATCGTAATGCTCCCTGTTCCCCCTTGTCCCTCCCTTGCCACCCATCCTCCCCAGGCCCTTTCCCTTTGGTAACTGTTAGTCCATACATACTTGGGTTCTATGAGTCTGCTGTTTTGTTCCTTCAGTTTTTTTCTTTGTTCTTATACTCCAATACTCCACATATGATTGAAATCACTTAATACTTGTCTTTTTCATCCTAGCTTATTTCAATGAGCATAATAGCCTCTAGCTCCATCCATGTTGCTGCAAATGGTAGGATTTGTTTTCTTCTTATGGCTGAATAATATTCCTTTGTGTATATGTACCACCTCTTCTTTATCCATTCATCTACTGATGGACACTTAGGTTGCTTCCATTTCTTGACTACTGTAAATAGTGCTGTGATAAACAAAGAGGTGCATAAGTCTTTTTCAAACTGCGCTGCTGCATTCTTAGGGTAAATTCCTAGGAGTGGAATTCCTGGGTCAAATGGTATTTCTATTTTGAGTTTTTTGAGGAACCTCCATACTGCTTTCCACAGTGGTTGAACTAATTTACATTCCCACCAGCAGTGTAGGAGGGTTCCCCTTTCTCCACATCCTGGCCAACATTTGTTGTTGTTTGTCTTTTGGATGGTGGCCATCCTAACTGGTGTGAGGTGATATCTCATTGTGGTTTTCATTTGCATTTCTCTGATGATTAGCGATGTGGAGCATCTTTTCATGTGCTTGTTGGCCATCTGAATTTCTTCTTTGGAGAAGTGTCTGTTCTGATCCTCTGCCCATTTTTTAATTGGCTTATTTGCTTTTCCTTTGTTGAAGTGCATGAGCTCTTTATATATTTTGGATGTCAACCCTTTATCGAATATGTCATTTGTGAATATATTCTCTCAGATAGTAGGATGTCTTTTTGTTCTATTAATGGTGTCCTTTGCTGTACAGAAGCTTTTCAGCTTAAAATAGTCCCACTTGTTCATTTTTGCTTTAGTTTCCCTTGCCTGGGTGATATATTCATGAAGAAGTTGCTCATGTTTATGTCCAAGAGATTTTTGCCTATTTTTTTATGAGTTTTGTGGTTTCATGACTTACATTCAGACTTTGTTAGGTTTATTCTTAGGTATTTTACTCTTTTTGATGCAATTGTAAATGGAATTGTTTTCCTGATTTCTCTTTCTGCTAGTTCATCTTATTGTATAGGAAAGCATCAGATTTCTGTGTATTAATTTTTTATCCTGCAACTTTGCTGAATTCAGGTATTAGTTCTAGTAGTCTTGGAGTGGAGTCTTTAGGGTTGTTTTATGTACAATATCATATCATCTGCAAAGAGTCACACTTTTACTTCTTCATTACAAATATGGATGCCTTGTATTTCTTTGTTTGTCTGATTGTAGTGACTATGACTTCCAGTACTATGTTGAATAACAGTTGGGAGAGTGCGCATCCTGTTTTGTTCCCGATCTTAGGTGAAAAGCTTTCAGCTTCCGGCTGTTAAGTAAGAATTTGGCTGTGGGTTTGTCATATATGGCCTTTATAATGTTGAGGTACTTGCCCTATATATACATTTTCTTAAGAGTTTCTATTATGAATGGATGTTGTATTAAGTTGAATGATTTTTCAACATCTATGGAGATAATCATGTGGTTTCTGTCCTTTTTGTTGATGTGGTGGATGATGATGGATTTTTGAATGTTGTACCATCCTTGCATCACTGAGATGAATGCCACTTGATCATGGTGTATTATCCTCTTGATGTATTTTTAAATTTGGTTTGCTAATAATTTTTTGAGTATTTTTTGCATCTATTTTCATCAGGGATATTGGTCTGTAATTTTCTTTTTTGTGGGGTCTTTGCCTGGTTTTAGTATTAGAGTGTTGCTGGCCTCATAGAATTAGTTTGGAATTATTCCCTTCTCTTCTAATTTTTGGAAAACTTTCAGGATAAATGGTATTATGTCTTGTCTATATGTCTGATAAAATTCAGCGGTGAGTCCATCTGGCCCAGGGGTTTTGTTCTTGGGTAGTTTTTTGATTACTGATTCAATTTTGTTGCTGGTAATTGGTCTGTTTAGATTTTCTGTTTCTTCCTTCATCAGTCATGGAAGGTTGTATTTTACTAGGATGTTGTCCATTTCTTCTAGGTTTTCCAGCTTGTTAGCATAAAGATTTTTATAGTATTCTCTAATTATTTTTTGTATTTCTGTGGGTTCTGTTGTGATTTTTCCTTTCTCATTTCTGATTCTGTTTATGTGTGTAGATTCTCTTTTTCTCTTAATGAGTCTGGCTAGGGTTTTATCTATTTTGTTTATTTTTTCAAAGAACCAGCTCTTGATTTCATTTATTTTTTTATTGTTTTATTCTTCTCAATTTTATTTATTTCTTCTCTGATCTTTATTATGTCAGTCCTTCTGGTGACTTTGGGCCTCATTTGTTCTTCTTTTTCCAATTTTAGTAATTGTGTCTTTAGATTATTAATTTGAGAAAGTCTTCCTTCTTTAGATAGGCCTGGATTGCGATATACTTTCCTCTTAGAACTGCCTTTGCTGCATCCCACAGAATTTGTGACTTTTTGTTGTTGTTGCCATTAGTCTCCATATATTCTTTGATTTCAGTTTTGATTTGGTTGTTAACCCATTGATTAATTAGGAGAATGTTGTTAAGTCTCCATGTATTTTTGAGCCTTTTGGTTTCCTTTCTAAAATTTATTTCTAGTTTTATGCCTTTGTGATCTGAGAAGTTGGTTGGTAGAATTTCAATATTTTTAACTTTACTGAGATTCTTTTTGTGGCCTAGTATGTGGTCTGTTCTGGAAAATGTTCCATGTGCACTTGAGAAGATTGTGTTTCCTGTTGCTTTTGGGTGTAGAGTTCTGTAGATGTCTGTTTGGTCCATCTGTTCTAGTGTGTTGTTCAGTGCCTCTGTGTCTTTACTTATTTTCTGTCTGGTTGATCTGTCCTTTGGAGTGAGTGGTTTGTTAAAGAATCCTAAAATAACTGCACTGATTTCTATTTCCTCCTTTAATTCTGTTTTATTTGTTTCACATATGCTGGTGCTCCTGTGTTGGTTGCATATATATTTAAAATGGTTATATCCTCTTGTTGGACTGACCCCTTTATCGTTATGTAATGTTCTTCTTTATCTCACTATTTTCTTCGTTTTGAAGTCTGTTTTGTATGATACAAGTACTGAAACACCTGCTTTTTTCTCCTTGTTGCTTGGATTAAATGTCTTTTTCCATCCCTTCACCTTTAGTCTGTGTATATCTTTGGGTTTGAGGTGAGTCTCCTGTAGGCAGCATATAGATGGGTCTTGCTTTTTTTATCCATTCAGTAATTCTGTGTCTTTTGATTGGTGCATTCAGTCCATTTACATTTAAGGTGATTATCTATATATATGTACTTATTGCCATTGCTGGCTTTAGTTTCGTGGTTACCAAAGGTTCAAGGGTAGCTTCTCTAGTATTTAGCAGTCTAACTTAACTTTCTTGTTAAGTTATTTTAAACAGTGTGATGATTCTTTATTTCTCTCCCTTCTTATTCTTCTTCCTCCATTCTTTATATACTAGGTGTTTTATTCTTTGCCTTTAGTTAGTATTTGGATGATCTGCTTTCTTTGCTATGATTTTACTTTCTCTGGTGACATCTTTTTCACCTTAGGAGTGTTCCATCTAGAGTTGTCCCTTTAATATATCCAGAAGAGGTGGTTTATGGGAGGTAAATTCCCTCAGTTTTCCCTTGTCTTGATATTGTTTAAACCCTCCCTTAAATTTAAATGATAATCATGGTGGATACAGTATTTTTGGTTATAGCCCATTCCTTTTCATTATGTTAAATATATTATGCCATTCTCCTCTGGCCCGTAAGGTTTCTGTTGAGAAGTCTGAATGTAGTCTGATGGATTTTCCTTTGTAGGTGATCTTTTTTTCTCCCTCTAGCTGCCTTTAATACTCTGTCCTTGTCTTTGATCTTTGCCATTTTAATTATTACGTGTCTTTGTGTTGTCTTCCTTGGGTCCCTTGTGTTGGGAGATAAATCCCTGGCCCTACTTATCAGGAAAAAAGAGAGTCTATACACATAAAAAGAATTAGAAATGAGAAAGGAAAAATCCTATGGACACCACAGAAATAGAAAGAATTATGAGGGAATACTATGAAAAATTATATGGTACGAAATTGGATAACCTAGAAGAAATGGACAATTTCCTAGAAAAATTCATCCTTCCAAGACTGACCCGGAAAGAGACATAAAACCTGAATAGACCAATTACCAGAAAAGAAATTGAATTGGTAATCAAAAAACTGAGAACAAAACCCATGACCAGATGGTTTCACTGCTGTCTTTTTTCAAACATTTAGTGAAGACCTAATACTCATCCTGCTTAAAATTTGCCAAAAAGTGGAAGATGAGGGAATAGTCCCAAGCTCATTCTATGAGGCAAAAATCACTCTAGTAATGAAACCAGGCAAAGACAACACAAAAAAAGAAAATAACAGACCAATATCTGTGATGAACATAGATGCAAAAATACTCAACAAAATATTAGCAAACAACTCAAAACTACATCAAAAAGATTGTCCATCATGATCAAGTGTGATTAATCCCAGGTATGCAAGACTGGTACATCATTCGAAAATCCATCAACATCATCTACTACATCAACAAAAAGAAGAACAAAAACCACCTGACCATCACCATAGATGCTGAAAAAGCATTGGAAAAATTCAACACCCATTCATGGTAAAAACTCTCAACAAAATTGGTATAGAGGGAAAGTACTTCCATATAATAAAAGCCATATATGACTAACGCACAGCCAACATTATACTTAACAGCAAGAAGCTGAAAGCTTTTCCTTTAAGATCAAGAACAAGACAAGGATGCCCACTCTCCTCTCTGTTATTCAACACAGTTATAGAAGTCCTAGCCACAGCAATCAGACAACACAAAATATAACAACATCCAGATTAGCAAGGAAAAAGTCAAACTGTCCCTGTTTCAAAATGTGATGTTTTACCTAAAAAAACCCTAAAAATTCCATTACCAAACTACTTGATCTAATATCTGAATTCAGCAAAGTTGCAGGATACAAAATTAATACACAGAAATATGTCGCATTCCTATACACTAATGGTGAACTAGCAGAAAGAGAAATCAGGAAAACAATTCCATTCACAATCACACAAAAAAGAATAAAATACCTACTAATAAACCTAACCAAGGAAATGAAAGGGTTATATCCAAAAACTACAAGACATTCTTAAGAGAAATTAATGAGGACACTAATAAATGGAAATTCATCCCATGCTCTTGGGTAGGAAGAATTAATATTGTCAAAATGGCCATCCTGCCTAAAGCATTCTACAGATTCAATGCAATGCTTATCAAAATACCTACAGTATTCTTCAATGAACTAGAGCATATAGTTCTAAAATTCATGTGGAATGACAAAAGATCTCAAATAGACAAAGCTATCCTGAGAAGGAATAATAAAATGGGGAATTATGCTCCCTGACTTCAGGTTGTACTACAAAGCCACAGTAATCAAGAAAATTTGGTACTGGCACAAGAACAGACATAGATCACTGGAACAGAATAGAGAGCCCAGATATAAACCCAAGCATATATGGTCAATCAATATATGATAAAGGAGCCATGGATATACAATGGGGAAATGACAGCCTCTTCAACAGTTGTTGTTAGCAAAACTGGACAGCTACATGTAAGAGAATGAAACTGGATTACTGTCTAATTCCATACACAAAGGTAAACTCAAAATGGATCAAAGACCTGAACGTAAGTCATGAAACTATAAAACTCTTAGAAAAAAACATAGGCAAAAATCTCTTGGACAAAACATGAGCAACATCTTCATGAACATATCTCCTCAGGCAATGGTAATGAACCAAAAATGAACAAGTGGGACTATATCAAACTAAAAAGCTTCTGTACAGCAAAGGAAAACATCAGTAGAACAAAAAGACATCCTACAGTATGGGAGAATATATTCATAAATGACATATCCTATGAGTGGTTGACATCCAAAATATATAAAGAGCTCACAGACCTCGACAAACATAAAGCAAATAAGCCAATTAAAAAATAGGCAGAGGACCTGAGCAGACACTTCTCCAAAGAAGAAATTCAAATGGCCAACACGCACATGAAAAGATGCTCCACATCACTAAACATCAGCGAAATGCAAATGAAAACCACAATGAGATATCACCTCACACCAGTTAGGATGGCTACCATCCAAAAGACAAACAACAACAAATGTTGGCGAGGATGTAGAGAAAGGGGAACTCTCCTACACTGCTGGTGGGAATGTAAATTAGTTCAACCATTATGGAAAGCAGTATGGAGGTTCCTCAAAAAACACAAAATAGAAATACCATTTGACCCAGGAATTCCACTCCTAGGAATTTACCCTAAGAATGCAGCGGTGCAGTTTGAAAAAGACATATGCACCCCTATGTGTATTGCAGCACTATTTACAGCAGGCAAGAAATGGAATCAACCTAAGTTCCCATTAGTAAATAAAAGGATAAAGAATATGTGGTATGTATACACAAAGGAATATTATTCAGCTATAAGAAGAAAACAAATCCTACAATTTGCAACAACCTGGATGGTTTTAGAGGGTATTATGCTCAGTGAAATAAGCCAGATGGGGATAGACAAGTATCAACTTATTTCACTCATCTGTGAAGTATAAGAACAAAGAAAAAATGATACTAGGAAACAGCAGCCGTCTCACTGAACCCAAGAATGTACTAACGGTTACAAAAGGGAAAGCGACTGGGGAGGATGGGTGGGAAGGGTGGGATAAGGGGGGAAATGTGGCATTACGAATAGCAAAAATAATGTAGCTGGGGGAGTCACAGGAAAGGCAGTATTTACAGAGAAGACAAGTAATGATTCTATAGCATCTTACTACGCTTATGGACAGTGACTGTAAAGGCGTATATGGGGGGGACTTGATGATAGGGGGTCTAGTAACCATAATATTGTTCAAGTGATTGTACGTTAACAATACCGAAAACAAAATTTAAGTTGAAAGATAATTGAAAGTTCGAAATAAAACAATGGCAGTGGATATGGAGAAAAGGCTAACCCCTAAAACTCACAAGATTGGAAACAAAAAGCAAAGATGACTGAATTTAATTATTGTCCAAATTTGGGTGTTCTGTTGAGGTGGTAGCAATGTTTTGATGAGCAATGAAATAGATAAATACTTTATAAAATATATATTAATTTCTTGAATTATACTTTTGTCTTTATTTCACTGAAATCATTAATTATGTTTTTATTATTATTATTTTCACATCATTCATGTTCTGTTTTAGCATTCTTATATATGACAAGCTATCCTGAGTCATGGTAATTTCTAGCTAGTTTTTCATTAATTTGAATTTGGAGAAACCTCTCAGCTGAAATAGTAGTAAGTGGAATTGTCAATAAATTCTTAATTCTTAAGTAATACTTAGGTTAAAAAATGCTATTAAATCAGCCTTCCTTGTATAATAAATATTTAGTGACTTAAAGCAACAATCATTTATTACCTCAGTATTCTGTAGTACAGGGGCTTAGGCTAGATTTAGCACATAATAAAAATGAACTACAAAATATACCAGCCATGTTTTTCAATCAGCCACAATCATTTATTTCACATATGATGGACAAATACTATAATGGCATTACATATGATAAGGCATTATTAGTATGTATTACAAGATATTTTAATTTCATCACATCAGCCTGCATGACTAATACTGTTATTTTATGTATTTCCAAGGCAATATTTAATTCCATAGAGTATTTCATTATTTGTTCTTTCAAACTTTTCAATGCTTGCATATTATAATACAAATGATTATAGCTCTATATTGTCCACAGTGTTCAAATTTCTTTCAATCAAGACTATATCATGACTCAGAATAAACTATAGATCACTCTATAGAATAGCCTTTATGTAAATTAGCTTGGGCAATATTTTATTTGAATCTTTCTTCTTATGGTTGTGCAAAATTTTTTTAATATTATTATTTTAGTAATGGCACTTTTATTGCATATTTTCATGCAGTTCCTTTCAATAAATATTTTCTCTATTTTAAAATGTTTTATCCCTTTAAATATGAAATAAACAATAGATTTTTTCTTTAAGCTCCTGTTAATATTATTAAAACAAGCAACAGTTTCATACTAATAACAGTGGATAAAGCAAATTTGAAGTTGGTTTCATCATCACAAAGACGAATCTTTCTTCATTTAACAATTTTCTGTTGTTTCACTTAATTCTTCTGGCGTATTTTGTCTAAACTAAATGTAATTATTTTAACAGCATTTAGTTGACATCCCACCATGTGTATAAAGTTGGTTGTAAGTTCAAAATTGATATATGTTAAATTAAGATGTTTTATCTTTGAACATACCCAGAAATTACCATATATAATCTTTTCAATTGTTAAAATAAAATATCATTACTGTTGGAACAGTTGAAGCCATATCTCCTAGTATCAAATTGATTTTGTTCAGTATGTTCTCTATACATACACAAAAAAAATGTTTCGGTGTTTTCAGCCAAAATTTTGCTGCATACACCTTTCTCTGAAAACCAAACTTATTAAAATTATTAACAGGCTCACCCTCAACAATTTTAGAAATCCATGCCTAAAATTGAAAATGGCTTATTTTTAGGTTTCTTACAAAATCAAAATATGTACTTTATAAATTAAATGTTATTTATTTGACATAAATTTTCCTTCCTACAATATAGTTTTTCTGAATAAAATTTACTTTTAAAATTGAATATATATTTATTTTCTTACTTTTTAATCTATTAAATTAAAAATCTCATTTTCAATTTTCCAACCTAGTGATAATTTATTTTATTCATTTTTATTCACTTTACATGTTTGGGGAGAGGTTTCAAAATGGTATCTAATAAATCTAAAATCTTTTTTTAAAAATAGTGTGCATTATTATGCTTTCTAACTATTGGACACATAATTTTAAGATTATGACAACTTTCTATATATGCTTTACTTGTCTTTGTTGAACAAAACTTGTTTATTTAGATTTCTTTTCACTTCCAGTAGTTGCATGAATGCAAGTGACATTGTTTTAGTTAAAAATCTGTCTCAGGGTCATAAATACTCTATAAAGGATTGGTTGTAAAATGTGTGATGAGAGTGATAAAATACACTGTTTTTGAATGTAGAATACAAAATCCGTTTTCCACAGTTTATTTTTCACTTGAAAGAATTTTGGTGCAAAATGAAATACCAAATATTCTGCTATTCCTCTCTAATTGGGGGAAAATATAGCATTAATGGAAATTGGACTGTGCTTTGCTAGGAAAATTCTTATGTTGTCATAAGGATATGAAAGTCATTTTCCAGGATCATAGTAAAGTAAAGACTAAGAGGTTTCATCTTTCACTTTTCTGGATTTCATGAATATCATTTTCTCTATCATCTCACGGTCTAGCCAGAGTTGCATTTGCTGCTTCTAAATTGTGAATTTGGTACTTTTTCTTTTTCATTTTTGATCAATAATCAAATATCTGTATAGCAAAAAATGAATCAAGAATTTCATAGACCTATTCAATTTGTGAACTTGTTGAGAATAATTTCCTTGCTGAAATTTCTGTTTAGATCAGGAATTAGCTTTACATTAAATAAAGATTGCACTATGTCCTATATATACTGTTAATGAATTTTGTAGGGGTCATGCTAAACTTTCATTGCTACTATTGTTTTAAAAATTGAACACATGGTATATTTCTATTTATCTTTATCTTTACTTCTTTTCTCTGTTCCACTTTCACATTATCTGTTTTTATTATCTGAATGTTTTCTCATCTTAATAATCTGAGGGATTAAAAAATATAGTTCTTCAAAGGGTACAAAATTTGAGTAAATTTCAGCAAAAGAAATTTAAGTAAATATAAAAAACAAAATATAAAATGTTGCATATTTTCATTTCCTTCTAGAATATTAAAAATTATTTATTGAATTTAAAGAAAAAATACTAGTTATAATTAATGAGTAACAAACTTATAAGTTCAAAGTTATTCAAACATGTCTGAAATACTTTTTTTCAACTCTGAATCTTATTAAACGACTTTATAATGTAAATCTCTTTGAATATGTAGCATTCTAATATTCATTTATTTGCCAAAATAATAATTATGCTTGAATTATACTACATCTTGACCCACATATATAAATACTTAAGAGTGATATGGCTTCTTCCACAGTGCAAAATGTTCCTCAGATGATATATGTGCATATTATAGGAATTAATGAGTAAACCTAGAACTAAAGATTGAAACATGAAGAGAAAAAAAATGTATGGTCACCACCATTAAGAAAATATACCTTTTTATGCAAGAATTTGTGACATTTATAATGTCTGAGAAAGGATGTGACAAGTTACCTTTTCACTTACCTAAGTAGCTCTGTTACCTAAATCTTCCTCATTATCCAAAGTAGTGCCCATCTCCAACATTAGTGCAGTGCAGTCCACAAACCTTCATGGCACTTGAATGCAGTCATCACTTGGCTCAAGGACATAGGCTAAGAATGTGGAAAGAGTTTCCTTGGGGCCTGAATAGTGCTATCTGTAAGAGAAGATGTTTAGAGTTATTGGTCATATTATTTCAGGTTGAGTGCTGAATCTTATGATAGAAACTCATTAATAAACTTTTTTACTCTTTAACAAATTACTTTTTTGTGTTTCAGATATGAAGGATATTACATAGCATAGATCTCAATGTCTCAGAGTATTACAGATGAGAAAGGTGGAAAAAAGTTATTTTCAGGATAAAAATGACAAAATCTCATTGTGAATCACACTTGAGAAGTATGAGATATGTTGAAAATAATTTCCAGATATCTGGTTTAAGTCCCTGATGAATTATGGTATCATTAATCAGGAAGTGAAATACAAAAAGTAGAACATGTTTTGGGTAAAGATAGTAATTTCAATATTGGACATGTTGAAGGAAGGATGACTGTGATATCAAGCTGGAAATAACAAATATGTTTTTGGAAGTACAGTGTCAAGGTCTTAAGATCTAGACATTGATAAAAGAAATTTCTCAGCTAATCAGGGTCAGAAATTATAATAGATACCATATTAGCTGACAATTTTTGGTATAATTTTCCCCAGATTTTATTACTTATATATTAAATAAGAGGAATACCAGGAACAATACACTTACCAGTGTATGAATGTAACAATATAACACAGCAATCTGTGTGTTGCAGTGAAAATAGCAGAAAATTTATATCCAATTCTGGAAAAGAATCAATGATCTCCAATGTTTACCTCTAAGGTTTTGGGCAGTTCAGTTAGCCTCTGTGAAACACAGATTCTTTATCTGAAAGACAAAATTAATATGTACTTGTATCAGTTTAAGTTTCCATTAGCTTGAGAGTGACAGAAAACCCTGACTTAGTTTAAACAATATGATATGTATTATCTGATATAAGAAATTCTGAGAAGCATTCGATTCAAGATGGCGGTGTGAGAGGTGAGGCAGGGAAATCCTCCAAAAAGCACAGATAGTGTGAAAATATAGTTAATACAACTAACCCTGAAACAGCAACAAGAAAAAAGGCTGCACCAGACGGCATACAGACCTTATGAACAGAGCAGATCTCACAAAACAAGGTAACGTATGAAGACCTTGATCTGGTGGAACCCAAGCCCTTTCCCCACCCAAGCTCACCAGCAGGAGGAAGATAAATGGAACATGGGAGGGGGTGGAAGCCTGTGACTGCTGAAAACCTAGCCCTGGAGATCTGCTTTGCTAGCAGAAATCTACATTGTGTGGTGCTCTGGAGGATGGGGAGCTGGGACAGGCAGAGTGGTTGAGAAACAGATTCTGGCTGTTTGTGGAGGACAGGATCTGCACCCGGCTGCTCTGAGACAAGGGAAAGGCAGGCAGTCTGAGAGGCTTCCTAGCAGCGAAATGGCTGCTGAATGCACAGGGTTTGCATGGAGTTGTTGCACAGCAGAAGGGATAGGGAGACAAGGTTGTCTGGGCATGCTCTGCCCAGTAGATTGGGAAACTTGGGGAGCTTCAGACATTCCAACCCCCTGGCTGGCTACCCAGCTTTGAGGCCCCCCACTGTGATACGCAGCCTGTTGTGCCTTCCTCCTGGCCTGACAGTGCCGGCTTGCAAACCGGCTGTCACTGCTCTGGTGTCAGGCGAGCCAGAGAGGGGCCTCACATACAACATCTAGGCATGCCAAGCACAGAGGCTTACACCTGTGTGCTTGGCCCAGTGGCTGAGATACTGGAGACAGGCAAGGAAGACAGGAGTCAGGAAACAGATCTTTCCTCCCCACATGTACCAGCTCTGCTCCCTTATGACCCATAACCTCACTCTAGGGGCTGAGCAGCTCCAGAGACTGGAACTTATGGGCAATAGAGGGCCCCACACAGAAATGTGAAATGTCAAAAGAACATGGTGCAGACCAAAATATCACAAACCCTAGAAAACGGGCCAAATGAAACTGAACTCACCAATGTTCCCAAAATAAAATGCAAAATAAAGATCATAAACATGCTTACAGGAACTCAGGAATTAATTTAATATGGAGATACAATCATTTAGAAATTCCATATCTGAAATGAAACACACAATGGAGGGATTTAAAAGAAGATCAGATGTAGTAGAAAAGATGGTAAATGGAATAGAAATTAGAAAAAGGGAATACAAAGATGCTGAGGCACAGAGAGAAAAAGGAATCACTAAGAATAAAAGAATATTGAGAGAACTCTGTGACCAATCCAAATGGAACAATATTCGCATTTTAGGGGTACCAGAAGAAGAAGAGAGAGAAAAATGGATAGAAAGTGTCATAGAGGAGGTAATTGCTGAAACCTTCCCCAATCTGGGGAAGGAGATAGTCTCTCAAGCCATGGAGGTGCACAGATCTGCCAACACAAGGGAACCATGGAAGATAACATCAAGACATATAATAATTAAAATGGCAAAGTTCAAGGATAAAGACAGACTTTTAAAGGCAGCTAGAGAGATAAAAAAGATCACAAAGAAAGGAAAACCCTTCAGGCTATCATCATATTTCTCAACAGAAAAGTTACAGGCCAGAAGGGAGTGGCATGATATATTTAATGCAATATAGCAGAAGGGCCCTCAATCAAGGACACTGTACCCAGCAAGGATATAATTTAAATTTGAAGGAGGGATTAAACAATTTTCAGAGAAGTAAAGCTGAGAGAATTTACCTCCCAGAAATCATGTCTACAGTGCATTTTGGAGGGACTCCTATAGATGGAAGTATTCATAAGACTAAATAGATGTCACCCAAGAGATAGACAAAGGGTACAGAATATGATTCATAAAATACAAAGAATGGATGGGGAAGAAAAAGGAGGAAAAAAAAGAACCTTCAGGTTTTGTTTGTAATAGAATATGAAATGAGTTATATTAGACTGTTAGATAGTAAGGGAATTACCCTTTAACCTTTGGTAACCACAAATGTAAAGCCTGCTATGGCAATTAGTACATACCTATCGATAATCACCATAAATGTAAATAATCTGAATCCACCAATCAAAAGATGTAGAATCACTGAATGGATAAAAAAAAATACCCATATATATGCAGCCAGAAGAGACTCACTTTAAACCCAAAGACGTACAGAGACTGAAAGTAAAGGGATAGAAAAAGATATTTCATGCAACTCTTAGTGAGAAAAAATCAGGAGTTACAGTACTTGTATCAGACAAAATAGACTTCAAAACAATGAAAGTCACAAGAGACAACGAAGGACATTACATAATGATTAAGGGTTCCATCCAACAAGAGGATATAACAATTATAAATATCTATGCACCCAACACAGGTTCCCCTACATATGTGAAGCAAATACTAACAGAATAAAAGGGGGAAATCAAATTCAATGCATTCATTTTGGGAGACTTCAACACATCACTCACTCCAAAGAACAGATCAAACAGACCAAAAATAAATAAAGAGACTGAGGCACTAAACAACATATTAGAACAGATGGACCTAACGGACATCTACCCAACACTGAATCCAAAAGAAACAGGATACGCATTCTTCTCAAGTGCATATGGAACATTTTCTAGAATAGATGATATACTAGGCCACAAAAAGAGCCTCAGTAAATTTGAAAAGATTGAAATTGTACCAACCGGCTTCTCAGACAACAAATGTATGAAACTAGAACTAAATTACTCAAAGAAAATGAAACAGCCCACAAACACATGGAGGCTTAATAACATGCTCCTAAATAATCAATGGATCAATGACCAAATAAAAACAGAGATCAAGCAATATATGAAGACAAATGACAACAATCATTCAGCACTGCAAAACCTGTGGGATGCAGTGAAGGCTGTGCTAAGGGAAATATATAGCAATACAGGCCTACCTCAGGAACGAAGAACAATCCCAAATGAAAAGTCTGAACTCACAATTAATGAAACTAGTAAAGGAAGAACAAATGAGCCCCAAAGTCAGTAAAAGGAGGGACATAATAAAGATTAAAGCAGAAATAAATAAAGTTGAGAAGAATAAAACAATAGAAAGAATCAATGACAGCAGAAGCTGTTTCTTGGAGAAAATAATCAAAATAGATAAACCCCTAACAAGACTTATCAAGAAAAAAGGAGAGTCTAAATGCTTCAAAGGTTCAGAAATGAGAAAGGAAAATCACTACGGACAACACAGAAATACAAAGAATTATGACAGAATACTATGAAAAATTATATGCTAACAAACTGGATAACCTAGAAGACATGGACAACTTTGTAGAAAAATGCAACCTTCCAAGGCTGACCCACGAAGAAACAGAAAATCTGAATAGACCGATTACCAGCAAAGACATTGAATTGGTAATCAAAAAACTACCTATGAACAAAACCCGTGCCAGATGGTTTCACTGCTGAATTTTATCAAACATTTAGTGAAGACCTAATACACATCCTCCTTAAAGTTTTCCAAGAATCAGAAGAGGGAATACTCCCAAACTGATTCTAAGAGCCAACATAACTCTAATACCCAAATCAGGCAAAGACCCCACAAAAAAAGAACATTACAGACCAATATCCCTGATGAATATAGATGCAAAGATACTCAACAAAATAGCAGCAAAATTAATTAAAAAATACATCAAAAAGATCATCATGATCAAGTGGGATTCATCCCAGGGATGCAAGTATGGTACAACATTCAAAAATCTATCAACATCATACAGTACATCAACAAAAAGAAGGACAAAAACCACATGATCATCTCCATAAATGCTGAATAAGCATTCAAGAAAATTCAACATCCATTCATGATAAAACCCTCAACAAAATACCTATAAAGGACAAGTACCTCAACATAATAAAGGCCATATATGACAAACCAACAGCCCACATTATAACAGTGAAAAGCTGAAATCTTTTCCTTTAAGATCAGGGACAAGACAGGGATGCCCACTCTCTCCACTTTTATTCAACACAGTTCTAGAGGTCCTAGCCACGGCAATAAGACAACACAAAGAAATAAAAGGCATCCAGATTGGTAATGAAGAAGTCAAACTGTCCCTGTTTTCAGATGACATGATATTGTACATAAAAAACCCTAAAGAATCAACTCCAAAACTACTAGATCTAATATCTGAAGTTAGTGAAGTTGCAGGATACAAAATTAATACACAGAAATCTGTTGCCTTTCTATACACTAATGGTGAACTAGCAGAAAGAGAAATCAGGAAAACAATTCAATTCACAATTTCATCCAAAAGAATAAAATACCTAGGAATAAACCTACCCAAGTATGTGAAAAACACTCATGAGAGAAATTAAAGAAGATACCAATAAATGGAAACACATCCCATGCCTTTGGATAGTAAGAATTAATATTGTCAAAATGGCCATCCTGCTTAAAGCAATCTACAGATTAAATGCAATCCCTATGAATATACCAACAGCATTCTTCAATGAACTGGGGAAAATAGTTCTAAAATTCATATGGAACCACAAAATACCTGGAGTAGCCAAAGCAATCCTGAGAAGGAACAATAAAGTGAGGATAATTATGTTACATGACTTCAAGCTCTACTACAAAGCCACAGTAATCAAGACAATTTGGTATTGGCACAAGAACAGACCCATAGACCAATGGAACAGACTAAAGAGCCCAGGTATAAACCCAAGCATATAAGGTTATTTAATATAAGATAAAGGAGCCATGGGTATACAATGGGGAAATGACAGCATCTTTGACAGCTGGTGTTGGCAAAACTGGACAGCTAAATGTAAGAGAATAAAACTGGATTACTGTCTTACTCCATACCGAAAAGTAAACTCGAAATGGATCTAATACCTGAATGTAAGTCATGAAACCATAAAACTCTTAGACAAAAACATAGGCAAAAATCTCTTAGAAATAAATATGAGCAACTTCTTCATGAACATATCTCCCAAGGCAAGGGAAACAAAATCAAAAATGACCTAGTGGGACAGTATCAACGTAAAAATCTGTACTGCAAAGGACACCATCAATAGAACAAAAAGACATCCTACATTATGGGAAAATATATTCATAAATGACATATCCAATGAGTGGTTGACATCCAAATTATATAAAGCACTGACACACCTCAACAAACAAAAAGCAAATAAGCCAATTAAAAAATGGGCAGAGTAGCCGAACAGACACTTTTCCAAAGAAGAATTTCAGATGGCCAACAGGCACATGAAAAGATGCTACACATCACTAATCATCAGAGAAATGCAAATTAAAACCACAATGAGATATCACCTCACACCAGTGAGGATGGCCAACATCCAAAAGACAAATGACAAGAAATGTTGGCGAGGATGTGCAGAAAGGCCAACCCTCCTACACTGCTGGTGGGAATGCAAATTAGTTCAACCATTGTGAAAATCAGTGTGGAGGTTGCTCAATAAACTCAAAACAGAAATACCATTTGACCCAGGAATTCCTCTCGTAGGAATTTTCCCTAAAACTGCAGGATCCCAGATTCAAAAAGACCTATGCACCCCTATGTTTATCGCAGCACTATTTACCATAGCCAGGAAATGGAAGCAACCTGAGTGTCCATCAGTAGGAGAATGGATTAAGAATATGTGGTACATATACACAATGGAATATCATTCAGCCATAAGAAGAAAACAAATCCTACCATTTGCAACAACATGGATGGAGCTACAGGGTATTATGCTCAGTGAAATAAGCCATGCGGAGAAAGACAAGTATCAAATGATTTCACTCATCTGTGGAGTATAAGAACAAAGCAGCATCAGTCTCACAGAACCCAGGAATGGACTAACAGTTACCAAATGGAAAGGGACTGGGAACATGTGTGGGAAGGGAGGGATAAAGGGGGAAAAGGGCTATTACAATTAGCACACATAATGTAGTTGGGGGGTGATACGGGGAAGGCAGTATAACACAGAGAAGACAAGTAGTGATTCTATAGCATCTTTCTACACTGATGGACAGTGACTGTAATGGGGTATGTGGTGGCGTCTTGATAATAGGTGGAGTCTAGTAACTATAATATTGATCATTTAATTGTGCATTAATCACAAAATAAAAAATAAAATAAAATAAAAATAGAAATTCTGAGATAGGACAGTTTCTAGGATTAGTTCATTTGATATCTTAGTGATACTATGTAAGACCAAGGTTCTTGCCAAGGTTTTACTTTTAGTCATTTAAGTTTAGGTCTCATCAGAGCCAGATAGCTGCAGCACTTTCAGTAATCAGGTACAGAAATGAAAATATCCAGAAAAATAAGAAGAATACCTGTTTCTTGCATAAACCTGTTTTCTTTAGTTTTTAATCATCAATAATATTTTCATGGATGCTGCCAGACTTCCTTTCAGGTCTCACTGGTCAGAAGTGTGCCCTATGCCTATAACTAAGACAATAACTGTTCAGGAACCTGACATTACTAATATTGCAAAGACATTGTCATTCTTTTTCTGGATTAGAAAAAGCACTGACTTCCTTTAAATATAAAACCTCAAGGGGAAAAGTGATTCCTAAACAAAAATTAAGATTCTATTACATGAGAGAAAGTGGAAGGCTACATTGTTATTGGATGTGTAATCCTCAATATTTACTACAGTGCCTCCGAACATTTTTGGAGTGTTAAATAAAGCAATATATGTTAAAGTATTTATCATAAAATAACCAAATAACTTTAAGTCATTATAGCAGAATACAGTTTATGAGAAAAGCATACAAAGATTTCTTTAGCATTATCACCCAAAATGATTATCAGAGTAGCAGCATACCAAGTATAAAGGGTTTATACAATGTGGAGAACATACCACAATTGATCTCATTAAGCTTCACTCTTGCTTTTCAGTTATTCCCATTCTCTAGGTACTCTGATGGAAAATATCAAACAAGTCAAAAGCAAAATCAGCAAAGCCTGAGACCAACCTGTTGCATCTGAGAGTATGTCTTAAATAAGTCAGTATTGATGGGCCACTGTCATGTTTATGTGTGCATAATGCCCATTTTATCATTGATATACCCACATATTTCCCCTGATTTACTGCTTTTTTAGAGAAACTATGCATAAAATCAGTGTATGCAACTGATTAGAAAACGCTTTTACTTGTTTTGTGCAATGGAAAAAGAATGTCACTGAGCTAAGTTTCAATAATGTTCAAGCCATATGAATGTGCTGTAAAAGTCTACAAAGGTCATAATGAGCAAAGCTGTCGCCCCATAGCTGAAGCTGATAGAAAATCTTCCCAGAAGCTAATTCCTGGATACACAATATATTATCTTTTCTCTGGCTCCTTGGATTAGACAAGCACCAGAGAAATAAGGAAAAAGGCAGATAACCCACAGATTTTCTGAATTTTCTGTGTTGACTGATTTGAATAAGAACAAAAGTGCATAAGGCAGGAATCTTGCAACTTCAACCTAAAATTCATCCATCTAGTTTCTGCATTAACAAAATTGGATGCAGAGAACTGCCTACATGAAACATTTAGAGGTTTAGGGTTTGGATTAGAAGACAAGTATATATATATATATAATATTACACTATGGCTAACATCTAACATCTACACTCAGTGGATACAGTCTCTCTTCCATGGTAACCAAAAATTCTGATCCTACTCCAAAAACAAAAGATGCCAGAACATCTGCTCAGCAGGGAGTTTCAAATACTAGAAATCAGTGTTCTTTATACTTGACAGAGGTTTATAACAACAAACAGCTTTAACATAACAAAAGCAAAAAGAATAAAATAAAATAAATAAAAACTCTTTTAAAAACACTATAAATATACCTGCGCTGAAATAACAGTCATATCTTAGTCAAATAGTCTAGGTAGGATGACTTCTCCAAACTGCCCAGGGAAAATTCCAATGATGTTTAATTTTCTTGAAGGCAACTCACTTTTGTGTTTTCCCATATTCTGGAAAAGTAAAAAATGTACAGTACTTCTGAGAGGGTCCACCTTGTTAAAATAGACATAACTTTCCACACCATGCTATCATAATTTATTTTTAATTGTCATATGGTTAAAATTTAGTAAGTACCAGGTATGAGCCCCATAGTCATCTTAAGGATTCGATGAGGAGATATGCATTAAAATAGCTAGAATTAACATACTATGTAGTAAATGTATGATACATTTTATTTCTTTGTTCCTTCTTAAGGCCACTGAAATTGGGAAGGGTTTATTTTTCTCTATTATTAATAGTTATTCTACTATTGTGAGTGAAAAAATAATTAGAGGCTCATTATTAAGATATAAAGAGGGAGTTACAAACACAAGCCTAAAGCAATTATTTAAAGACAAAAATGTATATTTTGTTCTCTACATGTTTCCTGTTCACTTTTTAGCAATAGTACAATTATCTTTAAAGCAAATGTCCCTTTTTCAGAGCTGACACAAACTTAGTCTTCCACAAGAGGCAAAATCCTTCCTTTTGCTAGTGTGCAATGTATTAGGGGCCTATCAAACCACAGCATTAAAATAAAATGTGCCTAGGAAAATTCAGAAACCCTAGGTTCTTCTGCTAGAGGAGAAGATAGGCAGTGGGTTCAGAGGAAGATCTAATGAATTGCTTTTACAATCTTGGGACATGAAAGTTTGAAGTATTTCTTCTTCCTGCTAATGTTTGTTATAAACTCCACGAGACAAAAAGCTACTCTCAGATTATTTGAGCTTGGAAGACTTTTAGGGGTATGTACCCCTTCCACTTCATGACATAACAGGATAAAGTTGACTTTTGACCCTGAAAGCAGCACACAGGCCGTTACACCCACCAACTATGACCCAGGCAGACATATCTTAAAATCCCTGAGGTAATAAAACTTCTAATATATCTGTTTATTTCACTGGCCTGCATGTACTTCTTGTAGACTTGCATAGAATATGTCACATTTAAAATTAATATTTTTGTGTAGCTTGCATCATTCACACAGATGCCCTGGATAGAATAATTAAATATATTTGCAATGGATGAACTTCTTTCTCTCTCTTTCTCTTTTTTTGTGAGACATCTGTGGGTGATCCTTCTAAAAAATAAGGCTAGTTAGTTCATAAGCATAATATGAAAAGTCCTCTGAGCCATATTATATATGCTCAGATGTAATGCTTTTGTTTATTTGTAAAATATGCCATGTGGTAATTGATTGACCTATGATGATTTGGGAGTAGGAGATAATGCAGCTGCCCCAGCAAGGAAATTTGGGAGCAAGGAATTATGACAATAAGATCAATCTCTGGTCAGGCCAGGGTAACAACTGATTTAACCGAGGGGTCCATAACTGCTAGTCTATTCATGCTCTTTGCTAATACTTCTTTCCATAAAACAATACTGCACCATTAATTACAGCTTTTAAGACTTTACTATTCACTTTTCTTCAGAGAGGGAATCATCACTATTCCTTACTCTTATGTGCATGATTCCTTACCATCTAGATCCTTTTCATGGTGCAGCTCAAGTCCCATCTCTTCCAAGAAGCCTTTCCTGATCACTTCAGCCCGCATTGCTCACTCTTCTTTGAACACACATAACACTGATCATCTAATACTTATATTGGAATTTTAATATAACATTTTGCCTTGTGGTATTGGCTTATATTCCTGAACTGTTTAAAGGCTATTATGGCATACTTATATTTTCTCTTCACATATTGTTTACCTTAAGGAATACTGCATATTATATGCTTCTTTGTGTCCCACAGCACCTAGCCTAGGACCAGGCCTGTGGTGTTCATCTAGTAAATCTTTTTTGCGTGGATATGGAGTTGATACCATGTTGACAGATTTAAAGATTATTCAATTGTTCTGCTTTTTACAACATAACATTTTAGCTGATAACAAGGGTCTTATTTTTTGATAACTCTTCAATTTTCACTCAGCAATAAAATGGATGCAGAGAAAATTTTTTAATTTACCAAAGACTACTTACCATTTACTTACCACTTGTTTTGTGGGATGATAACAAGAAGCATTAACACGGGAAATTTTGGAAAACGTATTTCTGCGTATAAAGTTAAATTTAATCTAAAGGGAATATATGTGCCAAATGCCATGTGGTAGCTATGAATTACAAGAAAAAAAGTCTGTTCACATATCCTTTGTACTCTCTTTATTTTCTCTCAGAAATTTAGGAAAATATTATATGGGTTTATACAAATCAAAGACTTGCTCATCATTGGCACTACTTGCTTATGCTCAATGTTAACTAACAAAAATAACCTCTTCCCTCCTACGTATTAGTCCCAATTGTAGAATTCTTAGGTTAGAGTGGAGATTATCTATCCAAACTTTCTTAGGAGTGTATAATACAAGATAGAAATCTCTCTTGTGGAAGCTTTCTTCACAAGCGACCCACAGGCTTTATGCTTCATCTTTGTAGACTAGACTATCTATTATATGATGAAGAATTTCAGATATCTTAGTAAGAATGTTCCTTTGGAGAAACTCTTATTTGGATATAACTTAGTAAATTAAGTTCTATAGCAAATAGTGCTGGACTGAGTTCCCAAAATACAATGATTAGAAATCCACCATGAAGGTAAAATACATGTTTTCATGACTCATTTCATTAACTCTGTTTGGAGCTAGTTAATTTAAAGAAAATTACTAGGGCATGTTGGAAGGGAATGTGGTGACCACTTGTAAAATATTTAATAAAGTAGTTTTGTTGTGCCCAAGTCGGGAGTCCCCAAGAGACCACCAAGGAGCCGATTCTGATGCAAGCACACAAGGGTCGTTTATTCAAGCTTGAGCTCGGGCTCACACCTGTCACCGATGGAGCGGTTTCAAAGTGAGAGTCCTGAGCTCAGGGTAGGCCAGGTTTTTAAGCATTACAAGGTGCAGGGAGAGGGGGGCACTAAATTGGACATTTTCCATGGGTTAAGTCTGGCTGGTGCCCAGCTGCCGGCTGATGTATCATGTAAGGTATGTTATCTGTAAGGAGCAGATGTGTCTGAACCTTGAGGCTTGGACCTTGATGTCTGGACTGTTAGATTGTAGACAGGGAGCTATCTAAGGGGAAGTTACTGGGACAATAGGTAGCTTTTTCTCAAGACTGAAACAAAGTTTTCTTAGAACTAGGTCGGGGTTGAGGCTTCTTTCTTAAGATGGCCTTTTTAAAATGGAGTTTCTCTTGCTCTCACATTCCCTCTTTCTTTTGTACATTGGGTCCAATCATGGGCCCACAGTTTCAGAGTTTATTGGTTGGTACTGTGAACGTCACTAGGAGTTGTACAGTATCTACTCGCTCTTTGATGAAGGTAACTAACTTATTAAGAATGCAGGGTCTGAATGTGAGTAAGAGTATTAAAATCATTAGGGGGCCAAGCAAGGTAGAGATCAGGGTAGTCAGCCAGAGGAGCTATTGAACCAAGATTCAAACCGTCCTTGAGACTGTTGTCTTTTGGCTAGCCCTTCTCTGACTTTAGCCATAGATTCTTTAATCACTCCTGAATGGTCTGTGTAAAAGCAACATTCTTCACCTGAGGTGGCGCATAGGCCTCCTTGTTGTAAAAATATTAAGTCTAAACCTCTCTTGTTTTGGAGGACAACTTCAGCTAATGAAGTCAGTGACCCCTGTAGGTGAGAGATGGAGGCTTCTAAGCTCTCTAAATCTATGTCGATAGCTGCTCTCAGGTCACCGTAATGTCTATTTTGGAGGATAAGTGAGGAGACGCCAGTCCCTACTCCTGAAAGCCCTAAACCTAGGAGCATTGTTAAAGTAATGGCCATTATGGGCTCTCTTTTAACTCTAGAGGCCCCTGCTAGTCGGCTGAAAAGCTCTTCATCAGAATTGACCAACAGTTTTGGTACTAGTTGAACTAGAACACAGAAGCTTTGGGTCTGCTAAGGACTGTCCCATGTAGGCAGGGAGTAAGTCCTGTAGAGCATGCCCACCAACTGTCTGTAGGAGGGATAATATATCTGGTGGTATTACCTGATGAAATGGTTCAATTACAGAGGTGATGATGAGTGTTTGGTACTTGACTTAAACAAAGACCTTGCCCAGTTACATACTGTAAAGTTAATCTGGCACTTCTTTGCTGCCACCTACAAGAGTTGAGGTTTTCTATTTAAGTATAACTAGCATCAAAGGCAATTCCTCCATAATAAGGAGGTTTAGTATCATAACATAACCAGCAGGATTGAGTAAGGTCTCGTCTGGAAGTACTTAAGACTTTAAAGGTGTGAATCATGAGCTCCCAGAGGGGGTCTCCAGTGAGAGATATTTCTGGTGCTCTGCGAGTTGTTACTAGGGGCAGCACAGTGGCTGTAGTCAAATTGAGGCTCTCGGTGGGAGCAGTTTTCTTATTGCCTTTGGGGACTAGTGCTGGATTGGGCCAAGAGGTCTCACTATGAGTTGGAGGGTCATAAGCAAGCCTAGATCATACCCTGTTTGATATAGCTACAACCCCCAGTTTCGCCCCATAGCCCACTGCTTGTAGTTCTTTCCCAGGTCTGTAAAGATAACTTTTATAGGATTGCAAAGGAAGCTAGAACACCAACCATACACTGGGTTACTGGCTATTCTGGACTGCAGGACTTGTGATACCTGAATCAGGTCTTCTCGGAATGGTGGCATCCACCACATGGAGCCCATGGATTCACACCCCCAATTTTGACAGTAGAAATGCTCTCCTCCCCCACACTTGATTACTTGGGATCAGGAATGATTTCCACCTGGGCACACATAAAATGAGGTCTCTCGCAGGGCAGCTCTTTTTATCAGATGGCTGCATTCAGGCCCATTGGATTTCAGTGGGGGAAGGGTGCATCCCCTCCTTCCGTCTTTACATTCATGCCTCCCCTTTGTTTCCAGGTCCCAGTCTCCTATGTCCCAATTCCCAGCAGCTAATCGACAGAGGTCAACCTGAAGCTCAGGCCACCAAGTATTAGGGGGTGCCACTTTGGAGGTGGCAGTAACTATGCCACCTGTGCTAGTGTTGATCACAACCCAAGTCAGGTTAAAAGGAATGTGTGGATTGGTTCTGGCATAACCCGAAATAGATACAATCACTAGCATTAAGTAGGTCAGACGCGCTGCAGCTTGAGCTTGAGCGGGTTCTTGGCATCGGAAGTCTGGACTTTCCATTATGGCAAAAAGTCTTCTATGAGTGCAAAGGGATCTGCTGGTTTCACATGGGTGTAATGGATCCAAGTTGCAATTCTGTTGACTTTGAGAGCGTTGGGGGTCGTCAGGACCACAATGTATAGACCTTTCCAGCGAGGTTGAAGGTTTTCTTGCCCGTGTCTCTTTACATAGATCCAGTCCCCTGGCCGGTAATGGTGGGGAGCAGGTGGAAGTCCAGATTCATAGAGGGTTTTCAGCTTAGGCTAGATGCTCCAGTGTGCTGCTTGTAACACCTTCAAGGAAGTTAGCAAATTAGTATCTTCAAATTCAGTTAGCATTTCAGACTGAAGATTAGGTATAATAGGAGGGGGAATCCCAAACATGATTTTGAAAGGAGAAAGACCTAATTTATAGGGTGAGTTGCATATTCTAAAAAGGGCAAAGGGAAGGAGACTCACCCAGTCTGTTGGGCTAATTTGGTCAAGGTCTCTTTTAGAGTTCTATTCATTCTCTCTACTTGACCTGAGCTTTGGGGTCTATATGCACAATGTAATTTCCAATCAGCCCCCAAAATAGTAGCTAAACTCTGGCTTACCTTAGAGATGAAGGCCGGTCCGTTATCAGATCCTAATAAGACTGGGAAGCCATACCTGGGCAGGATGTCTTCGAGTATTTTCTTCGCTACTAATTGTGCAGTGTCATGTTTGGTGGGGAAGGCTTTTGTCCATCCTGAAAAAGTATCTACAAACACTAGCAAGTATTTGTATCAATATTTTCCTGGTTTTACCTCAGTGAAATCAACTTCCCAGTAGGCCCCCGGGCAATTTCCTCATAGTCGGTTTCCAGAGTTTTTATCAGTCTTTGAGGCATTAGTCAGCTGGTAAGCTTTGCAGTTAGCCACAATTTGTTCACTTCTGATATAGGCATTTTTGAGCATTATTCCTGAATGCCTTATCAAGTCCTGCATTTTCCTGGTTCCCATGTAAGTGGCTCAGTGTATCTTAAAAAGAACTTGATATCCCAGCATTTCAGGGAGTATAATTGTACCACCAGCCATCAACCACCATCCTTTGGGGCAATGGGACATCGGTATCTGGTGGGACCATTTGACATCTTCTTCAGTATATTCTGGTGATGTTGGTAGACTGGGATTTCCAGGGTCAGGTAGGTGTGTTAGCAGAGTAGTCACTGCTTCTAATGCCACTTTTTGAGCAGTGGCATCAGCCAGATTGTTTCCCCTTGCCACTGGGGTGTTGGCTTTCTGGTGCCCTGGGCAGTGCATGATGGCTAGATTTTTAGGTAACCACAGGGCTTGTAAGAGGGCTAACATCTCTTCTTTATTTTTAATTGTTTTTACTTCAGCTGTCAATAGTCCTCTTTCTCAATATATAGCCCCATGAATATGGACAGTTGCAAAGGCATAGCGACTGTCCGTGTACAAATTCAATTTGGTGTCTTTTCCCAAGGTCAGGGCTTTAACTAGGGCTATTAGCTCTGCCTTCTGGGATGAAGTTCCAGCCAGCAATGGATCCGCCCAAATAACTTCAGTTTCTGTTACTACTGAGGCCCCTGCATACCTCTGCCCATCTTGGATGAAGCTGCTTCTGTCAGTGAACCAACTGACTTCTGCATCTGGGACAAGCCTGTCTGTCATGTCCTCTCACACTCCGTGCAAATGTGCTAATATTCCTGCACAATCATGTAGAGGTGCTTCCAGGGCCGTATCAAGCAACAGTGTAGCTGGGTTAAGGGCAGCAGGAATGGAAGATAATTCTTTCAGGGTTAAGTAAAAGACTCTGGTAGTGTGTCATGCGGGCATTACTGAGCCATCGGTCAGGAGGTTGTTTCAGGACCCCTTCAATTGCATGGGGGTGATTACATACAATTCTTGTCCCAGAGTTAATTTGTTGGCATCTTTAACTATCAGCACAACAGTGGCAATTATGAGAAGGCATGGCGCCCATCCTGAGGTCACAGGATCCAGTCATTTAGAGAGATATGCCACTGGGTGATGCCAGGGTCCTAGATATTGGGTCAGGACTCCCTTGGCAATGCCTTTGCTTTCATCGATGTAAAGGTAAAAAGGCTTGGTTACATCTGGCAGTCCCAGGGCTGGGGAAGACAGGAGGGCTCTTTTTACGTTCTCAAAAGCCAGCTGTCTTTCTTCAGTCCATTCAAAGGGGGACTGTTCTTTTGTGGCCTCATAGAGGGGCTTGGCCATCTCTGCAAACCCAGGAATCCATAAGTGACAAAACCCAGCTGACCCCAGGAATTCTCCTACCTTCTGTGGAATGTCAGGTGGGGGTATCTTCAACAGTGTTTCTTTGCGGGCTTCTGAAAGCCAGCACTTACCACCTTCAAGAATGTATCCTACGTAAGCAACTTGAGGTTTACAAATCTGCGCTTTCTTTGCAGAGGCTCGATATCCTAACTCACCCAGTGTTTGTAATAAGGCTTGAGTTCCTTTTAAGCAGGTCTGATAATACTCTGCTGCTATAAGCAGATCGTCTACATACTGTAAGAGAGTTAACTGGGGGTGGTTAGCTCTGAACTCACCTAGGTCTTCATGTAGGGCTTCAACGAAGATGGTCGGAGAATTCTTAAATCCCTGTGG
>JAQQAC010016209.1:64636419-64668882 GCA_029783875.1 Phataginus tricuspis
AGCCACTTTTGTTTCTGTCGCCTCAGGATCCATGGGGGTGAATTGACGAAAGGTTTCTACAATTTGCTCTAGAAAGGAGGCTGGACTCTCATCTTTGCCCTCTTTTACATCTCCTACCTTGGCCAAATTGCTGGGCTTTCTAACAGCCCCTTTGAGACCCCCCAACAGAGTCTGGCGGTAGACCCGGAGCCTCTCCTTACCTCCTGCCATGTTGAAATCCCAGTCAGGACAGGACAAGGGAAAGGAGGCATTAATAGTGTCCCAATTGGTGGTTGGTACTCTAGTATTTCCAGGAGCCAGTTTCCTGGCTTTGGTCTGAATCCTCTCTCTCTCTTCTCTCGTGAAGAGGATCTGGAGGAGCTGTTGGCAATCATCCCATGTGGGCTGATGGGTAAACAAAACTGTTTCCAACAGTTTAATTAATTCTCTAGGATTTTCAGGAAAATTAGCATGTTGAGTTCTCCAGATATATAAATCACTCGTAGCAAAGGGCCAGTAGCAATGGGGTTAATTCCCAGATTCATCAGAGGGTCCTCTCGCCTGCATCAGGAGAATAGTGGAATCAGCTGGGCCAGCCAGGGAGGTGGCTCTCTGACTCCTTGTACTCTGGGCTGGCCCACCTTCCCCAGTGGTGGCAGCCTGCACCAGCAGCAGCAGAGCGGCCTGAGCCTAAGGTGGCGGGGCCGATTGCACCAGTGTGGGGTGATAGGGGGGAGGAAAGATGAGCTCTTCGTCGGTCTCTCCCTGTAAGACAGGGTAAAGAGGTGCCATTGATCTGGCTTCAGGTTTGGCTTTAGTTTGAACGGCCAGCACTGGTTTAGGTTTCTGTGGAGGCAAAAAAGGTTTAAGCCAAGGAAGGGGATTTTTAACTAAGTCTTCCCAGACCAGGATATAGGGAACCTTGTCTGGGTAGCCTGCATGGGGATGGAGGATGATCTGCCGGACTCTCAAGATGGCATCCAGGTCAAAGGTCCCCTCCACAGGCCATCCGATACTGAAAGTTGGCCATTCAGAGCTGCAAAAAGTAATGAGTTTACCCTTCTTAATTCTTAAACTGAGGTTACTCACTAGTTCCCTGACTTCTTTAAAATGGTCCGTCATCAGGGACAATGGAGTAGAAGAGATCTGACCCATCTTCTAAAAATGAAAAGCTATCGACAGCTTACTAAGTATGACAAACAAAAAGCAAAACAAAAGATACCCACAGGCATTAGGAAACAAAAGTGAAAGTGAGATGATGGCAATCTGCCGTTTGGCGGTAGCGGCCCTCCTCGTTCCCCCAGGGGTTCCAAACAGATGAGGGACACTCTGTCCCCTCCGAGCGGGTTTGGTGCCAGCTTTAAAACAGAGACAGGGGCCATGACCCTTGTAAGACCCCCCCCGATCGGTGACCTTCCACAGCATGTCCGCCCAGGTACTCTACCCATCTCTTTAAAACAGAGACGGGGGGCCACGACTTTTGTAAGACCCCTCCGTCAGACGGGGGCCTGTAACATCTTCCAGGATCCCCAATTGGTGGCCTTCCACAGCATGTCTGCCCAGGTCCTATTCTGATCCCTTCAAATGCAGATGGGGCCCTTCTCAGAAAGTGAAAGAGCGCAGCACAACACGCAACACAAACAATAGACACAAAGCTTGTATCACTCACACACCTATAGTTCTTACTGGCTGGCTCAAACCCTCTGGTTCGGGAGTCCTGGGGGTCTTGGGGATCCTGGACGCAACCCCAAATGTTGTGCCCAAGCCACGAGTCCCCAAGAGACCACCAAGGAGCTGATTCTGATTCAAGCTCGAGCTCGGGCTCACACCTGTCACCGACACAGTGGTTTCAAAGTGAGAGACCTGACCTCAGGGTAGGAAAGGTTTTTAAGCATTACAAGGTGCAGGGATGGGGGGGCCACTAGCCTGGACATTTTCCATGGGTTAAGTCTGGCTGGTGCCCAGCTGCCGGCTGATGTATCATGTAAGGTATGTTATCTGTAAGGAGCAGATGTGTCTGAACCTTGAGGCTTGGACCTTGATGTCTGGACTGTGAGATTGTAGCCAGGGAGCTATCTAAGGGGAAGTTACTGGGACAATAGGTAGCTTTTTCTCAAGACTGGACAAAGTTTTCTTAGAACTAGGTCGGGGTTGAGGCTTCTTTCTTAAGATGGCCTTTTTAAAATGGAGTTTCTCTTGCTCTCACAGTTTTTCCTCTGTTATTATTTTTTTATTCCAAAAAGGTGAATGCACTCCTGGTTTTTATATTCTCATGTATATTTTAAGATCTCAGGGAAGGAGAAAAGAAACATATGTCAGGATTATCTATATTTCTAACTCCCATTAAAGTATTCTGAACTTTCACTTTAATTCTCTAGCTTATACCTTATTGTTCAAATATAGAACATGCTATTATATAGCTAAAAAAATCCATGGAGATAAAAGATAATCATCCATTTTGTCCATTTTAATTTTATTAATTAAAAAAAGTCCTAATTTAAGCTAAGAATTATGGGTACAATAAATCAAGGTAGTGTTTTGGGGCTAAAGGAAAAGTTTCTTCACACAAATTAATACTTATATCCAATAAATGAGATAATTTCAGAAAATAACATAATGAAAATTAATACCTATATTGGAAAGTATCGGTCATTTCATTCTCACCCTCCATATTGGATGGACACCTATCTGGCTATCAGGCAGGGTCCATAAAGGATATGGCTACAATTCTCTGAAGTGTTAAAATTCTAATATCTACTAATGAAATTCAGAGGAAAAAGAAATGCATAGGAAAATAAGATATTTTTTACATACTCAGTCAGATCTTGGGAGCTAATATATCTTATGTACTTTTTGAAGGTGAATATAAAAAATGCTACATAGAAAGAAATTACAATTTCATCACTATTAAAGATATTACAGATTATTTACTTTTCCTAAGTAAAGGAAGTAATTCAAATGTCTTATAATCTAGATGCTGAGAGACTGAGTACAAGACTCTGGTTAATAATCCAGAAATAAATATTTCAATATAAAAATAAATGGAAGTACATAAAACTATTAAAATGAATAATTCACAATGATATGCTTAGCACTTCATAAATTTCATAGAAAAGTGTCCAAAAAATAACTACTTGTTGGAAAATTGCATTCAAGACAAGAAAATAAATGGAAAGAGATTGCTGGTGCTGCAAACATATTGAAAATTCAAGGAATGTCAGAAACCTAAAGTTTATTGAGTGCATGTCTGTGACTTAAAATGAAGCTTGGGTTAGTTAAATTTGACTTTAGTACTTGTGTAGTATATTACAGAAATCCACAGATGCATGCCCAACATGCATCTACAAAATCATACAAGAGTGATAAATGACAGTAGCCAGTTTACAAATGATTAATTAAATTGATATTATCCACAGATGATCAAGTAATTATTGCCAAATCAGAACACTAACTATAGACCAATTAAATATAATTGCAAAGAAATAGAACTGAGACTTCCACAATAGGAGGATGAAATTAACAGACATGAGGAAATCATACTTGGAGTGAAATCAAAACTTAAATTAACTAAAACTAACCAAACTTTTGAAGCTAAAAATATATAAATAATAATTTGCACATTTTCAGTTTGTCAAATTTTCAGAGGCTTTCTAAACCTCCTGTATCATATGATACTCACAAGAACTCTGTGAGATGGGCTGGGTTGGAATCATCATATTTGTTCAATATAGTTTATTCATACAAAATAAAAATAATAATTTTTTAGTGAACAAACTTACAATAAAAAGAATAATATAAATAAAAGAAAAATTGAAGGACCAGATGATCACTGGTCCAAAAATGACATCTCACGAGACCATATTAGAAGCAGCAGTATAAAATGATGGCAAACTATGGTAGCACAATGCAGATTAAGGTAAAACGGGGTTTGGATTATGCCTCTGATACTTACTTGCTGTGTGACTTGGAGAAGCTACTTAACCTCCTGAACTTCAGCTATCTTACTTGTAAAGTAGAGATAAATAATCATTATACCTGGTCTAGTGCCTGAGACCTAGTAGAGGCTCAATAAACTGTGTTATTATTATTATCCACCTGAAAAAGTCCTTCATCATTAAAACCCAACTCCCCTGTGAATCATTTTCTGAGTCATTCTTCATACAAAATTGTGTGCTCCTTTTTCAATTCTTTATAGTCTCAGATCTTCTGTCTGTTTCCTTCACTAAGACTGATTTCTTGAGGTCAGGGATTTTGTTGTACTTCATTTATACCTCCAGAAAATATCAAAGTGTTTGATACATAGTAGATACTCAATAAACATTCATTGAAAAAATACAATGACTATTCTCAAAAACGTCAAAGATATATTTAAGTGTCTTTTTTACCTTGGTTTGTGCTCTGGGCTGTATGGTGGTAAGTCACAAACATTTAGGAGTGCATAAACAACAGAAAACCCTGATATTGAAAATGTTATCCATACACCTAAAGTTGCAGAGCATTTTGAGTACTATCAAGTGGTCCTACACATAATTTATGCTCAAGAAATGTTTATAGAAATAACAAAAGAGATTAATAAGAACCTCTGAACAAAGACCCCCAAAAAGGGCCCTTATATTATTAACACTCTGGTACATCACTAAGGTACAAGGTTGTAAGACTATAAGGAAATAATGTACGGAAAGTATTTTAACTTTAAGTATTTTAACAATGCCTGAATCGTACCCATAATTCAATAGATGTTTATGGTGGCAGGGAGACAGAGACAGTGAGAGAAAGGAGGAGGCAGGGAAGGATGACAACTACTAGGTTACAAGGAAAAGTGTGTTTTATGGAAGGGAAAACAGAAGTTCAATCTCAGTCTGGTCTGGGGAGACTACTGTTAGTCCCTTCTCTGCCTTCATCAAAGTAATTTTAAGAGAAAGTAAAAATGATTATAAATATGAGGAATCATTGTGGTTACTATTATGAATGTCATTTTATTGAAAAGGGGGTTTTGAACTGAAGATGAAATAAAAACATATTTCTTTTTAATTAGATTCAGTGAAGGAGAAAACGCAGTTTTGGAGTGGTCAAAATTGACAAAAATGACACAATTTGATTGTGAAAGGAAACATATGAACACTTGTGGAAACATTTTAAATAAATAACTGAAAAACATAACCTCTAATGATTGCTTTATGTACTGTTTCTTAGGAACTATGATTATTTAATTCATATTTTTAGCCTCCTTTATTTTACATGCCTTTATAATAAGCATTTAGTGACATATGAGCCCGATAGCCTTGCCGAAGATAATTAGTGTAAGGTGGCTTTTGAACCCCACTCTAATTTAGCATTTGTTTCTACATGTTGTACTCTATACTCCAGGCTGCACAAAAAGCAGAAAGCTAAGAAATCCCACAAAATGGAAACTGCCTTCTAATAAATATGCAAAAGTTGAGATAGTCATTAAAAAATTCTTCACAGTCAATAAAAATCATGTTAAGTACCTTTTCATTATGGGACATTCATCCATCCTTTTTCATGAAGTGCAGAACTGCAACTAGCCACTTCTCTGTGTAATTCTGTAGAAGTCCAAAACAGTAAAACCATTAGAATGGGCCATATCCTTGGACTGACTTCTCCTTTCCATATATCCTTATTCAAAATAGTTATTTTAACTAATTCAAAAACCATTTGAATAGCATCTTTAAATATTTCCTAGGCTTATCATAGTTGCCTCTCTGCAGAATACTACACTGTGATAAGCATTGTGACAAAGAAGGAGGTAACCTGATTTCTGGAAGAAAAGTTGTTGAGACTCCTAAATCAAAGAGTACTTTCACATGGCCTTAGATGTCTAATGGAGTTTGATCCTTCGTTTACTTTGATATGTAAATGGAGATATTGCTTTCTCCAGGGGACCTGGAGATCTGCCAAACCACATAAGGGTAAGATATCCAGGATAGAAACTGAGTTGCCTAGAACAGCAGAGAAAGCCAAGTTTGTGTTTTTGCTTCCCAATAACATACCTTTGCTAATAGTTCTTACATGCAATATAAATGCTTATATATTTACACAGCTTAGTCATCTTAGTTAGCCAATAGCTACAAAACAACATTTTTATTGTTCTTTTTTCTGGTGATGTGTTACAAAATTTAGAGCTTGCCTTTGAAGATGCAATTTATGCTTCCTTTGACATAGTTCATAAAAATACCCATTCTTTACCTAAAAATGTTTATCTTAGCTGGATGTTGGAACATACTTTCAACTACTTATTTAAATGAAGAAACAACTACTAGAATGGTAAAATTGCTAATTTAAAGAGTGAAAAGATAATTTCTACCCTAATTCCAGGAATATCACATTTGGTAGAGGCTGAAAATTTATATAGAACCTTTGTCATTTTATCATATTTATATTTCATCTCTACTTTCTTTCGGGTTCTTCCTGTTCTTATAATTTAAAATCCATAAAGTAAGAGTAAATAATTCTAGTAATTTTTATTAATGTTCAACATCATTGCTGTTACCTCTGAATTGATAGTTCTTGCTCCATTCTTGATTCTGGAGTATTTAATTAGTGATTCTTATCATACGTCATAAACTAGAGTACTAGTGCTAAGCATTCATGTGAAAGCTGACATTGTATTTAAAACCATTGCCAGTTCTGTAATGAAGGCATAGTTTTTAACTTTAGCAGTCTGAAACTATAAAATTATAGATTAATTTGTGAAGAAGTTTCCTATAAAGGACACCAAATATCACACAATATTAGGATAAACATTCTTAATATATCATTCATTTGGTATGAAAATAAATCCAATAAGTTTTCCTTTAAGGAAGAATATAATTGTAGAACTAGACACATAGTTTGTTGGAATGAAAACTAAAGTTAACTATTCATTTATTCTTCCTCTCTTCTAGCTTTCTTTCACTGTTTTTTACTTTCTTTCCTTCCATCTTTCCTTTTTACCTTATTTCTTTCTTCTTTTCTTTTTTCTTTCCTTCCCAACTTTCTTTCCTTACCTCCCAATCTGATTTTTTCTTTACTTCCTTCTTTCAGGCTACCTTTATTCTCTACTATTCTTTCTTTACTCTATAGTTGCATTAATTCTCCATATCTATGTCATTCCTTCATTCTGTAGTCACCCTTTATCTCTCAATCTTCTGAATTTAATCTATCCCTATTATTTGACTTGCAAAACCTCCTTTGATTTATGAAACTATTTTACTTAAATTATAACTCAAATTGTACTCACAGACTTTTTCAAACTCTAAAATTCATAAACGCATGAAGTAATAAAGATAATACAGCAATAGCATCTATCTTAACAATTTTAAAATGATTCTGTGTGATAATATAGGGATACCTCCTGTATTGGGAAAAAAGGCTGAATTTTACATTTGAATGGCTCCAGCTTCCTGGCTGTGGTTTGATAATTCCTGGACAAAGTAAATTTTACTTAGATCTTGAGGAAAGAAATACCCCCTTTCTGGGCAAACACAGGCATATCATGCAATTAAAAAATAACTGATGACATATCCAATAAGGGTTGACATCCAAAACATATAAAGCACTGACACATCTCAATAAACAGAAAGTAAATAAGCCAATTAAAAAATGGGAAGAGGAGATTAACAGACATTTCTCCAAAGAAGAAATTCAGATGGCCAACAGGCATGTGAAAAGATGCTCCACATTGCTAATTATCAGAGAAATGCAAATTAAAACCACAATGAAATATCACCTCACACCAGTTATGATGACCATCTAAAACACAAACAACAACAGATGTTGGTGAGGGTTTTCAGAAAGGGGCACCCTCCTAAACTGCTAGTGGCAATGTAAACTAGTTCAACCATTGTGGAAAGCAGTATGGAGGTTCCTCAAAAAACTAAAAGTAGAAATAACATTTGACCAGGAATTCCACTCCTAGGAATTTACCCTAAGAATGCAGCAGCACAGTTTGAAATAGACATATGCACCCTTATGTTTATCGTAGCACTATTTACAATAGCCAAAAACTGGAAGCGACCTAAGTGTCCATCAGTAGATGAATGGATAAACAAGAGGTGGTACATATATACAATGGAATATTATTCAGCCATAAAAAGAAAACAAATACTACCATTTGCAATAACATGGATGGAGATAGAGTGTATTTTGTTCAGTGAAATAAGTCAGGCAGAGAAAGACAAGTATCAAATGGTTTCACTTATCTGTGGAGTATAAGAACAAAGAACAAACTGAAGGAACAAAACAGCAGCAGACTCACAGGCCCCAAGAATTGACAAACAGTTATCAAAGGGAAAGGGACTGGGAGGATGGGTGGAAAGGGAGGGATAAGGGGGGAAAAAGGTGCATTACGATTAGCTCACATAATGTAGTGGGCAGGACACAGGAAAGGCAGTATTTACATAGAAGACAAGTGATGATTCTATAGTATCTTATTGCGCTGATGGACAGTGACTGTAATGGGGTATGTGGGGGGGACTTGATAATAGGAGGTCTAGTAACCATAATGTTGTTCAAGTAATGGTACATTAATGAAACCAAAATAAGTAAATAAATAAATAAATGAATAAATAAATGATTATTTCATTGTTCATGATTATATAAAAGAAACATTCTAAAAAATGAAATCAAGAAGAAATATGTCAAATCCTCTAAAAGTTCCTTTAAAATAATCTGCATATAAGTACATTGGCTAATTCAAAATTGTAGGGTATATGTTTATAAAGTATATTTTAATATTTCATATTAAACTAACAATGTAGCCTCTAATTTTGGGAATACGCATGTAGATGGGTTAAGCTCTGGACATTCATAAGCAATGAAAATCTAACAGAAGAATGCAGATGCCTGAAGAATCACAGAAGGAAATTCATTTGGTTGCTATCATTACGACTAATTTTACTCCCTTTTCCATCGTTTCCCTTCATTCATAAAGGTCCAGTTTCAGTTTCACCACAAAATCACTCTTGGAAGTGTGATTGGAAAGGGAGGTGCTAGTTTATTTTCAAGGACCAAAGGTTGTAGACTATATAAAAACAGAAATTATTAAAAACAACATATTGTACATGGTGAATTAAGAATATAATAACAGTAGGAGATAAAAGAATTTCTCCCTGGGTGCAGTTGGCATCCAGAAATACTGATAAATTTGCCTGAATGACCATTTTCAGAAGCAGAACATTATCAATGGATTATTTTCATTTATAATTTTTTTAAAACAAATCAATCACCTTGGAAGTTCATTGAATTCCACATGTTTTAAAAAAAATCAATATACTAAGAGTGCTAAACAGTAGTGTAATCGTTTTTACTCCATTAATCTTTGTTAGAGTCATATACATGTTGATTTTCAAAAGAAAATATTGCGACAAAAACTTTCATATCTTGCAAAGAACTACTTATTTTAACCAATTAAGGAGCCCATTAGAACATTTTCAACATCAACAAAATAGACAAATCAAATACATAAAATAAAATTCAAAAAAATTAAAAGGCAAAAAGAAGACACCTGTTAATCAGTACAATTTCTATATTTTAAGATTCAAAAAATCTTATCGCCTGGGACTGGATTAAAGATGGCAGCATGAGAGGTGAGACACAAGCTTCCTCCTAAAACTGCATATAATATGAAAATATAATTAATACAACTAATCTTGAAAGAGCAACAGGAAAGAGAACTGCACCAGACTGCATACACCTGGAGAAAAGAGCAGACCTCACAGAACTGGGTAACGTACCAAAGCTGTGACCTGGCAAGGTCCAAGCCTTCCTCTACCCCAGCTCACAAGCGGGAGGAAGAGAAATGGAGTGAGGAAGGAGTGTAGGACAGGGATGGCTGAACACCAAACTCAAGAGATATGCTCTGGGAGCACAAACATACATTTCATAGTGATTGCATGATTCTCTCATGATTACGGGTTTGGAGAGCTCAGACAGGCAGAATTCCTGGAGAGACTGAGATTCCAGCTGCTTCTGGAAAGCAGGGATCCATATCTGACTGCTCTGGGACAACAGAAAGGCAGGCAGTCTGAGAGACTTCCTAACAAGGAAGCCCTTACCAAGAGGGCTGCTAAAGGGGCAAGGACTGCACAGAGCTTACTGCTCAGGAAAGAGGACAGGTAGACAAAATTGTCCGGGTACACTCTGCCCAACAGGTTGGGAGCTTTGACATATAGACTCTCATATTTAAGGAGAAAAAAGAAACCTTTCTCCTTAGATGATCTTCAGGTTCTCCACCTCCCTGGCTGGTTACACAGCTCCAAGGAACCTCTCTGTGATATGCAGCCTACTGTGCTTTTCTCCTGGCCAGCCTCTCCTGGCTAGCAAAGCGGCAAACCCTACCCTGGCATTAGTCCAGGCAGAGGGAAGATCTATCAACAACAACTACAAATGCAGAGCATAGAGGCTTATACCTGTGTGCTTAGCCCCCTGTTTCATGCAATGGAGAGAGGCATAGCAGCCAGGAAGCAGGGAACAGAGTTTTCCTCTCCCCAGGCACCAATACTACTCCCCTGCGACCTCCAACATTGCTTCAGAGGCTGAGCAGCTCCAGGAGTAGAGCTTCTGGACACGAGAGGGTGCCATATACAGATATGAAACGACAAAGGAAATTAGTTCAGAGTAAAAATATCAATAAAACTGAAAAAGATTTAAATGACATTGACCTCGTGACTCTTTCTGAAAGGGAGTTCAAAATAAAAATCATTAACATGCTCATGGAGGACCAGAAAGATATTCAAGAACTCAGGAATAAATTCTGGTCAGAGATCAAATCATTGAAGAGCAAAATGGAGGCATTAAAAGCAGATTGGATATGGTGGAGGAGACAAAAATGAGATATAAACTAGAGAAGAGGAATACAAAGAAGCTGAGGCACAGAGAAATAAAAGAATCTCTAAGAATGAAAGAATATTGAGAGAACTGTGTGACCATTCCAAACGAAACAATATTCACATTATAGGGGTACCAGAAGAAGAAAAACAGATAGAAGTGTCTCTAAGGAGGTAATTGCTGAAAATTTCCCCAATCTGGGGAAGGAGATAGTCCCTCAGACCATGGAGATGCACAGATCTTGCAGCACAAGGGACACAAGGAAGACAACACAACACAACACATATAGTAATTAAAATGGCAAAGATCAAGGATAAGGACAGACTATTAAAAGCAGCAAGAGAGAAATAAGATCACAATCAAAGGAAAGCCCATCAGGCTATCATCAGACTTCTCAACAGAAACCTTTCAGGCCAGAAGGGAGTGACATGATGTATTTAATGCAATGAAGCAGAAGGGCCATGAACCAAGAATGCTTTATCCAGCAAGATTATGATTTAAATTTGAAGGAGGGATAAAAAATTTCCAGATAAAGAAAAGCTGAAAGAATTTACCTCCCACAAACCATCTCTACAGTTTATTTTGGAAGGCGGCTATAGATGGAAGTGTTCCTAAGGTTTAATAGCTGTCACCAGAGGTAATAAAACCACAGTAAAGAAAGTAGAACAGCTCATTACTAAGCAAATGCAAAATTAAATTAACTATCCCTAAAGTAAATCAAGGGACAAAGAGTACAGAATGTGATACCTAGTATATAAAGAATGGAGGAGGAAGAAAAAGGAGGAAGAACAGAAAAAAGAACCCTTAGATTGTGTTTGAAATAGCATATTGAGTTAAGTTAGACTTTCAGATAGTAATAAAGTTACCCTTGAACCTTTGGTAACCACGAATCTAAAGCCTGCAATGTTAATAAGTACATACCAATCGATAATCAACCTAAATATAAATGGTCTGAATGTACCAAGCAAAAGACACATAGTCACTTAGTGGATAGAAAAACAAGACCCATCTGTATGCTGCCTACAAGAGACTCGTTTTAAACACAAAGACATACAAAGACTAAAAGTGAAGGGATGGAAAAATATATTTCATGCTACTAATCGGGAGAAAAAACCAGGAGTTGCAGAACTTGTATCAGACAAAATAAATTTCAAAACAAAGAAAGTCACAAAAGACAAAGAGGGACATTACATAATGATAAAAGTGTCAATCCAACAAGAAGACATAACCATTATCAATATATATGCACCCAACACAGGAGAACCTTCATATGTGAAACAAATACTAACAGAATTAAAAGGAGAAATAGAATGCAGTGCATTCATTCTAGGGGACTTCAACACTACACTCACTCTGAAGGAAAGATCAGCCAGACAGAAAATAAGTAAGGAGACAGAGGCACTGAACAACACAGTATAACAGATGGACCTAACAGACATCTACAGAACTCTACATCCAAAAGCAGCAGAATACACATTCTTCTCAAGTGCACATGGAACGTTTTAAAGAATAGATCATATACTAGGCCACAAAAAGAGCCTCAGTAAATTCAAAACATTGAAATGGTACCAACCAGTTTCTCAAACTACAAAGGTTTGAACTAGAAATAAATTACGCAAAGAAAATGAAAACTCCAACAAACACATGGAGGCTTCAGAACATGCTCCTAAATAACCAATGGATCAATGACCAAATAAAAAACAGAGATCAAGCAATATATGGAGACAAATTACAACAATAATTCAAAACCACAAAATCTGTGGGACGCAGCAAAGGCTGTGTTAAGAGGAAAGTATATTGCACAGTCCTACCTCAGGAAAGGACAATCCCATAGGAGCAGTCTAAATACACAATTAATGAAACTAGACAAAGAAGAACAAATGAGGCCAAAAGTAGTAGAAGGAGGAACATAGAAAAGATTAGAGCAGAAATAAAAAAATTGAGAAAAATAAAACAATAGGAAGAGTAAATGAAAGCAGGAGATGGTTCTTCAAAAAAATAAACAAAATAGATAAACCCCTAATCAGAATTATCAAGGAAAAGAGAGAGTGTACTCAAATAAACAGAATAAGAAATGAGAAAGGAAAAATCACTATAGATACCACAGAAATACAAAGAATTTATTAGAGAATACTATAAAAATCTACATGCTAACAAGCTGGATAACCTAGAAGAAATAGACAACTTTCTAGAAAAATGCACGCTTCCAAGGCTGGCCAGAAAGAAACAGAATATATGAGCAAACCAATTACCAGCAACAAAATTGAACTGGTAATAAAAACCTACCTAAGAACAAAATGCCTGAAACAGATGGCTTTACCACTGAATTTTATCAAACATTTAGTGAACACCTAACACCCATCCTCCTTAAAGTTTTCCAAAGAGTAGAAGAGGAGGGAGTACTTCCAAATGTATTCTATGAGTCCAACATCACTGTAATACCAAAACCAAGCAAAGACACCACATAAAAAGAAAGTTACAGACCAATATCCCTGATGAACATACATGCAAAAATACTCAACAAAATATTAGCAATCCAAGTTGTAAAATACATCAAAAGGATCATCCATCATGATCAACTAGGATTTATTCCAGGGATGCATGGATGGTACAACATTCAAAAATCCATAAACATCATCCACCACATTAACAAAAGGAAGGACAAGAACCATATGACCATCTCCATAGATGCTTAAAACGTATTTGACAAAATTCAGTATCCATTCATGACAAAACTCTCAACAAAATTGGTATACAGGGCAGATGCTTCAACATAATAAAGGCCATATATGACAAACCCACAGCCAAAATCATACTTAACAGTGAGAACCTGAAAGCTTTTCCTTTAAGATCAGGAACAAGGCAAGAATACCCACTCTCTCCACTTCTATTCAACATAGTACTGGAAAACCTTTCCACAGCAATAAGACAACACAAAGAAATAAAAGGAATCCAGATTGGCAAGGAAGAAGTCAAACTGTCCCTGTTTGTGGATGACATGATATTGTACATAAAATACACTAAAGAATCCACTCCAAAATTACTTGATCTAATATCAGAACTCAACAAAGTTGCCAGATACAAAATTAATATTCAGGAATCTGTGGCATTCCTATACATTAACAATGAACTATCAGAGAGGAAAATCAGAAAAATAATTCCATTCACAGTTCCATTCAAAAATAAAATAAATAGGGATAAACTTAACCAAGGATATGAAAGACCTTTACTCTGAAAACTACAAGACACTGATGAGAGAAATTAAAGAAGATACCAATAAATGGAAACACATCCTGTGCTAGTGGATAGGAAGAATTAATATTGTCAAAATGTCCATCCTGCCTAAAGCAATCAACAGATTCAATGCAATCTCTATTAAAACACCAACAGCATTCTTCAACAAACTAGAGAAAATCGTTCCAAAATTCATGTGGGACCTCAAAAGACCCCGAAGAGTCAAAGCAATACTGAGAAGGAAGAATGAGTTTGGGGGGTTATGTTCCCCAGCTTCAATATCTACTACAAAGCCACAGTAATCAAGACAATTTGGTACTGGCACAAGAACAGACCCATAGACCAATGAAACAGCCTAGAGAGCACTGATATAACGCAACCATGTATGGTTAATTAATATATGATAAAGAGCCATGGACATACAGTGGGGAAATTACAGCCTCTTCAATAGCTGGCTTTGGCAAAATTGGGCAGCTACATGCAAGAGAAAGAAACTGGATTACTATTTAACCCCATACACAAAAGTAAACTTGAAATGAATCAAGGACCTGAATGTAGGTCATGAAACCATAAAACTCTTAGAAGACAACAAAGGTAAAAATCTCCTGAATATAAGCATCAGCAACCTCTTCCTGTACACCTCTCCTTGAACAAGGGAAACAAAAGCGAAAATGAACTCATGGGATTACATCAAACTAAAAAGTTCTGTGTGGCAAAAGACCCCATCAACAGAACAAAAATGCATCCTACAGTATGGGAGAATATATTTGTAAATGACATATCTGACAAGGGGCTAACATTCAAAATATATAAAGAACTTACATGCCTCATCACCCAAAAAGCAAATAATCCAATTAAAATTGGGCAGAGGTAATGAAGAGACAGTTCTCCAAAGAAGAAATTCAGATGGTCAACAGACACATGAAAATATGCTCCACATCAGTAATCATCAGGGAAATACAAATTAAAACCACAATGAGATATCACCTCACACCAGTAAGGATGGCCAGCATGGAAAAGAGTAAGAACAGCAAATGCTGGCGAGGATGCAGAGAAAGGGGAACCCTCCTACACTGCTGGTGGGAATGTAAGCTAGTTCAAACATTGTGGAAAACAATATGGAGGTTCCTCAAAAAACTAAAAATAAAAATACCATTTGACCCGGGAATCCCACTCCTTGGAATTTTCCCAAAGAATACAACTTCTCAGATTCAAAAAGACATATGCACCCCTATGTTTACTGCAGCACTTTTTACAATAGCCAAGATATGGAAGCAACCTAAGTGTCCATTAGTAGATGAATGGATAAAGAATATGTGGTACATATACACAGTGGAATACTATTCAGCCATAAGAAGGAAACAAATTATGCCATTTGGAATAACATGGATGGAGCTCGAGGATACTATGCTCAGTGAAATAATCGAGGTGTAGAAAGACAAATGCCAAATGATTTCCCTCATTTGTGGAGAATAAAAACGAAGCAAGTCTGAAGGAATAAAATAGCATCAGACTCACAGACTCCAAGATGGAACCACTGGTTACCAAAGGGTAGGGGTGTGGGAAGGTGGGTGAGGAGGGTGTGAGAAGGGTATTGAGGGGTATTATGTTTAGTACACATTGTGTGGGGGATCAAAGGGAAAACAGTGTAACACAGGGAAGGCAAATAGTGAATCTGTGGCATCTTACTAAAGTGGTGGGCAGTGACTGCATTGGAGTTTAGGTGGGGACTTGATAATATGGGTAAATGTAGTAACTACATTGTTTTTTCATGTGAATCCTTCATTAAAGTATATATCAATAATACCCTAAAAAAAAAAACTTATGGCATGATTCCTGTCCCTGGACATTGGGAAAATTCATTGTGGTGAAAATGGCATAAAAACAAGGGAAGAACTTCTATGAGAAAAACAGTTGATGTAATACTAAAAATGAGTATTCAAAGAGAACTCAAAACTGTAAGGAGAGGTGGAAAAAAGATGGCAGCATGAGAAGTGTGGTGGAAACCTTCCCCCCCAACCACAGATATTTTGAAAATATGGAAAATATAACTATTCCTAAAAGAGTGGCCAGAAGGATCAGTTCACCAGCCAGTCAACATCTGGGAGAGTTCAACATCTAAAGGAAAATGGTAAAGTAAAATGCCAAGACCTGGCGGGACCCAACAACTCCCCACACCTCAGCTCACCAGCAGAAGGGAAAGAATCAGAGTAGGAGGGAGTGCAAGCACAGGACTGCTAAATACCCAGCCATAGTCATCTACCCTGAGAGCAAATATCCACACTGCATGGTGTTCTGGAAATTGGAAGGGATGAAAGGCAGAGTCTGAGACTAAGACTGAGAACAGGTTCCCACAACTGGCTGCCTCGGACAAAAGAAAAGCAGGGACTTTAAATGGCCTCTCAATGGTCAGAGGTCTACTAGGGGCACAAGGGTTTGGGAGAAGGAATAGGTGTACAAAATCGTCTTGGCACACTCAGCCCAGTAGTCTGGGAACTTTTGGGAGCTTCATGTGCCCTATCCCCCTGGTTGGCAATGCAGCCAGGAGGCCCCTCACTGTGGTAATCAGCCTGCCACTCTTTCCTCTCTACCAGCACCTATGTGCAAACTGGCTGTCCCTGCCATTTCTGCAGACCAGACAGAAGGAACTCCACCCTATGTCAACTACACAGCTTACAGTGGAGATTTCTTCCAGCATGAAGCTAATAGGCCTAGACCAGAGGCTACTCCCTGTATGCAGATGATCAGAGGAGATGGGAGCTGAGACCAGGAGCCACAAAGGGGCTTTGTTATGATGGAATGTGTGCCACTCGCTTGCGACCCCTGCCATTACCCTATGCCATCCTGAAGGCCACCCTGCCCAGGGTAGTATAGGAGAGTAACCCAGAGGCCATTCTCTGTGCACGGTTAACTGGCACAGACAGTGGAAGCAGACACAGCAACCAGCAAGCAAGAAGGGACTTTGTCTTCCCAGATGACACCTGTGCCACTTGCCACTGTCTACTCTCATAGCTCCAGCAACATGAAAAGGCAGAAGAAACTTGTTCAATCCAAAATCACTCAAACACCAGAAAGAAGACTCGGTGAGACTGAAATCACCAATCTTCCAGAAAAATAATTCAAAATAAAAGTCATAAGCATGATAATGGAGCTACAGAAAAGTATCCAAGAGCTAAGGGATGAACTCAGGAGGGAGATAACTGAAATGAAACAATATATGGAGAGATTTAAAAGCAGATTAGGTGAGGTAGAGGTGGCAGTGAATGGGACAGAAATCAGAGAAAAGGAATACAGAGAAGTTGAGGAAGAGAGAGAAAATGGATCTCTAGGAATGAAAGAATATTAAGAGAACTGTGTGACCAATCCAAATGGAACAATAATTGCATTATAGGGCTACAGAAGAAGAAGAGAGAGAAAGAGGGATACAAAGTCTTTGAAGAAATAATTGTGAAAAATTCCCCAATATGGGGAAGGATATAGTCTCCCAGGCAATGGAAGTGCAAAGATCTCCCAATACAGGGGACCCAAGGAGGACAACATCAAGACATGTAATAATTAAAATGTCAAGTATCATGGACAAGGACAGAGTATTAAAAGCATCCAGAGAGAGAAAAAAGATCACATACAAAGGAAAAACCATCAGGCTACCATCAGATTTCTCTGCAGAAACCTTACAGGCCAGAAGGGAGTGGCATGATATATTCAATGCAATGAAACAGAAGGGCCTACAACCAAGAATACACTACCCAACAAGGTTAACATTTAAATTTGAAGGAGGGATTAAACAATTTCCAGATAAGTAAAAGTTGAGGGAATTTACCCCCCAGAGACCATCTCTACAGTGTATTTTAAAGGGATTGCTCTAGTTGGAAGTGTGCCTAAGAGTAAATAGTGGTCACCAGAAATACTAAAACCACAGCAAAGGAAGTAGACCAAATGAATACTAACTGTCAGCCCCCTCCTTGCCTCTGTCCTGCAGATTGCGGAGGCGACACAATGAGATATCGAAGACCTGAAAGGAACAGTCAGGGGACTCAAGGCATAACAGCTCAAGAGTGGTGCTGAGAGGGCACCTCTCATATTTATTGATCAAATGGTTGCTAACAACAATAGAATTCTGCATAGGGAACTCAATACACAGTCATTAATCAACTCCAAGCCTAATTCTCAACAGTCTCCAAACTTCTGGAGCACAACGAACAAGTTCTAACATAGTGAACAAGTTCTTACATGGTGAACAATGCAAGGGCAGTCATATCACAGAAACTGATTCAGTTACTATAAACAATCAAGTCAAATATGATTATTCATTTGACTTTTAAACTTGAATTATAAGTGAATCCCACATTTCCCCCTTATTTTTTAATTAAAGATCATTAAAACAGTAGGCATAATACAAGCAAGAAGTCTGCTGTTAAATTTAGGCATTAATGTAGCTGGACAAAAGCAGTAGAGAATGCCTCACCTAAATGGGGGCACGGGGTTCTAAGCCTCCCCTCAGTTGACCCCCTTCTCCTCTCCTGTTGGCCCCCTGCGACTGTGCCTGTTTTAGGTTGTTCCTTCCATGAGGAATCTTACCCATCTCTGGCTAACCAGCCATCCTCCATGGCCACACAGGGAGATAACATACAGCAAAAGAGGCATTTGAAGTAGGTTGATGCTTTTGCTCACACTTTTATGTCCAGCCATAATTCACTGCAAGGAGTTTAATGAGGGGTAATGTAGACAGAGAACAATCACTTCTTAGATGTTACTCCTTGAAAAATGGCATAAGCTTGTATTGGCTTCAATAAGCTAGTGATTAAATGATGTACCCACATTATGAGAACAGGAAGACAAATGCGTAATAGAAGTACTCTTATAAATATTAGCCATATCCAATGAAACCAAGAAAAGCAATTTGATAAACCAGGCATTTGTGAAAACATCAATAACATGATGAATGTTGTCTAACTGATTTTGAATAGTTTGAGAAAAATCAGACAAATTAAAACAACACATCTCTGGAAATTGTTCACATCCCATATGTTCTTTCAACAACAGATAATCTATGGTAGCACGATTTTGAAGTACTGCAATCTGTACTTCGCCTAGTTCTTGGTTCAGTTCAGATAAGATAGAAGCAGTCAAATTTGTAGTTTTACTATATGCACAGGCCAGTTTAGATATTTCGTTTTGCGTACCAGTAACAAGTCCAGGAGTTGATAGAAAAAATGCAGCTGCAACAGCAATAGCAGCAGGATTCAGTAACTTCAGGTTGTCATTACAGCTGGACGGCAAAGAGCAAAGTGACCTTGTATGCTGATATCCAGGATGATCTATTAAAGCTGGACGAATGCGTCCCACCCCACAAACGCCTTGATAATGGGAAGAAATGGATTTGTATGTTGTATTATTACATAAAAACACCCAGCCATTCGGAAGTTGATATCCAAAAGGCCATTTCACTAGAGTGACAGAATTGCAATAAGAAGGTATTTGTGTGCAATTAATGCACAAGCAATCTGACACTACAGTAGTGCTAACAGGTAAATTCAAATGAATATCACGAATAAGTATCCTAGGAGGAATAATTATATTTATGCCTGAAATATTGATAAACACCAAAAAGGGAAGTCCTATGCCTATTAAATTCCTTTTCAGTAATCCACTAATGGAAGAATCTCCTGCTACGCAGAGGAATGCTTTCTGTAAGCCTTGACTTGCGAGCTGTAACCACAAATTAGGTGAGCAGTACTCACATTCTGGCGCAAGTGATACATTTAAATACACATAACTACTTTTAAATAATGTATCAGGATTCCCTCTCTGGAATTTTTCACAGGTATATTTGCCAATGTCTTCTTGGGTCAATACTGTTTTGTAAATATCATATTAATTATTATCTTTTTCAAATTGATCAGTGGCATTGTGCCATCCAAATTTTCCTCCAGATGTTTGTTTATATATTTCTTCACCATCCTTTTTCCATATTATAGGACCTACAGGAGTGGAGCACGTAGATAAACAATGAAGAACTACTCCACGACCTAAGTATGGAGGATTACTGATACTAGCTGTAATTTCACAAGCTAGAATAGTGTGTGTAGGCATAAACATCACCATCAGGAATAAGAATTGGAGCATCTTTATGCATGAGGCTTCATTTTTCAGGGGGTAGAATCTGCTGATGTCCTGGAGGTGATGATGTTGGGAGTTCTTAATATCACAGTTTAATTCATTTCCTGGGGAGCCAAATCAGGCGCTGATCTTCTGCAACAATACAATCAAACCCTCTGCTCCACACTTTGAGATGACCTCTTTACCATTGTGAAGAACCTATTGGAGACCACGGAACTGCTGCTGTTTTAGAAAAAGAAATATCATCAGAAAAATGCACTTCCATAGCTGATTGTCCATCATCCTCTAAAAGATCAAAATTAAGAATATGTAAAGCATGCATTAATTGTTGACTTGTGGTTAATTTTATCATATCGGGGAGTAATGTCCCTTTTTGTTTTAATAACTAATGTTTAAGAGTAAGATGACGTTCAATTAGAGCTTGACCAGTGGAATTGTAAGGAATACCTTACAATTTTTATGAGTTATATTATATAGCTGAAAAAATTTTTTTAGCATAAAGGAGAGGTAAACTGGAGCATTGTTAGTTTTTATGGTAGCAGCAATGCCAAGTACTGCAAAGGCTTGTAAGAGATGAGTAATGACATGATGTGATCGTTCTCTTGTTAAAGCAGTGGCCCATGAAGGAGAAGAATACATATCTATGGAAACGAGCATGTTTAAGAGTTCGAAATTCAGGAACAATGGTTACGTCCATTTGCCATAGGTGTTAGGACATGTTCCGCTGGGAACAGTTCCAGCTGGCAAATGAGGAGAATTAATTTGAGAACAGGTCAGAGAAGAATTCAGGATATGTTGAGCTTCAGAGGCTGAAAGAGAAAAACGCTTTTGTAAAGTAGAAGAAGGAGCATGAGTCAGGTCATGATAGCGTTGAGCTAGTTAGTAATTAACTAAAGAAACAAGTTTGCCTGCTTTATCATTATAGTATGATAAAGGACCTGGTAAATTAGAATGTAATTGTATGTGAGTGATAAAGAAGGGATGCAGACACTGACAGATGCACACCTGTAATTGAGAAAATAAAGTGTTAATAGGATATTGTACAGAGTCCAATGTCACAGTTTCTACTAAAGGAACAGAAAAGGCAACATAAGCAGAGTCAGTTACAATACTGAGAGGACTTGGAAAATCTTGCAGAGCTTGCAATACAGTATATAATTCATTTTGTTGTGCAGAAGTCAAAGACATGTGAAAAGTTTTGATAAACCAGAACAAGTTGTTTAGGCTGCCTTAAAATTTTGTAGCGTCTGTAAAACAAGTGATAGCATATATTAGTGGATTGGAGGAAGTCTTTTGAGGAAGAATCCACTGATGACGCTGAAAAAAGTAAAACAAACTTATTATTAGGGTAATGACAGTCAATACTTCCTAAAAAGTCTGAAAGTGCAATTTGCCACTGACTGTTTTCTTGAAATACTTCCATGATATTTTGTCTAGATAATGGAAGAACAATAGAGTGAGGATCTTGGCCGATCATCTGCCTTAATCTCTGTCATCCTTTAAGGATAATGGAAGCAAGTTTGTCAATGCAAGGTTGTAATGAAGGTTTAATTTGACATTGTATAAATATCCATTCTAACCAACCGTCACATTGGCAGAGCAATCCTGTGGGAGCATGGGGAGTAAAGTAAATTGATAAAAGCAAGGGTTTATGTGAATCAGTTTTGATAATTGAGCTTTTTGAATGTGTTGTTCTATCCATTTGAGTTCTTCCTCAGATTTTGAGGTTAAATTTCTTGGACTATTAAGATGTGGGGGTCCTTTTAAGGTATTAAAGAGATGTTGTAATTTATAAGTAGGAATACCTAGTAATGGTCGAATCCAATTAATATCTCCTAAAAGCTTTTGAAATCATTTACAGTTTTAAGATGATCTCTCTTTATTTGAATTTTCTGAGGAATTATTGAATTTTCTTGGATTTTATTCCCTAAATAATTCATTGGGTATTGTATTTGTATTTTATCAGGAATTTTTTGTAAGCCCCATTGTTTTAATTCAGCTTCAGTCTCGTTGAGAATGGTAATAAGAGATAGATGTTTAGGTAGAGCTATAAGAATATCCATATAATGAATGATACAAGTTGAAGGTCATTTCTCACGTATAGGCTGAAGAGCTCAATGCACATAATTTTGACAAATTGTAGGGCTGCTTAACATTCCTTGAGGAAGTACTTTCCACTGGAATCTCTCTGAAGGAGCCTGCAGATTTAAGGAAGGGACAGTAAAAGCAAACTTTTCTCTGTCCATTACGGCTAGAAGAATTGTAAAAAAACAATCTTTAAGATCAATGACAGCCATATCCCAGTCTTTTGGAATTATAGCCAGAGAAGGGAGACCTTATTGTAAATGTCTCATAGGTTTAATAACTGCATTAATTTGTCTTAAATTATGTAGGTTTCTCTAGTTTCCTGACTTCTTCTTTATGACAAATACAGGGGAATTCCACGGGTATGTGGAAAATTCTAATCTATCTAGCTGAAGTTGTTCCTGAACTAATGTGTGTAGGGCTGTCAGCTTTTCTTTATTGAGGGGCCATTGATTCACCCAAACAGGCATCTGAGTGGTCTACTATAATGGTATAGGAGCTGGCAGTCCTGTGTCGATGATGCCTAAGAAAAAGATTGAACTGATGAAGGTTCATCAAAAGACAGTGTAGTATGCCATTGTTGCATGTGTTTTTCTATCCATTTGAGTTCTTCCTCAGATTTTGAGGTTAAATTTCTTGGACTATTAAGATCTGGGGGTCCTTTTAAGGTATTAAAGAGATGTAATTTATAAGTAGGAATACCTAGTAATGGTCGAATCCAATTAATATCTCCAAAAGCTTTTGAAAATCATTTAAAGTTTTAAGATGATCTCTCTTTATTTGAATAGTGAAACAAATACTAACAGAATTAAAGGGGGAAATTGAATGCAATGCATTCATTTTAGGGGACTTCAACATACCAAAGGATAGATCAACCAGAGAGAAAATAAGTAAGGACGCAGAGGCATGGAACAACACATTAGAACACATGGACCTAACAGACATATATAGGAGACTCCATCCAAAAGAAGCAGGGTGCACATTCTTCTTAAGTGTACAGGGAACATTTTCAAGAATAGACCACACAATAGGACATAAAAAGAGCCTCAGAAAATTGAAAAAAAGATTGAAATTGTACCAACCAACTTCTCAGATCACAGAGGTATGAAACTAGAAATAGATTGTTCTAAGAAAACAAAAAGGCTCATAAACACATGGAGGCTTAAAATTATGCTCCTAAGTAATCAATGAATCAATTACAAAATTAAAACAGAGATTAAGCAATACATGGAGCAAATGAAAACAACAGTGCAATGCCCCACTTCTGTGGGTGCAGTGAAGGCAGTTCTAAGAGAAAAATATATAGCAACCCAGGCCTACGTAAAGAAGGAAGGACAGTCCCAAATGAGCAGTCTAAATTCACAATTATTGAAACTGGAAAAAGAGAATAAATGAGGCCCAAAGTCAGTAGAAGGAGGGACATTAAAAAGATCAGAGAATAAATAAATAAAATTGAGAAGTATGAAATAGAAAAAATTAATGAAATCAAGAGCTGGTTATTTGAAAAAATAAACAAAATAGATAAATCCCTAGAGATTAATTGCTACATCAACAATTAAACGTTTTAATAAATCTACTTGTTTCTCGGGACCTGAGAAGCATAATGTGGCTGAACTCTGCCAAACATGAGTAGCTGTACCAGTGCCTGAAACCTGAATATGTTTTCCTTGTTTGGACCAGTTTTTTGGCCAGTGTTTAAGAGCAATTACAGACACGTCAGCTCTTGTGTCTAAAAAGCTTGTAAAAGACTTACCTTGAATACAGATTTTGCATTGAGGTTTGTCAGATGTAACTTTTGTGTTAAGCCATATTTGTTTATCTGTACTCCCAAATCCACCTTGTCTCCTTTCATAAGGTGTTGTTGAAGGTGGGAGATAGGGAAGTAAAAGTAATTGGGCAGTTCTTTCTCCTTGAGGTATATATAATTCTTTATCAGATGATACCATTATTTTAACTTCACCCATATAATCTTGATCAATAACTCCAGGTCTTACTATTAATCTTTTTAGTGTCTAACTACTGCGACCTAAAAGTAATCCCAAAAAATTAGCTGGTAAGGGACCAAAAATTCCTGTATTCAGTAACTGAACTCCTTGTGATGGATGTAAGTATACAGATTGAGAAGAGGCAAGATCTACAGCAGTACTTCCTTTAGTTGCTGCTTGTAAATCATGCCGTGTTCTTTTGACTGGGGAAGATGCCTCTGTATTATTTTCTAGGGCCTCAGAGGCAGGCCCGATTGGGGCTTTAAAGACTGACACTCATTTATGGGATTTCCATATTTATCAAATTTTGAACGACATTCATTACACCAGTGTCTCCTCTTTTTACATTTTGGGGAAACAGATGGCAGTTTATTTTTAAAATTTGATTCTTGTCCTCTGTTGTGATCAGCAGTCTATTTTCATATGTCCTTGTTTGCCACAATGAAAACATTTAAGAGACCCACAACATAAGAAGTAGTATCATCAGAAGAAATGGCCTGCTTAAAATCTTTTAATGTCTTGTGAGGAATGGGCGCATAAGGTGCTCTAACTCCCCCTTGTGGGAAGTCAGGATCTTCATTAGGTTCCAAAAGGAGTTATAATGACAGGTGCCACTAAAGGCGGTAAATAGGCATCTATATCACCTTCCCTTTGGGCTTTACGTATTTCTGCTGCAAAGGCAGATGCACTTGAAGCAGAAACAGAAGCCTTTCCACGAGAGGGCTGACCAGGGCTCTCATCTTGAGTGTCCAAAGAGGAGGACAAGGAGGATGAAGAAGAGTCAGACAGATGTGGGAGGAGGACTGTTTACTTGATTCCACCACATCGTCTAGCACTTCTATCTCTCACTCCTGCGTATCCGAGTTAGTATCAGAGAGTGGGGCCGTTTGCCAAGGCTGCAGAGTGAGAGTGATCAAATTACACAAAGACCAGACAGGCACAGGGATAACATTGCCCTTTCTGTGAACCTTCTTAAAATCTCTTAAAAAATTGTCCTAATCAGCTTGTTTAAGAGTTTCCTGTGGAGGCAACCAATCACAATGTTTTTAATATATTATGGAGTTGAGCTAAGTCCCTTTTGGACGTTTTCACTCCTGATGGTTTTAGGAGGGCATGGAGTAACTTTTAAATAATCCTTCGGTTTGGTAATTTTAGTTTCGTTTTGGTTCATTATAGTGTAACTGACATCTCAACCCTGTCCCTATGTGCACTTTCCTGGGAGCCTTACTGGATCGAAGATCTTCAGAGCTTCCCCTCTCTCAGTTTCAAGAGTCCCTGTTCGGGCGCCCCTTGTCAGGCCCCTCCCTGCCTCTGTCCCACAGATTGAGGAGATGACACGATGAGATATCGAAGACCTGAAAGGACCAGCCAGGAGACTCAAGGCGTAACAGCTCAAGAGTGGTGCTGAGAGGGCACCTATCATATTTATTGATCAAATGGTTGCTATCAACAATAGAATTCTGCATAGGGAACTCAATACACAATCATTAATCAACTCCAAGCCTAATTCTCAACAGTCTCCAAGCTTCTAGAGCATAACGAACAAGTTCTTACATAGTGAACAATGCAAGGGCAGTCATATCACAGAAACTGACACAGTTACTATACACACTCAAGTCAAATATGATTATTCATTTGATTTTTATACTTGAATTATAAGTGAATCCCACAACTAACCAAATCAGCTACCCACAAAGTCAGTCAAGGAATACACAAAGAGTACACATTATGACACATAACATATAAAGAGTGGAGCAGGAAGATAAACAAAGGAGAGAAAAAAGAATCTTCAAACTGTGTTTATAACAGCATAGTAAGTGAGATAAGGTAGACTGCTAGATAGTAAAGAAGCTTCCCTTGAGCCATTGGAAACCATGAATCCAAAGCCTCCAATGGCAATATGTATATATCTATCAACAATCACACCATAATGTAAATGGAATGAATTTACCAATCAAAAGATGTAAAGTTTCACCAAAGATAAAAAACCAGACCCATCTATATGCTGCCTACAAGAGACTCACTTCTAACCCAAAGACATATACAGACTAAAAGTGAAGGGATGGAAAAATATATTTCATGCAAACAATAGGGAGAAAAAAGCAGGTGTTTCAGTACTTGGATCAGAAAAATTAGCTTCAAGAAAAAGAAAGTAACAAGAGACAAAGAAGGACATCACATAATGATTAAAGGGTCAGTCCAACAAGAAGAGGTAAACAATATAAATATATATGCACCCAATACAGGATCACCTACATAAGTGAAACAAATACTAACAGAATTAAAGGGGGAAATTGAATGCAATGCATTCATTTTAGGGGACTTCAACATACCAAAGGATAGATCAACCAGAGAGAAAATAAGTAAGGACGCAGAGGCACGGAACAACACATTAGAACACATGGACCTAACAGACATATATAGGAGACTCCATCCAAAAGAAGCAGGATGCACATTCTTCTTAAGTGTACAGGGAACATTTTCAAGAATAGACCACATAATAGGACATAAAAAGAGCCTCAGAAAATTGAAAAAAAGATTGAAATTGTACAAACCAACTTCTCAGATCACAAAGGTATGAAACTAGAAATAGATTGTTCTAAGAAAACAAAAAGGCTCATAAATACATGGAGGCTAAAATTATGCTCCTAAGTAATCAATGAATCAATTACAAAATTAAAACAGAGATTAAGCAATACATGGAGCAAATGAAAACAACAGTGCAATGCCCCACTTCTGTGGGTGCAGTGAAGGCAGTTCTAAGAGAAAAATATATAGCAATCAAGGCCTACATAAAGAAGGAAGGACAGTCCCAAATGAGCAGTCTAAATTCACAATTATTGAAACTGGAAAAAGAGAATAAATGAGGCCCAAAGTCAGTAGAAGGAGGGACATTAAAAAGATCAGAGAATAAATAAATAAAATTGAGAAGTATGAAATAGAAAAAATTAATGAAATCAAGAGCTGGTTATTTGAAAAAATAAACAAAATAGATAAATCCCTAGCCAGACTTATGAGGAAAAAAAGAGAATCTCCACACAAAAGCAGAATCAGAAATGAGAAAGAAAAATCACTTCCGACACCACAGCAATACAAACAATTATTAGAGAATACTACAAAAAATTATATGATAACAAACTGGAATATCTAGGGAAAATGGACAACTTTCTAGAAAAATACAACCTTCCAAGACTGATCCAGGAAGGAACAGTAAATTTGTACAGACAAAATACCAACAATGAAATTGAACTGATAATCAAAAAACGACCTAAGAACAAAACTCCTGAACCAGATGGCTTCGCAGCTGAATTTTATCAGACCTTTAAAGAAGATATAATACCCATTCTCCTTAAAGTTTTCCAAAAATAGAAGCGGGAATACTTCCAAATTCATTATATGAAGCCAGCATCACTCTAACACCAAAAGCAGGCAAAGACACCACAAAAAAAGAAAACTACAGACCACTATTCCTGATGAACATAGATGCAAAAATACTCAACAAAATATTAGCAAACCGAATTAAAAAATATATCAAGTGGATCATCCATCATGATCAAGTGGGATTCATCCCAGGGATCCAAGGATGGTAGCACATTCAAAAATCCATCAACATCATCAACTATATCAATAAAAAGAACAAAAATCACATGATCATGTCCATAGATGCTGAAAAAGCATTTGACAAAATTCAACACACATTGATTATAAAAATTCTCAACAAAATGGGTATACAGGGCAAGTACCTCAACATAATAAAAGCAATATATGACAAAACCACACCCAATATCATACTTAACAGTTGAAAGTTGAAAGCTTTTCCTTTAAGATCAGGAACAATAAAAGGATGCCCACTCTCCCCACTTTTATTCAGTAGAGTTCTGGAGGTCCTAGCCATGGCAATCAGAAAACACAAAGAAATAAAAGGCATTCAGATAGCTATGGAAGAAGTTAAACTGTCACTGTTTACAGTTGACATGGTATTGTATGTAAAAACCCTCCAAAGAATCCACTCCAAAACTACAGATCTAATATCTGAATTCATCAAAGTTGAAGGATACAAAGTTAATACACAGATCTCTGTTGCTTTCCTATAAACTAATGATGAACTAGCTGAAAGCGAAATAAGGAAAACATTTGTCATCAGGGAAATTCAAACCCAAACTACAGTGCAATACAACTTCATATCAACTAGAATGACTATATATATTTTAATTTTTAAGCATAAAATAAGTATTGATGAGGATGTAAACAAATTAGGAACTTTGTGCATTCCTGGTGGAAATGTAAAATATTGCAGCCATTGTGAATGACAATTTGACAGTTTCTCAAAAAGTTAAACATAAAGCTACATATATGTACAGATCTACTTATGGATATACATAATACTACGTATATGTCAATGAAAATATCATTTATGGGCTTAGAAATTTATTGGAGATGTTGCAGTTTTGGATAGATAGTAGTGATAGTTAAACTTTGTAAAATGTATTTAATGACACTGAACTATACATTTAGAAATGGTTAAAATGATAGCTATTATAGTACACATATTTTAACACAATAAACACAATTAATTATAGTTAATAGAAGAAAAACAATGATACAAAAGAAATGAAATAAGCCCCCAAAATAAGGAAACTGACATTGTATATCTATTACCAAGATAATACCAAAAATTTTCTTACAAATTGTCTCATATATAAAGACACTGAGATAGGTATTATTCTTATTATTATACAAGGAAGCCAAGGTTCAGTGATATTAGTAATCCAAGGTCTTCTGAGATCACAAAGTAGTCTGTAGTATATACCTCGGATTAGAGTCCAAGTTAACTGACACAAAAGTTTATGGAATCAAACTGTTTTCCTACCAGATGTATTATTTTGCATTCTGTAATCTCAGTTCAATATTCTGAGGAAAACAGAATCTGAAAGCTTTAAGGTGCAAAAATCCAATCCTCAAATTTACATGCCATGTCCAAATTCAGAAAATACAAGGAAAGGGAAAAATCATTAAAGCATACAAGAGATCCAAGCTTCTATTACATTTGTACTACTGACATTCAAACCATCATTGTCTTCATTTCATAATAAAACAAAATTTCCTAAGAATTTTAGCATAACTGCAGCAATATTACATATATACACACAGACATTTCTTAGAGAAAGACATATGTATATCCATAGTTTTATGTCATGATTCCCCCCAGACATAAAAGCTATATTCTTCTACGGGTTTCAAAGGACTTTATGGGACAGAGTATATTGTGTATATCCTTGGTACTTGCTTTGAAACTAACCTTCATTTTGGGCATCCTATCTCTTTTTTTATTTGAAGTATAGTGAACATATTAGTTTCAGGTGTACAACTTAGCGATTTGACATTTATATGCATTATGAAATGTTCACCATGATAACTGTAGTTAGCGTCTGTCACCATACAAAGTTTTGCAGTATTATTGGTTGTGTACCCTATGCTGTGCCTTTCATCTTCATAGATATTAATTTTATAGCTGTAAGTTTTAGCTCTTGATCCCCTTCACCTATTTCATCTCTAAACATCCTGCCTCTTTTATGAGGCCTTTTTTAACTATGACTAACTAAGTTAAAAGTGATGTCCTTTATGCCGGATTTATAGCACAAATCTTTTCTTATGTCACTTGGCATATACTGTTTCTTAGCTGAGCTAATTCTTGACATGGTTGCTGATTCTTTCAACCACATTATAATCTCCCAGCATATACAATGACTACCTTTCTCATATCTCTCCCATTGTACTTGAATGAAAGAAGCAGCAGAGCTATCACATAGTAGGCAAAAGTGTAAAACTGAGTTTGGAAACAAGCAAATGTGGGTTCAAATTCTGACTTCAAAGCTTACTAATGCTGCAAAGTTTATCAAGTTGCCTGGCTTATTTCTGGCTTAGTTTACCCAATAATAATATTTACCTGACAGACTGGTTATAAATAATCAAAATGATAATGTATGGATAGTAGGGTCTAATGAGTGATAGCTTTTTATCATTTAAGGATGGGAGAAACTTTTGGCTAAAGATGGAGTAAAGGCATTTTAGTTTCCTCTTTTGAAACCCACTGAATAAAATAAACACAATATGGAATATATGGAAAAAAAATACCCCCAGTGAAATAAGGAAAATGGTAAGATTGAAAACCATAAATTATAAATTACCTAACAAAAGTCAGGAAATTTATGGTGACACAAAATAGCATGCTGAGCACTGTCACAGTCACTCATTCATTCATTCAAAACTGTGCATTGAGTATCTACTTTACAACCAGATATTATGATAGGGGCTAAGAATAAAATGATTAGTAAAAAAACTGATCCTGTTGTTTCCATCAAAAATGTGAATTCTTGGATCTCAATTTGGAAACACAAATGTTTCCTAACACATCATCATCCTGAAAGAGGTATGTAAATATTCATTATTTCAGTAATTTAATTTAAAGGTATAGGTAGAACACAGGAGATACAGAATATTTGCATACAAACTGCAAAAGTAAAGGAGTAAAGAAACATGAAAGAATAAGGAGCATAAGAAGAACATGCACTGTGAGAGAACCAACAAAAGGAAGTGAAAGAATATTGAGTTTTTTACAGTGTCAAATAAATTACTAATATCATAATGTCCCTAAAAATTACTTCCTAAAAGGGACCCAAAATATAATCATCAAATAGAAGAAAAGCAAACTGGTAGAGTTTAAGAAATAAAAGTGAAAAGCATAGAAATAAAAGCCACAAAAGCGCTGGAGGAAAAAAGATGGTGGCATGAGAAGTGAGGCAGAAAACTCCTCCCAAAATCACATATAATACAAAAATACAGCAAATACAACTAATCCTAAAGGAGTGACCAGAATTAAGATTGCACAAGCCAATTTACATCTGGCAGAAGAGAACATCTCACAGAAAAGGGTAAAGTAATAAAGCTGCAACCCAGCAGGATGAGAGAACTCCTCCCACACTAGCTCACCAGCAGAAGGAAGAGAATCAGAGTGGGGAGGGGGAAGCCCAGGACTGCTGAATACCGAGACCTAGAAATCTACTCCAGGAGAACAAACCCACGTTGCATGGTGCTCTGGAGATTAGAGGGGGTGAAAATCAAAGTCAGAGACTGAGATAGTGAACAGGTTCCCACGGCTAGCTACCCAGGGACCAAAAAAAGGTGAGAACTTTGAAAGAATTCCCAACAGTGAGAAGGATGCTAAAGGTGCAAGGGTTCAGGAGAAGGAACAGGTCAAAGTCATCCTGGCATACTCAGCCCAGCAGGTTGGAAACTTTCAGGATCTTCATGCACTCCATACCCCAGGCTTGCAATGTAGCCCTGTCACGCCCCCACCACAGTAAGCAGGCTGCTGCTTCTTCTTCCCCACTCACACCTGCATACAAACTGGCTTCCCCTGCCATCACTCCAGACCTCCAGACCAGCCAGAAGGCAACTCCACCAACAGCAATTACACAGTTTAACGGAGAGGCTGCTCCTTGTACATGAATCCCTGGCCCTGACAAAATAGGCAGGCACTGCAGCTGGGAAGAAGGAAAGGGCTCTACCCTCTGAGGAGGAACTGGCACTGCTCACATGCAAATCACACCATTGCTCCAGGCCAGCCAGAGGGCAGCTCTGTCTATAGCAGTTTAGGGCCTTAACACAGAGGCTGCTCCCTGTGCACAGCTCATTGGCCCTGACAGTGGAGTCAGGCATTGTGGTCAGGTGGCAGGAAAGGGCTCGCTATTTAGGGAAGGCAAAAGTACTACTCACCTGTGAACACGGCTATTGCTCCTGGTACTTGGCAGATCCAAAGAGCTTCTGGGCAATAGACTGCACTGCCTACACAAACCTAATATTTCTCACTATGAAATTGAATTATGAAAATGCAGAATAGCCTTGTTCAATACAAAATCCTTCAAAACCAGAAAGAAGTCTCAGTGAAACTGAAATCACCAATTTCATGAAAAAGAATTCAAAATAAGTCATAAGCATTATAATTGAGCTACAGAAAAATATTCAAGAGCTAAGGGATGAAATCTGGAGGGAGCTAGACACTGTGAAAAACACAGTAGCTGAAATGAAACATACAACAGAGGGATTTAAAAGCAGATTAGATGAGGTAGAGAGGATGGAAAGTGGAGTATAAATTAGAGAACAGGAATACAAAGAAGTTGAGGCAGAGAGAGAAAAGAAGAATCTATATGAATGAAAGAATATTCAGAGCACT